>OZ026620.1:1478201-1890701 GCA_964020975.1 Hermodice carunculata
CTTATGTTGTCACTTTGTGGCCTTAACCAACTTTTTAAGGTATAGTGACTTACATATCATATTTAACACACATTGGTCCATAGGTTGGTAAGTGAAAAAATTGCGTGCTGTTTAGTTCGATGGATAGGTCAACTGAAAAGAGATCTGTTTGCAATGTACAGTGTGTCACTGAAAAAGAAATGTATCATATTTTCAAGTCTTTTCCCTTTATTATCAGTTATAGTTGTAGCAAAGCAATAATCCTGAAGACATGACTCCTGCTTGCTAATGAAATTTGAACACATTCTTGATAATTGTTTATTCTGTATATTCAAGTTTGACCTTAACCTCATTTTGTGCTTGCCTTCACCTACTAATTACATAAATTCATTGAGAACAACTTGAAAACTTATCAACCGATTGTAATTAAATGTGGTGGATAATTGAATTCAAGTGCACACCTACTGTTAGTAAATAAAAACAAAGCTCTCATAGCCGTTCAAAAAAGGAATGTATTATTTGTCAATTTTTTTTATCGCCTGCTATCGCCTATTGCAATAACAAGGTATTAATTGTAAAGTTGTCTAGCGTGTATGTCATGAGCAAAATAATTGTAAAACTTGGGCCAGGGTCCCGGGGAGGCACTTCTTCTCGCGATCGTCTGTGATTGGTGATATCTAGTTCATGTGTGAAAATGTCATTAATCTGCATAAGGATCTAGCTCATGCAGAATGACACAAGGAACTAGCTTATCCAGGCCGGCCAGCACATGTGCCTCAGATCATTCATACATACTTCTGATTTTGATGTTATGGAAGTATATTTCTGTGGTGTGGGAAATTTCAAAGTTTACTTGTATCTTACGAATAATAACGAAAATGAAAACTTTGAAACATCCTTTATTATGTAAGCTTCACCTTTAATGCGCATGCATTGTATTTTTCTTTGGAATAAGAAACGTTTAGGAAAATATATAGACGTTTCATCCAACTTTGCTTCAAAGAATTAAACTTAACTAGAATGTTAGTTTTCTTTTTATGACATTCACCTGTTGATGTATAGCCCTATTTCCATTCAATAACTCGCATGTTTATATGCTTTCAATTAGCTTTTAACACATTTTGACACGAATGATTTTACTGGGCACATAATAAAAATGTCTTTACAAAGGTCAAGACAATAGCAAAATTTCATAACTGAAATCGTGAGGTAGGTCGAGTTAATTAAAATCTGCTTGTTTTGTCATTTCCATTCCCTCGTGTATGGCAATAGGAAATCTAACCTAATTTATACCTACAAGACCTTGAATAAAATCCCTCCAAGATGTAAGGATCCGTGACTCCGTTCTTCCACAGATACTGTCTTCGGCAGATCAAACTACGCTGAACAATTCGTGAAAGTGCAGTGCATGCCAGGAAGCAGAAGTATCTTCCACAAACACTTGTTTCCAAGTTTTTGCATTGCTTTTCATCTGAGTAATCAAACCCACACACTGCAATCCATCCATGAACCTGTAGTATCATATCTAATTAATTACTTGTAAAGTGTAAAATCATATTAAGCACTTATGACATACCTAAAACGATGGTTTTGTCTGCCCATGTAATAATCCAAACGGCTTTATATTTGTCATACCTGATAATAGGGACATCAAGATTTCCTTACGCCTAGCGCCCGAGGGTGATCCTTTCACGTGTTGATGATCACATGCATACAAATTCAGGCATATGACTTGACCTCTGAAGGTATGTCTTATTCTTTTTGTTCTCGTAACTGACATATTAAGTTCTCTATCAAAATACATCATTTTAGGAAGGCAATTGTGCGGTTTAAGTCTGATAATAAGCCCACAAAAATTTACGAAAATGTTGTGAAATATTGTATTTGAGTCTTTTTGAAGAGGTCGTCATGTCACGCAGCAAAGAATTAACAAGAACATGCTCAATACACAGCTCTATATAGCACATGAATGAATGAATGAATGAATGAATGAATGAATGAATGAATGAATGAATGAATGAATGACTTTATTATTACTGCACTATAAATACAATAAATGGTAATCTGTAACTCAATACACTAAACAGTACACTATACCACAACAGTACAATACAACACAGTACATTACAACAATCCCTGATACGTATGCCTCAGGGGCAGCTCCCCCCCCTCCCAAAAAAACAGCTCAAAGTATTATAGGTTTTTAATGACTTTAGAGTACTATAGTGTACCCCTGATTTTCACTGTTTCCGATATAAATTTTGTAAATTGCCATATAATTTCCATTTCGTCACATTTCATAAGTTTCATGAATTTGTTTTCGGACGATAAATGGTCAAAATCTACGATAAATTTACTCAGAGTATCAAATAATCTATTTCTGGCTTCTCTAAACTCTTGGCAATTTACAATGTAATGAATTTCATCTTCGACTTCCAAACACGAATCACAAATTCTCTCATCAATGGGAACCTTAGCTGGCCTTCTATGTCTACCTTTTTCAATGTTCAAATTATGTGCGCTTATTCGTAATCTGGTCAAGTTTTTCCTTTCGTTCAAATTCTTTAATACAATTAGGTACTTTTCTATTTTGAAATCTGATTTAAATTTCGAATAGGTTCTCAACTTTTTATCTGGATAGGCTTGTTTAGGGAAGTCATTCTGCCATTGAAGTATAAAGTTCTCTTTTAATAATTTCTCTATTAAATTGTGTGAAAATTCCCCGTATTCATCACCGTCATTGTTCCAAATACCATTACAGCTAATTAGCGACATTGTAGTTTTGATATTGTTCAACCAGGTCGAGTTATTCGATGCTAGCAATTCAACATTAATTTGTAAGTATCGTATAAAATTTCATGTGAGTCAGAATTTCTTATGCAGTGCCAGTTCTCACAAACACTTTTCATTATTTTTAACGAATATGGATATGCTCCGAGCTCACTCAGTACAGCAATATTAGAGGCTTTTGAATTCACTCCCAGATACCTTGCAAAATTAAATAAATAAAATAATAAACAATGCTTAGTTCTCTACGGGTTTGCTGGTGCGCTCAAGAACCACAAAATGGGTTAGCCACTTTACCAATGCATTCTTCTTCTTGTGGAGAAATTCACAGCAAGGTTCAAGCAGCCCATGTTGACAAGTTCTTTAGCTTTGTTAACAGCGAAATCACATCTTGAAAATCACCGAAACCTGACATTATTGGAGCACTCAGGCTTACGCGTGACTCAAATACATTGTTGTGGGTGATGGCAGAAATCACACGAGATTCATGAAAGATGTATACCAATCCTCCTGATAATGTTTACATATATTTACTTTGTTGCTTTAATGTGAAACACTATGACTTACTCTTCCAATTTGCTCGTGCAAATCATAATCAACGTTGGCGGTGTTTGTTGGTTCAGTATTATCAACACTTCGGATAATGCGGTGTGCATCACAGGACTGAGAAATGTCCGTAATGGGCCTCTGTGTGCAAGAGAATAGCCGAACATTTTGCCGGCTTTGAAATAAACATTTTGTATCAGATAACTGTCAAGCTTCAGGTTTTTGCCCTTGTGATGGGCCAATGCCTACTTGATAAAATTACATCTATTGCCTCTTGCATTATGGATCAATGTACTTTTTACATGGTACTGATAATTACCTGTGAGCTTCGTTTACTCGCGCCATTTACTCGAACAGTCAATGCATGTGTACAACCTTTTCCCTACCCAGTCCACTTCACCCACTACCAAATTGAGTAATGTCAGACAACTAATAATAATGCTTTGAAGTTGCATTAAGATTATATATTACCGGGGTCAAGATTAAGGTGGACATGCTGTCCCCCGGTATACTAACGCTACTATCAACTTTTCGTATTCATATAAACCTAAGCAAAGTATACATTTCTGGAAAGGCCATGATCAACAGGTCCTAACTAAATGAAATTATTATCCTTTTATTATATTTGTAGTGTAAACATCTTCTTTGATCTAGATTGCGTTGTGACATGGGTACACAAATATGGAAAACAACTTGTTACTGGCTCAACGAAATTGTAAACTGTTTTCACTGAATTAGTCCCAAGACAAGTGGCTAAAAATGCGTACCTTAGATATTTTTTTATTAATGTTTGCTTTGGAATTATGAAGTCTAAATCTCACAAACCCAAAACGTACAAAAGCAGCAACTTTGAAGCACTGTAAGTGCAAAACAAGCACATATAAAACAATTCTATGGGACCCTTTTTAGCCATCAAGGTCTCCAGTCTGAAAACAGTTTGAAGTTTGATGAAACCATTAAGAAGTTATTTCCGCTTTATCCATGTCATACTATGCTTTCTGATCAAATAAATAGATGTTTATACAACATTTCAAATCAAAGGGTTACAATTTTAATTTGTTTACAACCTATTGATTATGACCTTTCAAAAAATGTTTACTTTGCTTATATTTCTACTTCTCACTTTACTTGGCCGAAAACGGATAGAGGCCGTAGTTTTCCGGGGCAAAGCATGACCACCTTAGATAGACATTAAGCATGGTTTGTTGTCGATACGAAATATATCAACGAGCACCGGGTGCTATATGGTACCCAGTGCATTGTGATATTCTTCGTATCGACAACAAACCATGCTATGAACTGTTTGTTCCAGCAAAGATTGAGCAATCTTGCTGACATCAGCCGACTCCATCGTTACCCGAGAAGTAGCTGAACCCATAATAATATGTCGTTTGCGGTACTTCCGGTTATAGGTACTTCCCCGGTTACAGGTACTCTTCCGGTTATAGGCACTCTCCCGGTGAGAGATAATCTGCCGAGCAGAAGGCTTATTATAGCACTTTCTGATGACTATATTATGCTATATTTATACCATAGTGGTCTGGCCTACATACTATTTATACTCAAACGTCATATATATATATACATATACATATCTGTCTATTGACCTCCCTTTTGGTCCCCTTAAAAAGAAAGAGAATAAAGGAAAAGAAGAAATTAAAAGGTGACATGGAGTCAATGACAAAGATGCAGATCAGACACAATTCCTCAGCCCATTTGTAGATACATGTATCTGTGTATAGTTGCAGACAGGGAAATCCCAAATACAGCCCAACACACAATCCAAGGCCAACGCACCGCCGCAGTAGCAGAAGCGCAGCCTGTATGCGCAGCCTGTATGCGCAGCCTGTGTGCTTGTCGCTGCCATAGAAATGAATGACCTTTATTGCAACTGCACCATTTCATTCATATCCATGGTATTTTGTTGATGGGTCTAAAAAACAAAAACAGTAAAGCATAGTCTACATCATAAAGATCCCCATCAGCAAATCTGTTGGGAGCATAAACAATACTTACAAACACATACAGATAAAGATAATAAGAATTGTATCTTTTAAAAAAAAAATCGTACACACATATGTGGATACAGTGAAACCAAAAGAATAGGATACCTTTCCATCACAACTTTTCTCTGCTTTTTCAGCTTCTATTATGAACTGTCCCCAATTCCAAATTATTTTCACGTCATCACATTTCATTGACTGAGTATATTTATCTTCCGGAGTTAGATATTCAAAATCAGCTAGATATTCTGACACGCTATCAATTAGTTGTTTCCTGGCTTCACAGAACTTTTGACAAATTAAACTGTATTGAAATTCGTCTTCCAATTCAGAACACAAGTCACATATTGTGTCATCTACATGTGCCAAACCACATCCAGATGTGGATGTAGCGAGATGTGATGCGACATTCCTTGCAGTAACCTGCATCCTGAGCCAATGTCAGGGATGGGTCAGCATATGCCCAGACTCTGGCTGGGGTTAACAGTTCTTCATAAAATGAACATGAACATTGTACTAATCTAAGTCAGGATTGGGTAACTGATAAGAATTGATAGATATTTTCTCAGAGGTGATTGTGACACTGTATCAAACCATGCATGACGATCACACACGTTTGCTTGCTTTGTGATAAAATTGATCGTTTTGTCATGAACAGCAAGACTTGAACTTTCGTCACAGATGCTAAAGGGGTAGTTATCTTGCAGGTTATCATGAAGCACCCAGAAAACTTCCATTCTCATCTGTCTTCCAAATGGGTATCATTCCAACTTCTGTTTATAAGTTTGTAACGTGGTCACATCCAATCAACCAAGACCCAAAGTGTAGCATTTCAGCTTATGCAAATTAGGCTAATAAGTAATTCAGATTATGTGAAACAATGACAAAGTGTAGCATTATTACACCTCAGGCATTAATCTAGTGTTCTGATAGGCTAACTGGGCGTGTGTGTTACAGTGTTGACTGTTAATCGCAAGAAAATTACAGTTAGTCGCTGCCAATTTTTGTCACTAGGGGCACTGCACATTTGATCTGGCCAAATTCTATTAGACTCAAGCCTTATGTACCAAATGGGCCTAATTTATGTCATGTAAATGATTGTTGATTTATTATAATGGGATGAAAGTGATGTGATATTTGTTTATTTATTGTTCTTTGGCGAAGCTGAGGGTTGACAGTCCATTCCTCGGGTTTACAGTTTTTTTTCTGTTCCACGCAGGCAAGGGCACCATTTCATTAATGTTCTTAATTTTAAAGCGACCCAGACAGATTTGCTGTGAAACAAATTTTATTTTTTAGTTGAAGTGGACTACATGCACTCGCAACATATATATACAATAAATAATCACCAACTAAGCTCAGCATTGTGAAATACAGCCTGACCAGACCCTACTTCCGTGGAATTTGCCCTTCAGATAGTCTGTCATAGAAACTGAACAAAAAATGTTGATTGTCAACACGGACCCACATCACATGTCTGGCAAACATTAAAATGTTGTAGTTGTTCTAAGATATTAACCACTTGAATTCTTTTATTCCTTTGCACACACTCCTACCTAATACAATAGAAACTGTGTGGATTTCCTGAGATGAGTGGAAAGAGGTGTCAAGTTCAACCAGAAGATACTGCAGGCACACAACAGTCTGAAGTGTGCACCCTGTTGTCTCTACTGTGCCATACGACATTGTCAACGGCTAACCATGGACAACATCATCAGCCATTTCGGGACGAACAGAATAAATTATGACAAGATTGTGTTTAATTTCATTAATTGTCACTTTTGACTGTAGAGGAAGAAAATATAAGTTACGAATATATCATTTATATGTATCTGTTTCACGACAAGAGAAGGTCTGTGTGGGTCTTATGTGGGTCTGTGCAGATGTTGTGTGGGTCTGTATGGGTTTTGCGTGGGCCTGTGTGGGTCTTGTGTGGATCTTGTGTGGCTCTTTTGTGTGAGTCTGTGATGATCTCTTGTGGGTCGGTGTGGGTCTATGTGGCTCGCTTGTGGATCACTGTGGGTCAGGGGCTGGGCTCCACCCAAAGTTTATAAGTAGGAATGAGTTAATACTCAGGAAATTATAGTCAAGAGGATGGGACAAACAAAAAAAACAATACCCTAGTTGTGCAAAATCACATTTTCTTTATTTTGTCCAGCCACCTGAGAGATGTACATGGCTTCGATCATGAGCAGCAACAAATTGATCAGAGCGAGCTACAGGTAGTTTTTAATCACTTTGGAGAAACTTCAAGTCACTCTTGAGAAGCCAAGGGGCACTATTTGGAGGCCACAGGCCACTCTTAGGACGGGCCACGTAAGTACACGTCATCACATTTCACTTTTAAACACCCTTTAAGCGGCCCCTACTGGTTTTGGCAAGACCATATACGTTAATCAACTTTTACAGAGTGTCGACCATACCATTGAACCATCACCTGAGAGAATTATTATCTGCTACTCACACTTGCAATCCGTGTATAATAAGATGCAAGACAATGCTCCAAACATTGAATTTATCAGAGGTATACCTTCCAATATGGAACAGGCTCGTTGTCTAGATCCAAACACAAGAAACTTGGTTGTATTGGACAATCTGATGAGCGATATTAGCAAAGATGAAAAAATGACAGACACCAAAAGAAGCCACCCCTATAATTTGAGTGTTATAGTACTCATGCAAAATTTCTATGTGTCATGCAGTGACCATGCGCAGAAATATTCAGTATTTAAGTTCAGGCAACATGCCTACGGGTTTACAGAACATCAAGACCATGAGTCAGCGCATGTTCTCAGACAAGCCAAAGTATATGATGGACATCGCCGAGAGAGCCACGTCAAAACTTTATGGATTTCTGGTGACTGATCTGAAACTGACATCTCCCAGCCATGCGTGACTAAACACAAATACTACGTCATGCAAATCTCCGCCTTCTACATTATCAGGCGAACACTTGAAATTCGTTTTGTCAATATATGATGATTTAGCAAGTGAAAGTGAGGAGGACAACGTGGGACAAGAAATACAGATTGTCACAGAGAATAACATACTGCTGTATGTGAAATGGTTACAAAATCCTCACGACAAGACCAGTCAAGATCCTCCACAATGAAAAGAGTTTCGCAAAAGCATAGCTCATTGCAGTGATATTGATTAACTGCTGATTCAAAATAACAAATCAATGGCATATTTATGTGTGTATGAGTGGAATGGCGTGAGACCTCACTGTAAAATACCTTGCCCCGTGTGTCAACAGACAAAAGTCACCTTTGAACTAATTGCGTGTCAGCATTGCCGTGCTGTTGGTACTTATACACCACCAAATACAATGAACTGCTGGCTCACGCGCAAACATTGTGAAACAAAATGGAAACCAGACCCAAAGATGATGGTTAAAATATTTATGTATTGCCTGACTTGTAAGAAAACTTCTGTCGGTAAAGTTAAAAATGTACCAAACAAGAAAAAAGAAAATAGAGCATGAAACAATCGACAGCATCGATATGGAAACTATAGACTGAAACAAACTTCAAGTAGCAGTGCTACTGCTTTGGCAATGAAGATAACTTAGATATACTTGGATTCATATTTCTAATTCATACATCACAAATCCCATATAGGAAAACGTATTGTTAACTGCAGATGCTATTTTTATCGGACAGATATTGGTATGAAACACCATGGTCTGTCATCCGACAGCAAGGCATACTTGTGGAAAAACGCATGTGTCCCTACTTTGGTGTGTAGCCTTGATGTATTGTCAATCTTTGCAAGGAGGTTTACTAAAATAGTGCGTCGGTCTTGGAAAAAGATCACACCATTCTAAATTATTGCGTATCAAGCCAATTAGAAATTTGCTTAAAGAAGGGAAGTATAAAAGTAGCAATTGGCACAAGGATTTTGAGAGAATGTGCTCAAATGAGCTCAAACATGAGATCGTTAAGCAGGCGCGAGGTGCGAAAATCTTTTTGCCACAAGAGTATTTAAGTACAAGGCTCTTCGGACGATCCTAAACAATGTAGTTATGTCTGTGTATTTTTAGTTCTTTGGTAAATGGTATATTTGATTTTGGTATCTTTTCAATTGATGTATATGCATGTATGCTTTAAACGTACCATATAAGTTTACAGTTTTTTAGTTGGTGTGTACTATAAGTCTATCTCGATTTATGCTATTAAAAAGAAAGTAGAAGGAGGAGGAGAAGAAGGAGGAGGAGGAGGAGGAGGAGGAGGAGGAGGAGGAGGAGGAGGAAGAGGAAGAGGAGAGGACGAAGAAAGAAGAAGAAGAAGAAGAAGAAGAAGAAGAAGAAGAGGAAGAAGAAGAAGAAGAAGAAGAAGAAGAAGAAGAAGAAGAAGAAGAAGAAGAAGAAGAAGAAGAAGAAGAAGAAGAAGAAGAAGAAGAAGAAGAAGAAGTACCCTGGTCTCATGAAACAAGACTTCTTTAATAAAAAGCTGTCATTCATTTCTATTTGCATTATGCAAATTACATCTGAATGTGCCATTTAACTGCCGCCAATTACCAATATATATGTGTGAATAGTTGCAATTAACTTATTTAAGGGTAATAAATGCATTTCTGAGGTCATTTTGACTCTTCGTGGTCATTTTTACCATTAAAATTCAAGATGGCCGCTGGTTACTATCTTTTCTTCAGGCATTTTGTGTAACTCTAGAAACGTTTTAGTTAAAAGGTATGTGTAATTCACCAATTTATACTATTGGCGGGGGGGTGGGGACTAATTTCTGGCACTGCATTTTTGATTGAAGGTGAAAGGTGTAAGAAAATCTTAATAGCATTGAAGTTATGGAATTAGGTGGTTTGTAACCTACCCTGATGTGTGTTCTCCATGTTTCTTGATGTCAAAACTGAGACTTGTCATGTACCGTTATCATAAATCAAAAAATCAACAATAATTATAATTTCTGAATAAATACGGTTAAATTGTCTTAATTAGCATAAATTATGCCAACCAGTGGCAAAAAAATCATTCAGCATGAAACGTGATTCATTTGGATTGGCTACTTTGAGGATGTGAAAGCATTTAACATTAACATCCACAAACAAGATGGCTACTGGCACCCTCATGAATTTATATTAGTCCCCTCTGTTTTTCCAGAAGTCTGTATGCAACAGAGTTCTTAACCCTAAATAGCCCACAGCTCTGGTCTTTGTGTGGACTGTTCTTTTTTCTGGCTCGATTTCTCACTTCTGTCCATCTGTGGGACTATGTCTTCTAGTTTATATCACATTTCCAATCATCTCCAGGAAGTTACCCCAACTGGCAATCTGTGGTTGTTTGAGCGAATGTAAACCCTAGGTAGATGTTGCATAAATTGGCTGCCATGTGGGTAAAGGGTGGATGTTCACACCAAGTGAATGAATAAACAGATCAGTTAAACATGATTGAATCATGGTCACTTCAGTTACATAATTGAATCATGGTCACTTCGGTTTAACATGATTGAATCATGGTCAGATCAGTTAAAGAGCCACACCTCAACCTCTGCAAATTCCATCAAGTGTGCATAACACTGTCAACAGTTTTATTTTAAAGAGATGTATCCGCATATGTCTCAAAACGTGATACCTTACTTTAAATCAGACAAGGACATATGTTAACTGGGAGTATTTGTAGATATTATTTATAGGCATTTTTTATTAAGTAGCCATTTGTGGTGATTCATTTTCCTGATGAAGTGCAACAGGACTGTGACGTTATAAACACAGGATTACATGAACCATATACCCCAATCTCAATCATCATATAATACCAGTGCCAATGTTGATTTTATAATTTTCCAGTGATTCACGCAAAAATAAAATTTGTTTGGTTGCTGATTTGTGTTTAATATGATGTCATATCACCTGTTCCGTGTCTCACTTATGAAGTGAAAGATAGTTGTGTAACATGTGATCAGTATTCATGAATTTATTTCATCTTGCTTTTCTCTGACCTTTAAACCACAGATCACCCCCTATTGAATATGCAGCAACAGATAATAAATTTTAAGGAAATCAGGCATCAGTACAAATTGTGTGTATAATACAAGCAGCTTGTCTGCGTCTAAAGTAGTGCACTCTGAGCAGCTAAATAAACATTAGACTCTGGCTACTTTGTCAACAGTCGTTTAAGAAATAAAAAATATCATTATTAGTGATGCATGATACCTGAAGAAAAGTAAATGTACAGTGGCCATTGTGACTTCTAAGGGTCCAAATGGCTGCCAATTGTCAAAATAACCCCAGATATTGATTCCTGACCTTTAAATTAGCTAGTTGCAACCATTCACACATTCCGTTCTGCACCAAACTGTACTTATAACTTACTACTTTCTTTCAGGTGCTGAGTAGCAAAATCGATGCTAATTAGAGGACTGTGAACACTATTAATAGTATTCTATCACCAATGCCATGCCGGAGCTGAGTCCTCCACCACCAAAAGTAGTAGGGGGTGTTGTAGCTTAAACATGTCTAAACTGGTGCACTCTGCCTCAGAAAAAGAAAATATCCAGTGGCCATCATGGGTTAAAGGTCAAAATGACCGCCAATTGTCAAAATAACCCCCAAAATGGATTGCTGGCACTCAAATTAGCCATTTTCCGACTACTAACACTTTTCCTACTGGTCTCTTGTTAACAGGTTATGTACTTCTTTCTTTCAGGCGCTAATTAGCATTAAAAATGCTAATTAGGTGAGTCTGAGCACAGAGACAAAGTGTCATTTTGGATTTTTTTTTTCATTTGCTTCAAGGAACACCTATGCCGAGTGGGACCTTTGCACTATAAACTACAATGTACATTCTCTTAGCAAGTCTACTATTATTTATACAGAAAACTGGTTTTATCTTACATTTTGCAATATATCACTGGATTACTGATACTGTGGGTTGTCTGGATATTTTTAAAAATTGAGTGACGATCTCTGCATGTGGAATGGTAAGGGAGAAGGCATCCCTCACATTCTTTATAATTGTCCCGTGATTACAACAATGAACAAACTCTTACACGCAACATAGAAAACGGTATTCAGTAGTGCTGACAGAGCAACCCATCTACGAAACCGAAATTATATTGCCACGTATGCAGGCCGCAACGAATACCTTTCATGGGAAGTGAATTCATGCATCAAAACAGCCATACGAAATTCCCAACTGGTGGCACTAAGTGGCACTTTAACATGAACGGAAACCATAACTTTGGTTTCCAACTTTGACCCACTGACCTTGCTGCACCTCAGAGCAGATAATGTGCATGTCCATGCAAGGAAAGGATGTGGACGTAATTAAGCTTTCTCGCTATCGGGCGGGGGGGGGGCATAAATACTGTTTGTACCGTACATTGCTACAATTGGCAGCCCCATGAATAACCTATACCTAATTTCACCCCCCAAAAAACTTTCTAGAAACACTTGTCCTACTGACTTACTTTTCGGGCCATAAGTACTGTCAACTTTGGATGTTTTTACAGTCACTCGAAAACCTACAATTCGATCCCGTCAAGCAAACTATATATGGAAAACCTGGTGCCCTAACCACATTTTGTGCATTGGAACGTATGGGTTCTGAGTGGAAGGTCAAGGTCATCTGGCTGTAAAAAATCTGGGGGAGGCTGCAAACTCGAAATGTTATCAACCGATTGGAATGATGTTGAGCTGTATAGACAGCTGGCATCGGGGCACACGAAAAGGTTAAGTAGGGCTTACTCTGTCAAGCTCCAAGGTCAAGCTCATATGGCTGTTTAAAAAAAAACGCCTTTTTACACAAAACAAATCGTATGCGCTAATTCTTAGAGACGGCTGGGGCCTGCAACTTTGCAAGTCGTCATCCCTGCAGGATTACACTTGGGTACTTAAGTTTTGCACCTGATATGTGAGTTTTCACCTTGACCTTATTTTTAAGGTCCTTGTATTTGTGTCTTTTTGTCCAGAACCACTTCCTAGTTGTCAATACCCTATTCCGCAGTCCGAATTCTTTACTCTCCATAAGCTAACCTGTCCCTGTCTAACCTCTATACATATGGAAGTACTATTGTCCATATTGCACATGTTCCTCTGTAAAAGTTTGACAGAGGTTGTATTAGCCCAAATAAATTAAAGGGTCTTCAGCCGGTAACTACTCAGAACATGTTTCGGAGCCTATACCCGGACATGTCTCTCTCTGAGTAGCGGCTACTTGTCTAAACTAAATATTTTGCAAAGATAAACCACATAATAATGAATAAATATGAACGTGGCAAATGACTTACCCCTGAACCAGTATGTATCCTTTCTAGCTGGATAGCTTATCCCAGTTAAACCACTTGCCAGTGTATAACTGAAGTAGAAACAAACTGGGGCATTATATTCCGTCCCAGTGATTGTCAAATAAACAGTTGCAACTAGACCACTTGTTCAAACCAAGGGATATCCTAACAAGACTGCAACAATGGACATCCTGCACCAGAAATGTAAAACAAACTCCATGATGACGCCTACTCCTCACTTTGAAAGTCTCCAAACAATTAAGCTCTATTTCACTGCCAAGTTTGAGTCAATTTTCAATGTAATGTGTCAGGTTTGTGACATTTCAGAAAATACCGTCAATTTTGAGTAATTTTTAATGTTCAGCAAATGTGCATTTAGGCATGTCAGAAACGAATGAAAGTCATTAGCATTTATACCAAAAACATGTTATCAAAACATTTTTTAAACGCGATTTTAAGTACAATTAGGCAAGCTTGTAACTGTCGTAGTCCGCTGCTTGCTACCGATATCCCCGGGGTAACCTGTCAGAAAACATGTTAGCCTAAAATATCTGAAAGTAAATATTAAAACAGAATGATGCCAAAAGATATAATAAGGTAGCAAAATAGACGAGTCTAAAAACTGTAAAATCATTGTAGCCAAAAATTTTAATTATCTTTGTATATTAACAGCAAAATTTATAGGGCAAGTCAGAAAAGAATGAAAGTCATTTGTATTTAATTAAAGAGAATGCCATGGAAATATAATATTTCTTAACCACATATCAGGTACAATTAGGCAGGCTTGTAACTGTCGTAGGCCACGTCTTGTTACCGATAGCCCCTGGGGGGTTAACCGAACAAAAAACAAACTAGCCTAAAATGTTTGAAAGGTGAACATCAAAACAAAATGATGCCAAAAGACAACATTAAGTAGCAAAACAGACAAGTCTAAAATCTGTAAAATTATTGAAGCCAAACTTTCTAACCATCTCCAGTTATTTACAGCAAAATGTGTAGAAATATTTGATCAAAAGTACATCTGTGAATCCTTTTGACTCAAGTTTATTGCAAATAAATTTGGTTTTAGATGCAAAGTCCTGAAATTAAGAACAAATACGACCAAATCTCAAAATCTGTGCCAAAAACGTATTATATCCAATAGTTACCTAAATATTACTGTCTGGGAAAGGATAGTTATCTACTTCAAAGTTAAACTCATCTATTTTGTGATAGACTTCAATACAAAACCCTGTCATTGCTGAACTGAATATCCACGTCCGGAAACACATCTCTGAAACCATCTGAAATGTTGCCCTCCCAAGGGATATATTTTGGGTAAATTTCTTTAGCAATTTCACTGACATTAACAGTGTAAGATTTAACGTTACTTTTGAATATTTATTGTGTGAACAATATGCTTTCTTTGTTAATGAATTAATGTTTATGTATGGTTTACCATTATGTTTAAACGTTTTGCTTATTAATTCTGAAAGAGAACTTTTGACTTCATCTATGGGTAGATTTGTGTACAGTGTAGAAAAATAAAAAAACATTTGATATATTTTGCTGTTACATTTTTTGATTTTAGATACAAACTCGTAAGAATTGCTAATACTCCCAAAAGAATTTAAGTCACAGTTTCTAGAAATTATATTACAGTATTTACGGAAATGATTCCTAATTGCCGACAAACATAATGTTACTTCTTTTGATGATTGTTTTGTTGCACATTTTGAAGCATCAGCTATGGGTCTAGATTTAAAAGGGTTTTTATGTTATTTGGGTATCCACAACAAAAATAGAAAAGAGGAGTCCTATTCAGAAATTTTGAAATTAAAATTCCTTTTCATCTCATCTTTATGTGTATCTCTAAAATTGTCAATGGATTGTTTGTGTAATTTATATACGTCACATCCTCTTATGTCTGAAATATTGTTTCTACCATGTTCATTTTCCAAAACATCCATATAATGTTTTTTTGCAGATGATCCCAAAATTGATACCTGCCTTATCAATGTAAGTGTTTACAAATCTTTCTCGTAGGTCTTTGACTGATTTGAAACTTTATGCTGTTTTCGATTAACCGTATTAAAATTCTTAATGTGGGACTGGTAACGATAAATTCTGTTTCTATAGACTCTTTTCATGTTTGATACCCATCCTTCAAATTTCTCAAATTCCATTTTTCTTTCTTCCTTTCTTTGCCCATTCCATACAGTAGGAATCAAATGCATCATATGTATCATGAAAAATACATCACAGGTATCATGAAAAATACTGTCAATGTTCGACTTGGGACATATACGAAATTTTGAACCTTTTTTCATTCCTTTTTTTAAACTTGATTTTTGAATTATACGCAAATTACCTGTAAATACATGTTTGTGGTATGCATCAGTAAAATTAGAATATTTACTGTTAGACACATACAGTCACAATTTTGTTCCGCTGCGACATCCATAAAAGTAATTGAAGCCAGATTTCTTGTAATTCATGATACTTTATCCAATATTGGTGCCATATTTATGGGAAATAATGGGGGATCTTTTATTTTGCAATCCTCGGGAATCATGTTACGAAAAAATTTCTATTTGAAAAAGGACTGAATGTTCAGTGAATCAATAATTTTGTGTTTGAAAGATGTGCGGCAAAACGTTTGATACGATTTTTCTTATTAGAATCTGGTTTTCGAATAGTTGTTGTGTAAGCATACACAATGTCATAACTTGTTCCAGTTTTATTTCTGGTCAATATTTATACGGTCATAACTCTTAGTTGCCAATGATCTTTGGACACTATTGGTCAACATTAAAACCCCTTCTAATACCCTCTAAGATGATGCACTCAATTTGTGATCTTCACATAATTTTTAAGATCAAAATGACCTCCTTATGGAAAACACGTGCTGGCCTATATCTCGACTATTACTCAACTCTGGGGATTACTGTGCATATGACTTTGAAAAGTCAAAGGTGAAGGTCATTTGGCGATCTGAAGATTTTTAATGTGACATAACTTGCTCAAGTTACGTCACTTCTCGTTCGATCACCATTTTGGTCTCAAAATATAGAACATGTTCTGTACACAAAATTTGACCTTTAAGACTTAAAGGTCAAGGGCGTCTGCCATCTTGAAATATTCCACTGGCCATAACTCGGTCAATTTTCATCCGATTTTGGTCTGGTTGAGCTCAATGCGTAGGGAATGCAATGACTCACACATCTATGATTAACATATCACCTTTCAAAGTCAAGGTCATTGACCCTTAAAAACCTTCATCTTGCCATAATCGGATCAATTTTTATTCGATTTTGCTTTCAGTAGGGTCAAAATGTGCAAAATGTATTGCAGCATAATTTGTGATTTTAATCATAAGGAAGTTAAGATAAAGGTCATAGGTCAAAGATGAGTGACCGTATGAAAATCACCATCTGTCAATGAACTGTGAGAAGGTGAGATGACTGAGGTGGGAGGGTAGGTGGGGGCATTACTTGCAGCGATGGCTTGCGATCGGGGATGTTTAGTGTTTGGATAACGTTTATTGAAAAACTAAATGGAAAAAAAAGACCTGTAAACACATGACTTTTGTTACAATATTACAATTTTAGAGAAATACCCATACACAGGATAATGCAAACTGATCTGTGACAGGTTCTGCCAGCGTAAATTTAATTCCATGCTTTTCTGACAGAGGGTAGCACATGATGAATATATCTGCAAACCAGACATAGTTTTCACTCTTGGTTTGCAATATTTTGTGGCAAAAATACTAAATTGATTCTGTATATAATCCTGAATTGCTTGTTTTCATGTTAAGAAAACATAACGCGTCAAAGTCATTCTGACCCGAGAATCAATAACTACGACTGGTGTCTCCTGGTTAAACCATGCTGTCTGTACATGGTTTTACCAGAGTAACTTACATTCAAGCGTACGTTGATTTTTTCATTCCGTTGAGCGATCTTCGATGCTGCATTGAGCACTAATTTCTAACCTTTGATGGGCATCCACGTGGGTCCTGAAAATGATGGCTGCTTTCAAGTTCACTTTTTATAAGATATTCTTTTACTTCACTTTTTGTATGATATTTCCCCACTTTACACTTAAATTGAAAATGTTTGTTTTAAATTTGCTCTGTATGAGCAGATACCCTGACACTACTTAAGGGCTCTTCCAGTCAGTGTCAAGTGGAATTCAAAACATGAGCACAGCGGATGGAACCCGTGTCAATTTGGTACAATAATATGAACCTATGATGAACAAAACCAGAGAAATAGAATCAATAATAAATCTAAAGCCAAATAGCCCCCTTTTCATGCTGTAGGGGATGAAAAAGTATATAATCCCCCACCCGCCCGATATCGAGTTTTAAAAAAAAGGGAGGGGTGACAAACAGCTAAATAGGATCTGTATGAACAGAAGTGTACTTTTGGTCCTACCTGCCAGATTTTTCTTGTATCTTTGCCATGGGAAAGGATGTCCAACTTTAGACAGTTTGAATAACAGGATAAAGGAAATTGAAACAATTGAACGCAATGTAGTAGTAAAGAATTAAAAGCTGAAAAAACAAAAACAAAAAACCCTAAGAAAAAAACCACTTCACCTTTCTCAAAATAATGTACATGGGTTGAAGTTATCTTGAGGGAAGATATATCACACATTTACTTCTCTTTCCAGCATACAGGCATATATATTGTAATTCTGTTAGATCATCTTATTGCGTGCCCTGAAATTGTTTATTTGTATCAAAGAAACAAGTATTAAATTGACGGCAGACAATCATTACTGTGCAGGTTGGGCATTCCCGAGGCATTTAATTCATGAATTTTCCAGATAGAACTCCTTCTGGAAAATACAAATTTGGAAAACATTTTGATTATGTATAATGCTGTATTTGCTGAATGAAACAGTTTTTTTCTGTGGGGAATGCTTCCATTTGTGCAGTTTTTAGTAGCTTTGTAATTGTTGTCCTATCAAGTTCTCTCTTTGCGGGCAATACTAAGCTATGAATCCCGACCTACAATAGTGCATGGATTCCAGTAGGTAACATGCTACTGATTAAAAATTATCAAGAAAAAAGTCACAAAGGGGGAACACAAAAACAAAAAGTGTGACATTGGAAATATATTTTTATTTCATTCCCGTGCAAAAAGTTCTGCGTTCCCTCGCACAGCGACATTTTTCTTTATGTCCCGTCCACGGCATTATTTTACAACAAAGTGACAAAAGTTAAATATATATATATATATATATATATATATATATATATATATATATATATATATATATATATATATATATATACATATATATATATATACATATATATATATATATATATATATATATATATATATATATATATATATATATATATATATATATATTGCGAGGGGACGCAATTTCTCTCTCTCTCTCTCTCTCTCTCTCTCTCTCATTCATGTCCCATCTGGGGTTCCGCACACACAAGAATTTACGTAGGGGTTAAAATCTCACTTTCAGCACCAAAAAGTACTGTAATATTTAGCAAAAAATTATGTGACACCATATTCCTAAGTTCTCAATATAACACACATCCCGCAACCGATATGTTAATCACGCCTGCAGAGCTAGTTATGTCTGTGAGCCAACACAGACATGTTGTTTTTCTAGGAATTCTTTCTTTCTTCTTTCTTTCTTTCTTTCTTTCTTTCTTTCTTTCTTTCTTTCTTTCTTTCTTTACAGCCAAATTTGTTCGACATTTCGTTTGAAAAGTATTTTACGTAGAAACTTCAAACTTTTATACTTCTATAGATGAAGTCTGGTCTTTTTATGATTAGAGGTCATGCTTTTAAAAATTATGCAAATGAGGGCTGAATAAAGTTTTAAATCTTCAATATCTTATATACTATAGTAGATGTCGTTCCGAGTGTATTGGAGTTCGATCATATCAAGGCAAAGGTCTTCTCAAATGTCAAGGTCATGTCAAGTTCAAAGGTCAGTTTTAGGTCAAAATGTCATTTTAAAGCCAAAATGTCAGTTTAAAGGTCAAGGACCACTTCAGGTAGAGGTAATTTCGAGGTCAAAGGCCACTTTCGATAGTGGCTTCTTCTAGCCATAACTTGGTCAATTTTTATCCAATTTTGATCACGTTGGGCTCGAATTGTAGCTATTGTAACACTGCACATTTTTGAAGTCTCGCCTTTTTATAATTAGAGGTCATACTTTTCAAAATAATGCAAATCAGGGCTAATTAAAGTTTTGAATCTTCAATACCTTATATACTATAGTAGATATAGTTCCAAGTGCATAGGAGTTCGATCATAGCAAGGCAAAGGTCATCTTAAATGTCAAGGTCAAAAGCCAATTTTAGGTCAAAATATCATTTCAAAGGTCTAGGTTCACTTCAGGTAGAGGTCATCTCAAGCTCCAAGGTCATTTCAAGGTCAAAGGCCACTTTCGATGGTGGCTTGCTTCTAGCAGTAACTTGGTCAATTTTTATCCAATATTTATCATGTTGGTCTCAAATGGTAGCTATTGCAACACTGCACATTTTGAAAATAACATGTGACCCCTAAAGGTCAAAGGTCAATGTCATGTGAACCTTTGAAAGTTTCACTCTGCCATAACTCGGCCAATTTCCATCCAATTCTAATCATGTTGGACTTGAATTGTGGGTATTGTAACACTGTACATTTTTACAATTTACATGTAACCTGTAATGGTCAAAGGTCAAAGGTCAAGGTCATTTGGACTTGGAATTTTTTATCCAGCCATAAGCTTAATGGAATGTGAAGTTCCAAAGCACAAAAATTGTACCATTTAATATTTACAACTTTGGAAAGCACACAGACAGATTTTGCTTTGAAGCAAATATTCCTAGTTATTCCTTGTATTCCCAGGGTCTACGCTCTTATTTGGGCCTCTTCCAATGGGAAGACTCAACTTCGCAACCAAAGTAAATAGGCCTTTTAAATATTTTATATCTCACAAATTATATAAATGGAACACATTATCATCATGATAACTTCTAAACAATATTTAAGGCAATTATATGATTTTAATATATAGGCTAATCATGTAGCGTGAATTATGATGTCGATATAGTATTCTAAAAATTATAATATATTACAGTGCAAAAAATATAAGGACGAATGGTACAATATTTTTCATCGAATCCAGAAACACAAATATGCGAAGAAAATTTTAAAAGAAATACTACATTAGGTACAAGAAATGGTCATTTGTATGAAAAAAAGTTAAGCTTCTCCTTAATTTTTAACATTTAAAACAGCTCTAAAATCTTTGTTAATTGCGTTGTCACGTGGTTGGGGCAAAGAGCGCACCTCAAACTTCAAATGGAGCGGCAAGTCTGTAAGAGGTCAGAGGATTTGAATAGAAGTGTGTGATACAGCAAAGCACCATAACGTAGGGTAGACAACAGTGACGTATATATAGCATTCGGGGGTTATGAGGCTAGGGTATGTTCCCTACACTAAAAAAGGGTAGAAAATACTTCTGCGGACAGGTATATGGTATTAAAAGTAAAGCTGGTTAGAATATTTAGTTAGGTACGCAGGTGAGTTCGAGGATCAATACGGTATAATGTGGCAGAGTATGATCATTAAAGTTATTTAGCAAAGGCTAGGAGTCGAGTGGGGTTAACTAATAGAAACTTTAACAAGTACATGTAATACCAATTTCCAGGTTAGCTAGTAGAAACTTTATCAAGTACATGTAATGCCAATTTTCCATAGCCTGGTGGGGGCAAAGAGCGGGGACGGCGCTCTTTGGCTCTACTTTGAGAAAAAGTTCTTGCACAGTTTCCTGCCATAAAAAGGTTCACTTTATGGTCTGAAGCATGTGTTCCGCAAAATCGGAATTCTGCCATGACATTTGCCATCAAACACTTCTTAATATCACACGTGGCCAAAGCTGCGCTCTAGTTCAGGCGACCACTTCACTTTTCCATCGGTAAAGAGACTAATTAAAATCCTGAAATTCGGCAAAGAAACGATTGAAAATCTTAAATCGATGATGAAGTTTAAATCTCAGGTTGATGAAAATTACACGAAGACTGTGGTTGGCTCTTAAAGTTGTGGACTTTGCGTCTGTGTAGATACACAATCATGTATGCATTGTATGCAACTCTCGGGTGTAAAAACATATTACATGACTGGTAAAACTTTTGAATTCAGGTTATAAATATACCAAAAATGTGCCATACATTGTGTGACTTTATGGCCAAGAAAACGGTTTTATACGCCTAGATTATATTGATGATTCTGTGCTCTGTGTTAAAAGTTAAAATTACGGCAACAGAGTAGAACATATTATTCTTTCTGTGATACATTGCAAGAAGCCGAGCATAATAATTATCATATGACAGGTTTATCTTAATTCATCGTTGTTATGTTTGAATGGATGTTATATTGTAAAAAGCGCAACATATTACAATGGTGCATTTAAAGATTTTAATTATGTTTAATTGCATATTAAGTTGCAAGAAACACAACTTGGTACGACTCGAGCTCAGTTAAGAATTATAAATGGAATGCGTTTCATTGCGTTGAATAAGCAATCGTAGTTATATAGGTTTCCAGCCTTCCTTGCTCATTGATGTTCACTGTTCACTGTGCAAGGCCAGATGATGCAAGGTTGAATGTATGATCCATGCTTTTCAATTATGATGTCAAAAAGTACATTGCAGTACAATGTGATAATGATAAATTATGGTCAGGTTAATGTACTGTGAGATTACAAGTTAGGTTATTTACTGGCACATTGAGATATTATGTACCTATAGAAGATATGTTACAATATTTGTGAATAAATTAAGGTGTTTGTAGCAATATCAAATAGCTTTTCAAATAATAGTCATGAAAAAGGTTACCAAAAAAACCCAGCATGGTTATGTAACGTAACATTAATTATGAACATTGCTTGTAGCCTTCAATTTAAAGTTGGTCAGACCAAATTCAGAAATTTGGAAATTCTAATCAAATGTCTGTATATTAACCTAGTTTTAGAGATACTTCTGACCTAAGTGTTGGTCCGACCATTCGGACCCCTAGACTGCGGCCCTGTTGTTATTATTATATCCCAGTATTTGGTTGGCAAAATGCCGCATTTTATGCCCATACAAAGTTTGATTCAATACGTTTTATATGGTATGTGCATATATTCTGAAGGAGGTTGTACATCTGTATCGTAGACAAGGTAGCCCTGTGTTCTTGTGTTCTCTTGATGCCTCCAAGGCGTTTGGCGGAGTCAATCATGCGAAGCTTTTTACTGTTCTTGTGCAAAGAAATATACTCCAATATATTGTACGCACTTTGGCCATATGGTATTCCAGTCAAATGTTGTGTGTTCGCTGGGGATCTTCCTCTCTGATCTTTTTTCTGTAACTAACGGTGTGAAGCAAGGTGGGATATTGTCCTTTCGGCTTTTCAATTTATATGTAGATAATTTAAGTAAAAAATTTCATGAAGTGGCTGCAATGTGACTGGTGTGATGGTAAATCATTTTTATGCCGATGATCTGTTGCTACTTTGCCCTTCTGCTAAAGGTCTCCAAAAGGTAATATTTGTTGCACTTATGCTGGTGAACATGATATTTTATTTAATCCTAAGAAGACATACTGTATGATCTTCCAGTCGCACTCCTTTCAGTTGCGTAATTACCTCATTTGTTCATGAATGATCAGTTGTTACACTATGTCAATGACCATAAGTACCTGGGTGTATTTCTTACTGATTCCTGTAAAGATGATGATGATATACTTCGGCAGACTAGGACTTTTTGTATACAGGCAAATCTACCGTTAAGAAAATTTTATTACTGCTCATATGATGTGAGAATCGTGCTATTTAGCTCATACTGTACTTCTATGTATTGTGCCTCTTTGTGGACTTACTATTGGAAGAATTATATTTCAAAGTTGCGTGCCAGTTACAATAATACCTTTAGAAGATTTCTCCATTATGCTCCAGATTGTAGTGCCAGTCAAATGTTGGTCTCCAACAGGACAAATACTTTGACACCTTGTGGAGGAAACAAGCGTTCAGTCTGAGACACCGTATACAGAACAGCAACAATACTTTAATTCAATGTGTATTATACTCTGACATATTCTTTCAGTCTCCTGTAATAAGACATTGGAAAAACTTGTTATATTTGCACACTGGCTAATTATATTTAGATTTCTTGTTTCATGCAAGATTTTCTTTAGTATATTCTAAACCTGAGGTTCCTTATCTGGTAGTTTTCACAAGTTATATGTAAGTACTCTTGGTTGTGCGCTAGGCATTATGGGCCTTCACTTTATTTTTGTCTTGTTTTGTTTCTCTTTTATAAATTATCACTATGGACCAACATGTACATGTGCTGATGAGTATGAAATAAAGATATATATATATATATATATATATATATATATATATATATATATATATATATATATATATATATATATATATATATATATATATATATATAATGCTAATAATGGTAATTATAATTAAGGTATCGCAACAATGATACAGGTATTGGCCAGTAAAGGCCATGATTTAATAGCTGGTCTATTGTGTGAGGGATTTGTGTGTGTGTGTGTGTGTGTGTGTGTGTGTGTGTGTGCGTGTGTGTGTGTGTGTGTGTGTGTTTTAATAAAGATACTGGAGATAGAACAATGTGATATAAAGATACTGGGGATTGAACAATGTAATTCCAGAAGTGGACACAAAACTATGTGTCTACAACATTTTCTGGTACATTTGTCAGAATCATTGTTCTATCTCCACTTGCTATAAAAAACGTATTCACTGTGTTCAGATCATTGTAATTTTCCCCATACATGTACAGACATTTGACTTGCCGTAATAAACATAATGAATACAACATAAGGTGGATCTCATCATTTGGGTACAATTTTCCGCGGGGGGGGGGGGGGGGTGTCATCTCAAAAACAATACTTTTTGTGAGTTAGAGCACAGTAAATCTCCGGTCACGCATTTCTGCAGACTTTAATTTTATATCAACATAACTTATAATTCCTGATATCAAAAAGTGACTTTTCGATATCAAGAGGTATATTCTTGATATCAATAAGTGGACTTTTTTATATCAAAAATCACTTCTAATCAAGAAATATCAAGAAGTCAAATTGATAGGCCTAACTGCAAGAAGTCATTTCTTGATGTTAAGAATTATCAGACCAGTAGCGAAACGGCGTCCAACAGATATCTTGAATTTCGGTGTCTTAAATTTACATTAAGATATCTTAAATTGAGTTCATGATATCGATAATTGTATTTATTTGGTATTTTAGATACATGTATCTATTATTCAACAGTATCTTTACAAGACAGCATTAAATAATAAACGACTGGTCAAGTTATTTCAATCTGAAGGTGTCTATATACTATAGGTCTATCTGTAATTGAATAGAAGAGATCTAAAATTAAATTTAAAATATTTTAAACTAAGTGTTCTGCTTGACATATCATGACTTTGCACTTGACCGCCAGAAATTATATAAAATGCTGTACAGCCATACAATTCGACATTGTAGCGCCCAAACAGACTGCAAACAGGACCGGACGGTGCAGGGCAATGTGAAGCGATGAAGAAATGGTAAACTCTATAACCAGATAACTACTTTTACCCATTAAAAGTAACACTTAAGTCAACATCTTTTCTGTGGCACTCTCAAGTCTCAAGTCAAGATGAGCAGCCTAGGTAGAGCTGAACAATGGTTATCTACAGGTAGGCCTGTATCTACCCTGTATATTTTGTTGGTACATTATCCTGTTGGTTTCCCTGTGTTTAACGAATTGATTTTCGATAGCTAGGCTACATAGCCCATAATGACGCATTCGAGCCACATTCGGCTAATTACGCCTAGCCTAAATAGTGCATCGCAGTATGGATTTGTCATAAAGGAAAGATGTTAACAGATAACAGATAACAGATTTATTCCAGCTTGGTAGGAAAATAAAAAAATTTCCACTGTAAGCTGCTCATTAATATACAGAAATCTGAGCTCTGTGTGGATGGTCCAATGCCCTGTAATCATACATAACAGGATGGTCTTTAAAAAAAATTGTCAATTCTTACTTTAAAACTGTTTACACTTGGTGCATTTACTACATTACTGGGGAGTAAGTTCCACCAGTCCACGACTCTATTGCTGAAAAAATACAAACTTATATTTGAGTTTGATCGGGTCTTGGTTAATCTTAGGTTATGGCCTCTGGATATAGCATTCACATTGAAAGGAGGTAAACATTTGGCTGTTTCATAATAACCATGAATATATTTGTACACGTTAATAAGGTCTCCTCGTAATCTTCTATGCAACAATGATGGCATTTTCAGTCGTTTCAGTCTTTCCACATAAGTCAAATTACGCATATTAGGGACTCTCTTGGTGGCCCTCCTTTGTACAGATTCAATTAAGTCAGCCATTTTCCATAAATGTGGGGACCATATGGGAGCACCATATTCTAAATGTGGCCTGATCATGGATGTATACAATAATTTAAAAACTTCCTTGTCAATATGTTCAAATGATCTCCACATAAGTCCAGTTACTCTGTTTGCTTTCTTCACCATTTCTGTAATATGTAGCTCAAAGTTCAAGTCCTTGTCTATCCAGACTCCTAGGTCTTTTTCCGAAGATTTTATGTCTAGAGGCACTTCTTGACCAGAATCAAACATTTTATATTGGAAGTCTGGATGATTTTTCCCTAGTCTCAACACTGTGCACTTATGTGGATGAAAATTAAGTTGCCAATTGTCTGCCCAACTTTCTAGTTGTCTGACAGCTAGTTGCATTTCTTCGCAATCGGTGACTGTTGGAACTGGCTTAAATAATTTGGCATCATCAGCAAATAACTTAATAAATGCATCAACAGCTTCAGGCATGTCGTTTATGAATATTAAGAACAAGGTGGGTCCCAGGACACTACCATGTGGAACTCCACTGATAACATCCTTCCAATTAGACTTGCTTCCATACATATTTACTCTCTGTTGCCCTTCTGTTAAAAAAGATTCAATCCACTTATGTAGGTTTCCAGTGATGCCATAACGTTTTACTTTCAGCAGTAGACGATGTATGGGTACAGAATCAAACGCCTTTTGTAAATCCAAGTAAATAACATCAATTGGGTTTCCATCTTCAAGCCATGCTGTCCATTTATCTATCGTTTCTAACAGTTGTGTTATTGTTGATCTACCATGTAAAAATCCATGCTGGTGTGGAGAGAACGGACCATATATTTTAAAATGATCCATGACGTGATCTCTGATAATTCCTTCAAGTAGTTTGCAGACAACCGAGGTGAGACTAACAGGTCTATAGTTGCTAGGTAACCTTTTTGATCCCTGTTTGTTTATAGGAGTTATATGACTTTGCTTCCAGTCACTTGGGATAGTTCCAGTCTGTAATGACTTCCAGAAAATTATCTGGAGTGGTAATTTTATTGATTCAGCAGTTTCCTTTAAAACTCTAGGATGGATTTTGTCTGGGCCCATAGATTTGTTCACGTTAAGTTTATTTAGTCTTTTCAAAATATCTTCACAACTAATTTCCAACTCTTCCAGTTCATGTGTAACTTCCCTTTGCCTAGGCTCTGGGACTTTGTTTATGTTTTCTTTTGTAAATGTGCTTACAAAAAAATGTTCAATACTTCTGCTTTTTCATTATTATTTACCAGCGTCTTCTGGTCCCATTCAAGGTCAGGAATACAGTCTCTAATTTTTGATTTTGAATTCATGTACTTCCAAAAAAGTTTTGAGTTTTTCTTTATGTGCCCAGCTATTTGCTTTTCATACTCTTTTAAAGCCCGCCTAGTTGCCCACCTTGCCTGGTTACGGGCCTTTGTATATTTTACATAGTCTTCATATGATTTAGTTTCACAGTACTGTTTCCATTGTTTATATTTTTTACGTAGCTTACATTTTGTCTTTTTGTTCATCCAAGTCAATTTGTTTTTATTTTCATTTGATACAGTTTTATGAGGATTTTTTTTTATCTTGTGCCCTCTTGAGCGTTGTACAAAATATGCCCCAACATTCCTCAAGATTCTTGTCTTTAAATAGCGACTCCCAATCAATCTGTAGGTCTTTGCTCATTTGGTTGTAATAGGCCTGCGGCATTTGAGGCTAAAATATGAATTTGGTCTACCCGCCTGCCTTATAACTACAA
This sequence comes from Hermodice carunculata, assembly GCA_964020975.1. Taxonomy (NCBI): domain Eukaryota; kingdom Metazoa; phylum Annelida; class Polychaeta; order Eunicida; family Amphinomidae; genus Hermodice; species Hermodice carunculata. Next base: position 1,505,927 of record OZ026620.1, read on the forward strand.
CATAGCCTACCTGATGTAATATTTTGTCTAGTTTTAGAAAATGCCTGTTGTGGAGCTATCAGGTGGTCCAGTTTTATGCTATGAGCAAAAATAGATACCTATGTCTGAAAAGCAAAACCATCAGCTTAATGAAATCGAATAGATTTCTTCAATATAGGTTTACTATTTGAAATTACAGAACCGTACCTTTTAGGTTCCTTGAGGCACCAAAACCATCCTACAAATAAAGCTGTGTCCGTAGATTAATGTCATGTGCAAATATTTGCATTATACAAGTCTTTTTGGCACATGCAAAAAGACGAAAATCGCCATTTCTGATTTCTATATTGTTAATGTTCAGTTACTACAAATCACTTCGTTTTTCAAAATAATTTGTCTTTACTCACACAGAGTGGGCAACTGAGTATATATAATAAGTATATAAATAAATATATATATATATATATATACATATATATATATATATATATATATATATATATATATATATATATATATATATATATATATATATATATATATATATATATATATATATATATATATATATTAGTGTCATCCCAGACCTTGTTTTACTAGGCATGGTAACGGAGCCAGTAAGGAAGTTGACTTATATGATTTGGAATAATCGACATGTTTAAAATTATGCAAATTAGAGCCTTTCTAAAATCTTAAAGCTCCATATCTTTCAAACTATTGCAGATAAACACAAAATTTTAATGGGCACATCTAGGTTTGAGACACCTGCCAATATAATGGACAGTTGATAAAAAAGTTGTAGAATTTCAATTAATGTTAATAAGGGGCATTTAAAAATTTAAAAGTTGAATATCTCCAAAACTATTATAGATAGAGATGAAAAAGAAAAAAAGGTCAATGTAAGGGTTTGTGGCAAAGCCACATCCAATGAACCATGAACCAAAGTTATAGGATTTTTAATTTATGCAGATTAGGTGGATATGCACAATTTTAAATGTTAAAGAGCTTCAAAACTTTTATAGATAGAGATGCTATATTAACTTCAATTTTGGGGTTTGTGGTATAGCTGCATACAATGACCCATCATCCAAAATGGTACAATTTTAATTTATGCAAATAAGATGAATACAAGAAATTTAAATCTTGAATAATCTCAAAACTATTATACATAGAGGTGCCATTCCGACCTCAGTTTGTAGGTATGTGGCAAAGCCGCAACCCATGAACCATAAACCAAAGTTGTAGGCTTTTAATTTATGCAAATTAGGCAAATACACAAAATTAAAGTCTTTGAATAGCTATCAAAACAATTACAGATAGTAGTGTCATTCGAACTTTACCTTGTAAGTTTTGTGACGTGGCCAGATCCAATGAACCAAGAACCAAAGAGTTATAGCATTCTAATTTATGTAAATTAGCATAATACACAAATTTTAGACTATGCTGAACGATGGCAAAGTGCAGCATTTCAAACTGTTCTCATTTTGAAGGTACCCAGACAGATTTGCTGTGAAGCAAATCTGTTTTCCAATCATTTTTCTGTTTGCGACTTCTCTAAAATCACTGACTGAACTCTATTCAAAGGTGGTGGGTGCTACTTTGACTTGGTGTCCATCAAAGTCGCTCGGCGATGCTTCCTCCCGGCCCCGCATTTTTCACAAAAAAAATCGTGATTATGAAACAGAGTACACATTTCCATTGGTACAGTGATAGGCTGCTGTGAATACATGTATATGTAATGTTCCCAAACACAGTTTACTGTATCCACTTCAGACTTGGCGCTGCTGCAGATGTACCTTGGATAGATCTCCAGCAAGCTTTGTTCTATGGGATACGCGTCAGTGGCTTTTTTATGTCTGGGTGGAAACCCAGACATTTTGTTTTTCAAGAATTATTTTTTTCTTTCCTTTCTTCCCTTCTTCCTTCTTTCCTGCCTCTTTTCTTTCCTTCTTTCTTTCTTTCCTTCTTTCTTCTTTACGACCAAATTTGTCTGGAGTTTTTATCGGACTCTGTTATTCCGACAATCACAAAACGTGCCATTGTGACTCACCTACGGGTGAAATTAAGCACCTGACTTGGAATAGTCATGGTATTTAAAATTATGCAAATTAGGAATAATTAAAATTTCAAAAGCTCCATATCTTCCAAATTATTGCAGACAGACACAAAGTTCTACATATTACATGTAGATTTTAGACATTTGCCAATGGGCAGTGACAAAAGTTCTAGAAGTGCAACTAAATATGGCAATTTTGAGACCTTTTTGTGTTAATTGTCTGAATATTTTCTTGAGGAAGGGGGAAAAGGGAGGCACATTGTGTTGAATATAAAACGGTTTGTTACATTGACACAAAATAATTCAGACAAAATTGCGCTGATTAGGTCTGCATGCGATAAGGACGTTCTTTGGGAGCTCTGACAATTTTACCATCTTTTTGCTGGATATGATCGGTAATATATATGCTGATAAATATGCGCTCAGTGTCCTGGATACCTTAAATTAGAGTTAAATGAAAAATATATTTGAAAAAGGCACAAAATTTGCAACAAATTCTTTAATTTTATTTTAAAAAAGACATAATAATGTTGCTTTAGGACAGGAGAAACTACAGGGAAATATGGAAAGTTTATAAAAACATCTACTGGTAGTATTATCACATGTATCATTGCTCAGCAGTTTGCTGATAATGCGTGTCTAATATCATTAACAATCTGCTTTTGAATGTAGTTTGCAACACGGTTAATAATGTTTGTCCAATATCAACAAAAATCTGCTTTTGAATAATCTTGACATTTGGAAGAATGTTGCTAGGCGACCATAAAACACTCCTACTTGACTCAATTTACATCAAATTTAGTGGAGAAAGAGTCTCTTTACATTTTAACAGCCCATTTGATGAAAAGTATTCCTAAAGTTTGAAGCTAGAAACAAGCTTCTGATGTTTGATTGCAATTTATTTGATTTTCAGTAACATTCCGTTGCCATGGCAACCAACTTTTGACACTTACAATCTCAAACTGGTTTCTTAGGAAATGCCTGTATAGTAGGTATGCTGATGTAAAGTTGTGAAATGGTACCTTGCAACTTCATTACGTAGTGGTTAAAAATGTGTTTATCCCGGGATTACTCAAAAAATGTCGTTACCATGGCAACCAATAAAAACATATGTTGCCCATTAAATCGATGGTAGATTTTACCTAACCTTTAACTACGGGTTCTTATCTTTCAATTAATGCCAAATTTAGCTAAGTATCATTAATCAGCAGTGCACAGCACTGGCCATATGACCAATTTTTGCAATATCCACAAAGGTCTGCTCATTTTTAGTAATGTAAACATTTGCAAGAACGTTGCTAAGCTACCCAAAACAGCCTTCCTTCAATCAACTGACCTCATTGTTACTGAGGAAAGAATATTTTTACATTTTAACATCAAATGTTATGAAAATTATTCCCCATATTTAAAACTATAAATAAGTTTCTAGTGTTTACATGCAAATTAAAGTGATTTTTACAAATATTCTGTTGCCATGGCAACCATCTGCTGACACTTTCTATCTCAAACTGGTTTCTTATGAAACACCTGTATAGAAGGTATATTGATGTAAAGTTGTGATGTGGTATCTTGTATGCGTATAAGGTATGGTTAATAAGGTGATTCTCCCTTCATTTCTTGAAAACTTAATTTCGTTGCCATGGTAACCAATATAAATTCAAATTGACCATGAAATTGATAGTACACCTTACCTAACTTTGAACTTCAGGTTCTTATCTTTTGATTGCTACCAAATCCAGCCGGGTATTTTTCCGGTTGAACGAAAACTGAAAATAAGCCTTTTTTTTTTTGGAAAATTTAGCTGCTCTACTATATAGGTTTCTTAATTTGCATTTACCGTAAAACTGGACCACATGACAGCTCCACAACAGGCATATTTGAAATCTACAGAAGATTTGCAAAAGAATGAGGTATGTTACAGCTATAAGGCAGACGGGTAGACCAAACTCCTTAAATAAGGCCCTTTTCTCAGATTTGCCGCAGGCCTATAATGCCCCCTTGAATATTGGTAGCAGGTTTTTTCTTTAAAAGTTTCTTGCGTATAACAGTTATAATTAAAAGTGATAACAACGTGATCACTCTTACCTACAGGTGCTTTTGCCTCAAGATTACTGACCATATTTTCCTCATTTGTTAGTATTAGATCCTATATATTTGATTCTTGATTTATTTCGAACTTTGTACTGAAAGTCACATGTTGACACAAATAAGAGTCACATACAGCTTCCAAAAATTTTCCTGCTTCATTAATTACTGATTGAGTTGTACCGCCCTCATTGTTCCATTTAATTTCTTTAATGTTACAATTTAGAAAGGTAGACCTAGACCGTTTATTGAAGCATTTATAGGCCCATATAATTAACAGATATGCCTTGTAATTTGCAGGCATAGAATGTATTTTCGGAACATTGGAAATTTCGGTATTCGGAATACCGGGAAGCCTTTGTGAGTGAACGTTCGTTTTGAGATGGAAGTAGGCTATCAATAATATTATTGTGTAAAGCTCGTCATGAAATTGAAAAAAAAAAAAAAAAAAAAAAAACAAGCTGTGTCTGTGACTTTCAGAATACTTAAATTCTAATGACATGTCAATTTCGATTGTGTCATACTACTTCAGCTGCTGTACGATAAACCTAGGCATGTTTGACATAAGATTATTGCATTTGCATTTGGCATGGCCATAGCGGGAATGGAACTTAGTTGTTGTAATTGCCACCAGGTGGCTGTACCTATCCGGACCGTATTTTTCAGGTTTCCTTTTGGCTTTTTTTTTTCTTTTTTTTTCCGCAAGTAACTGGCCCACCCGCGGCCTTTTGTCCCAATACAATGTTGTTTGTGCAGAGGTAAAATCGTGTTTTTATTCAGGGGTAGGTTATTTTATGGATGCACAGGTATAATCTTATTTTTGAACCGTAGTGGTGATACCTAAGTTAAAGAACGGGGCGGGAAACCACGCCACACGTTTTCCACGGGAGCTGACATTTTCACTGTCAAAACGAGGCCGGCCGGATGCCCCAGCATACGAAGTGAAAATGGCGGCTGATCAACAGGGAGACTGGCGCACGACGGGTTTCAGACAACGAGTTGTGGCACGCATGTGAGTCTAAATATTCATTTCTTTATTTTGAAAAAATGGCTACATTTTAAGGGCAGAGTATATAAATTTTCACACGGGACGGCGTCAGCGATGCACCGCACTGGGACTTGACAGTTGCAGGGCAAGTTGTGTAACACCCCAGGCTGACAGACGAAACAAGTTGCATCACCGTTCACACTTAACAGAGGGTTCCACAAACACGTGATGGGGTGTTTGTAAACACGCACTTTGCTTACGCCTGCTTTCAAAGTGAGCAGCCGTTGTCACCGAGCTTGTGAGCTCTGCAGAAACATTTTGCCCATTCGGAAACACGTGGAGCCCCTTTCCCAGCTCCATGCAAAAACTTGTTCATGATCGTCGGGACACTGATATTGCCATTGTTGGTCAACAACACTGCCACTGACCTACGGACACCACCGGGTCAGTGGCTGTTGGTGCAACAAGCGGGTAGTGTCACTGTGAACAGGTCACCGGTAGAGTGAAAGTTCAATGATAGTGGCACTGGCAAGTGGCATGTTTGTCTGGACGTGTTTATAACTTAGAAAGCAGGGACCTGCCACAGAAATGAACAAACTTGGTTGCCTAGAGCTGCAAAAACATCCTTTTTTAGTCTCTTGCTTGCAAGATAAGCCTTGCCAGTGATGAGTTTTTGCCAATGTTAATGACCATCAGAGTTCACATGATAAGGTTTTGGATGACTAAAGAAAAAAGTACATGCTTGCATGAGAAAATATCTTTTGTCTTTGATAAAAACATGCAGGCAGCACACTTTAACTGTCCATTTATCAGCATACAGATACCTTCCTGGTTAGGTGTCATCCAGGGAATGATACGTGTCTTTATTGTCACATACTTTATGGGCCATTGACCCATGGTACAAAAGTGTGGTTCACATACAAATTTACTTGTACATTTTATTTAGTATGAAAAGGCATATTCTGTCTTCTTCAGGTACATCTTCCCATCTTTTAACTTCAGTAGCAAGCTGATGGTTTGAAATTCTAAATCTAGCTGCAGCATAACATGACCTTTTTTTCTTACATTGGTACAGTTCTCCCTCTTTATAACACCCCTCAATACAGGGTGGTTTCTAATATAACACAATATACCCTGTGGACCCCAACACCAGTGCTATAAAGAGAGAGCACTGTACAAGGCAAATAATTTTCAATTTGTAAAGTATTTTTAAACTAATGATGATCTTTAATTTATGAGGAAGCAAAATACTTGGTACCCATTCTTGGTAGCCATTATCCTTTCATCTTGTGTGAACTGTAAGATAAAAGAATACTCCCAGACCTCAATTGTCGTCCGGTCACTTTTTCTGAAACTTACTGGAAACGTAGCTTGTGAAGGGGTCAAACAAAGGTGTCTCCTAAGTTGAAGATATTTCACTCTCTGGTTTTAATTAAACTTTTCAGTTTGGAATCATATTATGTGTTAATGCACACATTGCCACTGATTACATAGCAAGTGTATGGGGATTACAAGGGTACGTCACATTTTTGTCTTCTCCAAAACCATCAGCCAGATTTATTGGGAATGTCTACGGGCAGATTTGATCTCCAGCAAATATGTTCACTTACATGGTGGTGCTATCATTTCTGATGTTTATCAAATTATCACATTTTAGAAAAATCAGGAAGGGGATTGTGTTTGAAGCCTTCTCATTAAGATTTGAAGTATGAGGACGAACAAAATGTAGGATGTCAGTACCTGGAACTGTGATAAATTTTTATGTATAAAAAAAAAGATGTACAAAAACCCAGAAGTTGCTAGTCAAAGCCAAGCAAGTAATAGGCCAGTGTAGTCTCCTGCCTCCTACAAATGAAAAGGCTCTGGACATGTTTTCAACACTGATGATTGCCTTCAACAAAGATGACCTTGATATCATTCAGAAGTTCACAGGACCCTTAGTCGGTGCATGTAAGGTCAACTGAGCACAGGACTGTCACAGTCTTCTTGTTATTTTCCGTTTTCAAGTCCATAGTTTCCACATAAAGTAATTTTAAATGATTCTTGTTTAATATTGCTTATTTCTCTCAGGTATACTTCTAATTCAAACTGTGCAGTTGTAAACCATCTCCATTTATTTTCTCCATGCATTTGAGTCTCAGTCTCACCTGCTCCTTCATCTTGTTGTGCTTACAGTATGGATGGAATTGAAGGCGACCCCATTTTACATTGGTCCTCTCCAGGTGAGGGCAAAGACTTCTGGCTTTGAGTGTGTATGATTCTCGTATTCTTAACTCCCTGACTCTCTACCACTAGTATTTAGTCTTGTCTGAATAGAGGTAATCTCTTTTTTCATTTGGCCATGGGATTACCTCATTGCAGACAATAACCAGTCGCATTGAAATGATGATTGCTGATTGTAACATCTTTCTCCATTATGGATAATAAGAAAAGTTCAGACGCACCACTTTTGAATCACGATTCGGGCTGGGTTTGGTTTAAACACATTTTATTTTGAAGAAATACAATTAGGGCAATGCCCTATATCAATCCCTCTTGCAACAGAGAATTAAGATGTTGCACAACAATCAAGACAATGTTCAATAAGAGGGGCTGGGTTGTTGGAACATACCAATTTTGGCTGTCCATAGTGCCAAACACACTGTCATTTTGGTATTATTTTGAGGTTCTGGTTATTCACACCATAGTTCCATGCCTTATTTATTGTTTGGCACACCTTTCTCTTCATAAGAATTGGCCAACTTGATGTACCTTACATGGCTAAGTTCTGGTACTATTTTCCTCTAAATGATGTTCCCCATGCCCGAGAAATAGTCCTCTTTATGTTTGTGCGCCAAAACAGGCATTCTCTTTTTCCTCGAGTTCTTTATTTATGTCTGTGTGCCAACACAGAAATTCTGTTTTTTCAAGAGTTCTTTCTTTGCTACCAAGTTTTGTTTATCAGTGTTCTCGAACACTATTACACTCTGAGTCTCAGAAACTTCAAACTTGGCTTGATTATAGGTCTATCCATGAATTTGTGCCTTTTAAACAACATGCCACAGATGCCAAGCATACTTCCTTCAAAGTGCCAATACAATATTGATGGGCATGTCACAAAAATGACATAATCAAACTGATCACTGGGTATTTGGCTGAAATGCTGAAGTTCTAAAAATTTGTGCGTATGAGCCAGGCCTTGTGTTAACCCTTTCAAGGGTCGAAATTAGGGGTAGTATTGGCAGCATTTGCTACCAACTTCTATGATGTGCTATTTGTTGTGCGGTAGCAAACATTTGCTGCCAAAATTTTGCGGGTCAAAAATCAATTTCTGTCAAAAAGTGCCTCAGAGTGCATCAATTTGCATGCTTAATTTCACACACCCCAGGTGGGCGCTTGCCAAACCCTCTTGATTTGTTACTCTATTCTCAGATTTGCTACCGAAAATTAAACTTGGTAGCAAACCGTTGTTACTGGTCAAAATCAGTTAATTTCTACCCCTGCCTTTCCTGCTCAAATTGCCCCAAAGTGCCCAGATGAAAATTGTTGTCTGGCTCAATCTTTTCACATAAAATTCTGATCAACAAAAAAAAGAATTTGCTGAGAATTGTTGATGAAAGCATGTGCCAGGTCAACAACTTTTCTTGGCATGGGTTGTCCAAACCATACCAGGGAAAGCTATTGACACAATGTTAACCAGGAAAGAGTTCAGGCCAATAGCTCAATGGCTAAAGATTTTAGTGATTTTAGCCAAGTTGGCTATCAAAATAAAATCTCTGCTGCGCAAGCCCAGTCAGGAAGACTGTGACCAAGGAGGTCACCTGTCATGTAAACATGCTGTGTTTATTAAACAGCATACACATCTCAAGCTGCCAAAATATTTGTGTTGGGGGCTGTGTACTCAGTTGGGGATGGTTCAACATTTTCATCATTTTTGAATTAGTACTTACAGTACGCAAGGGGGAAGGGGGTTAAGTTGGTCTGTACACTTTCACAGAATATGGAAAATGATGGTCAATTTTTGGCCTGTTTTGTGCAATTTTGCTATGATTTGGGGGGAAAATCATCATTTTTAAAGTACTAATTTGGGGGGAGGGAGGGGGGGGCATGAAATTTAGTACCCCAAGTACTAATTAAAAATGATGATAATGTTGAACAATCCCTTAGTACACACATGTGAATTAAGTACACATTATTTTGGCAGCACTTGCCTAACTCAATACACAAACTTTTGTACACACTTTGGGTTAGTGGTTTACTGTCTCTGTGTGGTAAACAGACCAACCTTCACGTTTCCTCCAGTCCATATGGTTTGTGTTCTGGCTACATGTTCACTGCTTTTAGCTCTGGACAAAGAAGGACTGAATGTCCAGTAGGTCTATTCAACAAAGTTTTACCAGTGTGGTTGACTGATTCATTAACCACTTTGAGTGAAAATGGATACATATAAAATAAATTGTTGTAATAATGAATCTTCACTGTATTTAAAAAAACAACAACTGGTCATTGAGTTCCAACCAAACTCTCAATATGTACAGTGAATAATACATGAATGAAAGAACAAAGAGCTTCTGGAAGTTATGCTGTCCACTATGCGACAAATCATAGAAAATGTCTTGTAGGGGCAATCTACAATGATACCAGTACAAAGAATGTCTACCCATTACGATAATGCATACACACAGTAGGCCTATGTGCAAGAAATCTTGTTTAAAAAGCCAAGAGGGCATCAAACGAGCATTGCATAGATAGCTCAAATATCTGTTATCAATAACAAAAAAATGTGAACAAATTTACCCGTGTTGTGTCAGGAAAGAGGAATTTCCAATTGTCATAGAAACCTTAAATTTATGTGCCACAGAATTACATATTTTGCTGCAGAATGATCAAGGATCACACAACTAGAGTAGACCACCATTAAAGTACATATACTTGATGTACCACGTGGATACAGGGAAAATTAATGAAGTATGTGCTGCATGTATTGGCCAAAATGGAAGTATAAGTTGCCAGCTTTCAGTGAAGTTAGAAATTTGTACCTGAAAGTGAAACATCAAACAGATATGACAAGCAAGCCATTCTCTACATGTACCTTGTCCAAATTTTGCATATTTTGTGAAAATTATTAAACAAAGAACTGAATTTGTTCAGGTATAGTCATCCAGTATAGCAATGGAACATCTATTTCTATTCTAGCACTGACAAAATTGAAGAATATTTGCAGGATTAAGCTCATACAGACCTGTGCAAGGTAATGTTGATGTACAACATAATTATGGACGTGATTCCAAACATCCAGTATCTATGGAGAAATCCCGACAAGCGTAGATTTGTTATTTAATACTTGTGCTAAATATTTGGTCCATGAGTTCACCTACAAAGTACAGTGAAACCTGTTTTGAGAGACCACTGGGATGAAAGACCACCTGCCTTTTCAGACCATGTTTATTCTGTCCCTTTTGCCATCTTTCCCATGTTATTGTACCTCCATTGAGAGACCACCTGCTTTATGTGACCACTTTTTGGCCTGTCCTAGGGGGTGGTCTCTCAAAAGAGGTTTTACTGTAATTGGGCTATAACCACTGTAAAAGATATCCAGCACCAAGGCTCAGCGCCTCAATGTGATTGTACCAATACATGACCCTCGTGGATCAGATAAAAACAAGCCTGAAGTGTGACATGGGGTGAAATGAGGACAAGGACTGTGTGTGGATGTTTCTTTTGTTCTCTGTGTATATTTAGAATAATGCACAAGAAGGCATGCATGCCTGTGGGATTACAGAAAAATTAAGATGGATGGCTTAAATAACAACTTGATTGTTAATTTACTAGACATATAGGCATTAATCCTGAGCAGTTCTGTGTGTGGGGTAATTTAAAAGCTATATACGTGATATATGTAAAGAACACATCAGAAGTGCTCACATTTATACCATAGGGAACAAGCACCTGCTGTGACCTGCTGCTCCAAGGTGATTTGAGGACAAGTAGATGTACCAGACAGGACCCACACCACAATGCACACATGCTTTCAGGTCAATGGCTAACTCATTTCTAGATTTGTAAAACTGCTGCTAAGAATAGACTACAGACTGTGATACTGCTGCTTGATAAAGCAAAAATAGCATCATTATGGAGGATTGTCAAATGGAAATATACATACATTTTTGCCTAGCATCTAACCAAATAATGAACTGTATTTTCCAATTAATTAATGAATGGTCCTTCTGTTGGGACTTCCCCCACCAATATAGGTGTCAAAATGATTGCTGAATTTGGCAATTTCTCAGCTTACATGAACACAACACAACAGAGCACCTGATGAGGTCAGCAGAACCGTTCCAACTAAACTGACTCATCAGCTCCAGGAATGTCCTTATCAGAGTTCAAGTGCATGTATGACAGCTTTTTGATCTTTTCTTTTACATTAGGCACACTGTGAGACTTACCAGTTGCCATGTTGCGCATTTAAACACTGTGTGTACACATACAAACAGACAGTACTGTTTACACTGACCAGCCTCAACAAAACGAAAAATGGTAATTCTGGGCAACCTTACATCTCCAGTATTTAACAGAAGTTTTAATTTCACTATTTTGAAAAAAAAATGTGTGTCAAACTTGTGCCAATATCATATTGGGGTGTGTGTGTTTTCATTTTTTTTTTTTGTAAGCTGTGCTGACCATAGATTACAGAGCCAGGGCGCAAAAATTTGTATGTCCGAATGTCCGGGACAAGTTGATTTTACCGTCAGACAAGTACCTTTTCTTCAGCACTTGTCCTGGGGAACAACCTAAAATTTTGTCGTGCAGAAGATTTTATCACCTGCCGTGAAAGCGGTCTGCCCTCGACCCATGCATGTTTACCAATTTTTTTTTTCCGCTGGGAGCTCCTTTTCTCAAATTTTCATGACACAGTTACAAGTTGCGGTTGTTTCCAAGGCTGGCAACGGGGCGGCAGAAGGTGACGATAATCCGTTGTGATAACAGTGTTTGAAGTCAAAGTGCTGCGTGCATGCAGAAGAACTATGGGGGGTCTAATCACTAAAAAAACCCAGAGCTTTGGCAGCATGTGCGTGGGGCGCCGATAGGTGATAATCGCTAATTGATAAACATGCCAAGTTTAAACAATTACTTGGTCAGCAGTTGTATTTATCAGAGCTTTGTTTCTGTCAACAGAGGCCAACATTTTCACTGTCGTACATACCATTAAGATGTCAAAGGTACCGGTAGTAATTGGCTTGCTGAGCGGGGTCACACTACTCACCGTCAGTGTGATCTTCCCCAACAATGTCAAAGCAGCAGTTGTATTTATCAGAGCTTTGTTTCTGTCAACAGAGGCCAACATTTTCACTGTCGTACATACCATTAAGATGTCAAAGGTACCGGTAGTAATTGGCTTGCTGAGCGGGGTCACACTACTCACCGTCAGTGTGATCTTCCCCAACAATGTCAAAGCAGCATCAAAAAATAATAAAATTGGCATGGCGAATTCATCTGCAAATTAACATCAAATGCTAGTTATCGGTGGATTCTAACAGTGTTGGGAAAAAAAGGGTGCTGTGAGATGACTTCCCGGGCAAAAACAGCACACAACTGCCAGTCACACGCAAGTGACAGCGTGGAGTGGATCTGCGGTGAGCTGATGCAATCTCACGGTCTGATTTGGGACACATTCGGCAATTCCTTCTATCCCATATCTTTGCGTATTTGCATGTGACTCCAAATAATTGTGGCAATAAACACTGGAATCTTTATTTTCACATGCTGCAATATAAACAAAGCTTCCCGTTTGTGTGTTCCTTCCTTAAATTACGGCATATTCACACATGTTCACTGGGCGGAAGCCATGATGAAAACACTGTAACACGAGCCGTGATTGGCTCATTTTTGTATGTGACTCAATTGACCAATCGGGTGATGTGTTGTGGGTCAGACCACATGGCCAAAGCAGCTGGTTGTGTACAGTTGCAGGAAAGATGTTGACAGTGGGCACGCTCAATTTTTTATTTGAAATATTAAATTTTTCATTTGAATTTGATTTAAGAACACTGTTTATTGCAAGGGACTTGCCAATACTGTAGACGCAAATTTACTACGATGTACTGATAGCATTCAGGGTAGGTACGCAAAAAAATTGTCGAGCCCTGAGAGCTAATATGCAATCACTTATATGTCTCTGTGTCTGTCCGTAAAATTTTATTCATGAGCACGATACAGTCCACAGTGTTCAAGGAAGCCCTCCCTATATGACTTTAAGGACTTATTATGTGTGTATGAAAATTAGGGTTGAGGTTGATATTGGTGGTGTCATCTGTTTTATTTATAATTTTTTTGCAAAAATGTGAAAATTAAAAGAATTTTTTTTTCATAAATTGTCACAAAACATGTCACAAAGCTTGAGTGGAAAGAAACAGGACAACTACAACAAAATTAAAACTTGGGAAGGTCTATTTATTGATGTTGAAGATAATGTCAAAAATAATATTAAAATATGTAACATTTATCGTCCCCCAAAAGGGAACAACAGCCATAGAGCTATCGATTCATTTCTAGAAGAGTTTGTTCCCATAATTGACAATGTGGATATCCAAAGCAATAATTTACTATTAGCAGGGGATTTTAACATTGATCTACTGAAAGTAAGGAACAATGAAAAATATCAAGAGTTCTATGATATCATTACCGGACACAATATGTTGCTTAACATTTTATTACCTACCAGGCTTTCCAAACGAAATGCCACTCTGATTGATAATATTTTCAGCAAGATTTCAAACTCGTGCAAACCAGTAGAAACTGGAATTTTGGTACACAAATTATCTGACCATATGGCCACAATCTCAGCCATCAACTTTAATGTGAATGCAAATCATAGTAACAAGAAGCACATACAATGTAGAGCTTTCACAGGAGAGGCTACTTGTAATTTTCGCGATGAGTTAAATAACACAAACTGGGAATCTGTATTTGATAACAATATCAATGCTGATCCTCAAATTACATATGATCAGAAATTTGCAAGTAAACTAGATTATATGATTGATAAACACTTTCGTTTGAAAAAGAAAAAAATTAATAAATACAAACATAAAAAGACTAAATGGATCACTCATGATATTTTAAACGAAATAAAACACAGAGATACTTTGTATAAAAAAGTACATTCAATTACTCCTGAAAATGAGCGATGTGACAAACTCAGTGAAAGACTATAAGAGTGCTCTAGTGAAGTCCGATCAATGATTAGAAGGGCAAAATTTGCCTTTTACCAGGCAGAATTTGACAAATATAAAAATGACATTAAAAATACATGGAAAACTGTAAAAGATGTAGCGAATAAATCAGACACCCATACAGAACTCCCCAAGTATTTCAATGTCGATAACAAACAAATAACAGACACACATGAGATTGCATCACAATTTAATGACTTCTTTGTCAATATTGGTCCAACACTTGCTAGAAAAATTGATACTCAAGGGAAAAAATCTTTTCAATCTTACCTAGAAAATATTAATGTAAACTCCACCTTCCACTATACTTATGTGGATGAGGAACAAATTAAAAAAGTAATACGTAATTTAAATCCTAAAAAAAGTGCAGGAGTGGACAATATATCCTCAATTCTGCTTAAACTTTGCTCAGAAGCATTAATCAAACCCCTGACCTTGATCATAAATCAGTCATTAAAAAATGGCATTTTTCCAAATAAATTAAAAATAGCTAAAATAATACCAATTTTTAAAAAAGATGATCAGCATGATCTCAACAACTACAGACCTATATCTCTTCTACCCGCTATTTCCAAAGTGTTTTAAAGAGTTGTTCATACACAGGTCCTTCAATATTTCACAGAGAAGGGTTTATTTTATAATCATCAATATGGATTCAGGAAAATGCACTCTACAGAAACGGCAGTTCTGGAACTTATTGATAGATTACATGCAGAGCTTGATGAGAAAAAACTGCCAATTGCATTCTTTTTAGATCTTTCGAAGGCCTTTGACACTATTGACCATAATATACTCCTCAAAAAGCTTGAACACTATGGGATCTTATATACTGAGCTACAGTGGTTTAACAGCTACTTAAGTAACAGATCTCAGTATGTTGAAATTAAAATGTTAAATCATCTTGTCAGGAAATTACTACTGGAGTCCCCCAAGGATCTATCCTGGGCCCTCTTCTATTTCTTATTTACATAAATGACCTATCCACAGCCAGTAATTTTACCTCAATTATGTATGCTGATGACACAAACCTATTAAGCACAGTCTGTAATTTTAACTCCCAAACATTGTCTCAATCTTTATTATCCGATCAAATAAATAAAGAACTAAAAAAAGTTAGTGACTGGCTGGCTTTCAATAAGCAATCACTAAATGTAAATAAAACTAAGTTCATGATCTTCCACTCCAAACAAAAATACTTATCCCCTCACTAAATACCAAACATAATGATTAACAACAAACCAGTTGAGAAAGTGGAGAGTTAAATTTTTAGGTGTCTTGATTGATCATAACCTTACCTGGAATAAGCATGTTAATTTTATTTCAAACAAATTATCACGGGTATGTGGCATACTTTCCAAACTGAAAAACCTACTGCCCAAACACATTCCCCAATTGATTTACAATGCCCTATTCTTATCTCATTTGAACTATGGAATAACTGCATGGGGGTTCCACTCCTGTGGCAGACTTATCAAGCTGCAAAAGAAAGCAATAAGATGGATCAGCAATAGCAAATACAATACACAAACATCCCCCCTTTTTAAAGAATGTGGCCTGCTTAAATTTAATGACATATTTAAGTTATCCTGTATCAAAACATATTGTAAATTCAAAAATCATATGTTACCCTACTACTTTAACACTCTGTTTGATGCTAATCAACAAGGGCCACAAATTGAGCAAACTAGAAGAACTGTAGTGCCCCCAAGCAGATTTGAGGCAACACTCCATGACATTCCAATCTTAACCCCAACCATGCCAATACTCTTCACAAATACTAAATTTAATCGATCATGTATTAGACATAAAATACGAGACTTAATTAATGAAAATTACTTACCGGAGATAGTCATGACAAAAGTCGACACTCACTCTTTTAAAAAAAAAAAAAAAAAATTTTATGTTCAGAGTTCATCCCTCCATGAGATTCTGCTTTGGGTAGCATATTACCTATGCAACCCATAGGGAAACCGCACATACGCACCCACACTGTGCTCTCACACACAGTCCCAAGCTCCTGTGTTCAGGGCTTTGTGGTACGGTAGTACCACCACCTAGATGTCTGATTAATTACACTTGCTGACCCCCAGCATTGTTTTTACGGCAGTCCTTATTTTATTGGCCTGCCAGGATTCAAATTCTTTTGAATCTAATTCACCTTGACAATAACGTCTTGGTAGAACCGAGATTCTGTGTTACGCAATCACAATAGCGTGTTTTACGTGACAACAGAAAGTTACCCCTCGGCATATATAAATCAGACGTAACGTCGGTTAGCCCACAGTTCCTGACGAGTTGTGAAACACAACGAAACCGGTCGAACTTCTCCTACAACTTCTAGCTATTGTGACCCTTGCTCGGTCCTTAGAAAATATAGCTTATCCTTTTCGGCCACAATGGCTAGTGGTCCAGAGCGGACAGAGGCGGAAGTTGAGCGCCTTACGACCAATATCGAAAATATTCGGGTTGAGTCGCCTATCACTGTGACTGTTGAAGCCGCTGAAACGAGCAACGCGCCGGTAACGGCCAATGCCAAACGTAGTGCAACAGAGCAATCTGAACCTGTACGGTTTATCACTCCTGTTTCATCCCCAAGAGGATCAACGACAGCTACCTCTTGGGGAGGAATGATGGACGAACATGAATCTGAGACGCGGAGCTTACTGACCTCCATTACCACAGGGATTTCCTCTGTAGTGACGTCAAGGACATCAGGGCCACCGGAAGGAGGCTCCCCAACCCGTCCTCCGCGGAAACGTGCCAGAAATAACACGGAACAGTCCACTCTGCAACGGAGGGACGACAGGTCGCCATCTCGCAGCATTCCACGCCAGGAATATCGCCACAGTGCAGCGAACAGCAGAGATCCCAGCACAGAAAGGCCAGAAGAAGCGAAGGATATTCCTGAAAAGGCATATTCAACATTCAAGAGCTGCCGCAAGGCACTCGCCAGAGTCTCGAAGGCAGAAGCAAAAATAGACTTCTACGCAAAGTGCATCAGCCACAACGTGATCCCAGAAGATCTCGCGTACACTCCGAGACTTCCGCAAGGGATGCTTCCTCCACGACGGTTGTTGGAGAGCTGGAAGAAGACGGCAATGCTGGCGGAAGCCACACAGCTGAAACAACTTCGTGATATGCAGCAAGAGATGCTCGTACCACTGAGAGAGGCAAGTAGCCATGAATTAAGCAATCTACAATATTGCTACGGTCCTGACAAACAAGGCCTCCGCAAATGCACGGAGATTATCTCCACAGTTGTAGGTAAACAAATGGCCCCAATCATTATGAGGCAGCGCAAAAAGCTAGATCAGCTCATCGCAAAGAAAGCTGAGATGGAAAAGGCTGACACTGATCACCTTTTTCTGCAACTCGGGGCGCAGAGGCGGGATTCTCCCCCACCGCGACCCCGTGGGAATGCGAGCAACTCGCGACCCACAAACCGACAGAGACAGAGAGAGAGAGAGAACAGTCGTGTGAGAGAGGAACGGAGACCTTACAACCGCTCTCCATCTCGGAGGCGACAGGGCCCTCGCTCCCCGCGTGGGAAGAGACCCCGTTCCCCACAGTCACCAGGTCTAAATCTAACAAAAAGCCAGACCAATGCTTTGACCTCACTCCTGGCGAGTATCTCAAAAAAACAAGGCCATTCACGCCCCCAAAACCGTCGCTATGGACGGGACAACAGAAGGGGACAGAAATACTGAAGGAGCCACATCACTGTAAATACATTGACAGTGACAGTGTTTGTTTGAAAGTTAGCAGTTATGTTACGTTAAGTTTTGATGAAGTTACTGAGCAGTTTTCACTTCAGTTTGACTTTGACTCATATGGACAGCATACTGCAGTCCCACCTGCACCAGGAACCACAGACGTGTGTCCGTGCCCTACCCTTAAAAACTTTATGGGTACAGCAGCCTCTCATTCTTCTTTTAGAAAGGTGAGTAACCATGTCAAACTACTATTCAACTCTTATAATACAGATAAAGTTGAATTCTTACATGCAGTTGATTGTAACAACTCAAACAATGCCAGGGATTTCAGCCAAGCTCTAATCCCTGATAATCTAGTGATTAATTTGTCCGATCACAACTTTTCTGAATCCCAAATTAGCCTTTTGAACAAAGGTCTAAGCTTCTGTCCCACACCCAGAGAACCTGATATGGGCAAGATAGCTGGGGATTTAGAAAGATTTTTCAGAAGCTTAAAGTTGAAATGTTTTTTTCACAAAAAAGCCAAGAACAACATGCTGTCCACAACCACAGAGACAGCTCAGTCATCAGTAACTTCCACACAAACCACACAAGATCCCAACATGGGGACAACTTCACAGGAAAGCTACAAAATCCCCAGCACTTTCACGCCCACAGAGGCTGATCTTGCTGACCCCAGTTTAGAGGCTTTCTGTAGATCTGTGAAGAAAGATGTGGCCAAATTTCAACCAAGAATCCCACATACAGACAATCTGTCAGCGGATGAGCGACAAGGCATTCATGACCTTAAAACCAGCTCACACATAGTGATTAAAAAAGCAGACAAGGGCTCGTGTATAGTCATACAAAACACTGTAGACTATATTGCAGAGGCCACCAAACAATTGTCAAATACAAATCACTATAGAAAGGTTGATTTCAATTTAACAAACACTCACAACAAGAAAGTGCTTGATGTCCTCACGGAAATGCTGTCAAACAATAGCATCAATCCAAAATTGTACAAATATTTGTACATTAAGGAACCAAGAGTACCGAGCCTTTATCTCCTTCCTAAGATACACAAGGGCATCTTACCACCACCAGGACGCCCTATCTTGAGTGCAAATGAGTGCCCCACAGAAAGGATCTCGGCTTTCGTCGACTTCTTTCTCAAACAACTAGTGAAAAAAATTCCTAGTTATATAAAGGACACAACTGACTTTATAAACAAGATTGAAGCACTGGGTCCTTTACCAGAAAATGCGCTTCTGGTCACGTTGGATGTAAACTCTCTTTACACCAACATACCGACTCATGAAGGCCTTCACAGTGCGGCCAGAGCCCTATTACATAATAGGGATCACTCGGATAAGCCCAGCACTTCAGAACTCATTCAGCTACTGAGACTAGTCCTCACATGCAACAACTTCGAGTTCAATGGTGACCACTACTTGCAGGTTAGTGGCACTGCTATGGGAACCAAAGTAGCCCCCTCATTTGCCAACATCTTTATGGCAGATCTAGAGGAAAACAAACTGCTACATTATCCACTGCAACCTTTAGTTTGGTGGCGTTACATTGATGATATTTTTTGTATCTGGACCTTTGGCGAGATGCAACTAGCTGAGTTTCTCTCCCATTTGAATTCCTGCCATGAAACCATCAAGTTCTCTTCTCACGTCTCCGACACAGAGATTAACTTTCTTGACACTCTCGTCAGAATTGACACACAACGTAAAGCGTACACCACCCTTTACGTCAAACCTACAGATACTCATACGTATCTGCATTACAGGTCAGCCCACCCCAAACATTCTAAGGTGGGTGGACCATTCAGCCAGCTGCTCAGAATCAAACGGATCTGTAGCAAGACCATTGATTATGAGGAAAATTCTAAGAAAATCCTCCAATATTATGAGCTTAGGGATTATCCCACTCAAATTCTGACTGATGCGAAAACGAAAGTGGACTCAGTAAACAGGTCCACAATTTTGGCTCCCAAGCCAACCACCGAGACCGACCAAGAAAAGCTTTTCTTGATCACAACGTTCAACCCCTCACTTCCACCTATAAAACAGATCATCCAAAGTCACTGGAGAACACTTGAGGCCTCGCCGCATGCAGAAGCCTTAATCGACAAGGAAGTGATAGTGGGTTTCAGAAGGGCAGACAGTTTGAAAGACATGCTGGTCCATAGCAGGATCAGATATCACACAGACACACAGCTGAATCCAGCTGTATCTGGAAAGAGACACAGTAACGAATGCAATCGAGCTGATTGCAAATACTGTATCTGTCTGGACACTTCAGGCAGAGTAACCAGTACACAAACTGGGCGGACATACCATGTCCCCAAGGGAGGTTGCTGTGAAAGTTCCAATCTAGTGTACCTACTTACCTGTGTCACATGCAACAAACAATATGTGGGGCAAACGATGCGCCCACTCAAAGACAGATTGCGCGAACACTTTCGTTACATCAGTAACAAAGTCATTGCACAGCCACTGGGCAGACATTTTGCCCAAAATGACCACCAGGGTCTTGCTCTAAAAGTGCACATTTTAGAGTATATCCGCACTCCCCCCCGTCTAGAACGCACCAGACAGTTGCGCCTTGACAGGGAAAGACATTGGATGCACCAATTGCGCTCCATTGAACCTTTCGGTCTCAACATCATGGGGAGATGAGCTCTCTTGCTCGGTCTAATGCTAAAATTTTATGTTCAGAGTTCATCCCTCCATGAGATTCTGCTTTGGGTAGCATATTACCTATGCAACCCATAGGGAAACCGCACATACGCACCCACACTGTGCTCTCACACACAGTCCCAAGCTCCTGTGTTCAGGGCTTTGTGGTACGGTAGTACCACCACCTAGATGTCTGATTAATTACACTTGCTGACCCCCAGCATTGTTTTTACGGCAGTCCTTATTTTATTGGCCTGCCAGGATTCAAATTCTTTTGAATCTAATTCACCTTGACAATAACGTCTTGGTAGAACCGAGATTCTGTGTTACGCAATCACAATAGCGTGTTTTACGTGACAACAGAAAGTTACCCCTCGGCATATAAATCAGACGTAACGTCGGTTAGCCCACAGTTCCTGACGAGTTGTGAAACACAACGAAACCGGTCGAACTTCTCCTACAACTTCTAGCTATTGTGACCCTTGCTCGGTCCTTAGAAAATATAGCTCACTCTTTTAAAGGTTTCTTGCTGTATGCTAAGAATTATATTGTTAACAATTTTGAGACCAACTGTAACATTAACTGTCATATATGTAATAAGCCATAATCATTTAAACTCTATGTATTTCTTCTGTCATTTGGTCTACTTAAATTTATCTTGCGTGCAGTGTATGAATCATTGTTAAGTACTGTAATAAATTTATGTATCTTGAGGGTGGCCGGCACGATAGCGGCTCACTGGAGTCTTAGTGCAGAGTCTCCTGGTTTAAACATCTGAAGACTATACTATGTACACAATATATATTTAGACCGAATAAAGCAACTGTCAACTGTCAGTCAAAAGTCAAAAATGTATTCAAATTTGATGGTGTCACTGACCATATTATGGTTGACATTAGGGCTGTAATGAGTACACCAGGTGGCAAAAAAATCACAAAATGACTTTTCTTTTGTATCTGAAAGATAAAAACCTAAAGTGTATGGTCACCAAATATTGTTTTTAAGAAATCAATATTTATATGAGAAAATGGATGAAAACGCGCAAATTGTACAGCTGCTTTGAAACCCTGCGGAACATATTTAAATCTAAATGAATCAGTGGATTTGATATTTCATAAGTCCCAGCAGCACCCTTAGCACATTGTAAGTGAGTGCATTTAAACATGCTCTGAACATCATTTGCCTTGGTTTGCGAGTGTATTCCCCCGCACCGCAAGGCAACATTCATCAGCTCACCAGTCTCTTCGACTGCCAGGATGTTTTATACCGCTGGAAAGCTCAGGATTTTGTCTCATTGTTTTAAAAGCTCTCTAATCGTCGAAAAATAAAGAATTCCCGAGATATCACTCCAAAAATAGCGTAAAATTTGTTAGTTTTTTAGTCGATGGAAGTTTTCAGGCCTGTCATTGGTAAATTTAATTGTGTAACGCGCACCATCCAATCAAATGCATCAAATTCCATGTGCTCCCAGCATAACCCCAATTCAGAGGATGAGCAGGATGTGTGCTTGCACAAATTATTGCATTTAAGACCTATTTTTTATGTTGTAGTTTTATGAAAGACTTTATTTGTACAAATTTTGAACACAAAGTAAGGCAGGAGAAAAAAATACGTAGACGCTTGTATTCTGACACCCAAATTGTTTGGAAAAACTGTAAGTGCACTAAAGGCCAGACACTTAACATCTCCAAGGGTACCTAAAATTTGGGTAAACTAACCTGGAAACTGCACCGGGATATTTAAATCATGTAAATTGTGACAAACTTTCTGGTGGTCACTTTCAGCGATACTTGATTTTAAAAAAGCCCTTTGAACCTTCAATCCTGCATGTTGCGCAAATGAGTGAACAATTGGTAAGGTCAAGATCAGCTAGTTCATGTGGGTTCTCAGTAGAGGGCTCTGTAGGCAGGCGGGCCAGGTACATGTATGTGTACTTCCATTAGTTTCCATTCTAAGTTGCACTTATGTAACTTAAAAACCACTTTACCTAGAAACACCAAATTTCTTGTGGTAAATGGTTGTATATACAGTAGTCCCTCTTTTGAAAGACCTCTCCTTTGGGAGACCACCTCCTTTGAGAGACCACAGTTGTGAAGTCTTTCTGTAGTACTTTTCATGTTATTTATACCTCCTTTTAGGGACCACCGCTTTATGTGACTGCCTTTTGGGTGGCACTTTGGGCGATCTCTCAAAGGAGGGACTACTGTAGTAAAAATATTCTTGTAAATTTGGTAACTTTTGCTGCAAAACTATCCAATAGATTGAATGTTACTTTAACATAGAATCTAATGGGAATACAGTGGTACCTCTTTTGACAGACCGCCCCTACGGCATGTCACAGTGTGGTCTCTCAAAACAGGTGGTCTTTCATTAGAGGTACAACAACATGGAAAAGATAGTGCAGTGTTCTGAGAGAGCGGTCTTAAAAAGATATGCGATCTCTCATTAGAGGGGTCTCTCAAGAGAGGTACCACTGTACACACCTCCAGCCCACAATAATGTTGTGTATTGGGTTCTGTATTCAGATTCGCATTCAGTAGCTAATTGCAAACTCTCCTATTACCTCCTGTAGACTCCTTGTGCTAACATTACATCGCAAGCTTACAGTATAGATTGAACGATCTCGGAGTAAAAAGCATGCCACCCAGGTAAACATTGCAAAACAAACTTTCAAACCACATGTGGACCCAATTGCCGGCCGCCATTTTGAAATAGTGTGTCATCAGGGTCTCTGTGTAGAAATCAGAACCATGACCTTTGGAAAGGGGTTTTCTGGGAAGTCAATTTTCACAAGATTTATTAAATTTTAAAATGACGTCAGTCAAACATGGATTAATGTATCATAGATCTCAAAATAAACAAGTAATACAAGATTAATGTCTAACTTAGGAATCACTTTTTTTAATTTGGCCTTTCCACTCTTCCTGGTGTGACTTTTGGGGCTTAAAAAATTGAGAAACTGTATAGCATCATGGTACCAACTTCAAAATTCTATAAAGTTTTATAAAATCAATTTTATCTCCAGACAAAAATTCAGTTCCTGGGAAGTGGTCTATATTATAATTTCAGATAGTTTGCAGATCTTAAAATTGAATATTTTGCGAACGAGGTGAAATAAACTTGTGAATCTATACCCACTCACAAATAGCGTAAAACATCTGAAAAAAAATCTCTAAATTGATTTCATGTTTTTACAAATTTAGACAGGCATATATTTGTGAAAATATATAGTTTTATGGGTGAAACGATCAATTTATATGAGCTGGACAGGGTCAAAGTCGGCAGAGTCTGCAACACGCCTCAAACCATCCTGGCACCTTAAAGGTATTTGAAACAATACACATACTGTAATTCATCGTGGTAAGCGCTAATGGTGTATAACTCACAGACCTGTGCAATTTGGACAGTCAAAGCAGGTTAGAGCCATATAGCTTTGCATAACATGCAGGCAAGAAAAAACAGAACAAATGCGAAGGGCACATAAATCAATCTCTCCATTCGCAGATGATCAGTGCTGGCCCCACCACTTATTTGTACTATCAGTACACCTACTCAATAAAAACCATTCAAGTTTTCCCCCAATTCCAAATAGGATCTGTAAATTACAATCGAAAGCAAACTTGCATGGGAAACTGAACTTAACATCACAAGGCCCAAGTTTGAAGATTGTTATGCAGTCAAGAGATGACACTTTCAGTTACATTTCCAAGTTTCTGCACAAGCACAGGTCTGCATCACTTGCGACACATCCACCCTCATGAATAATTACCAGATTCTGTTTTAAATGCACCACAAGTTTGTTCATATAGATGAGATGTGCCACTTAAAATCTGGACATCATTTCAGTTGCACAACTGCAAGGCTTGCCTAATTAATAATGATGAAAAAAAGAATACACTTGTTTTTTAAAGTGTGAGTGTCAGCACACACTTTTCTGTTTTTCTAGGAATTCTTTTTAAAGTGTGTGTGTCAACGCACACTTTTCTGTTTTTCTAGGAATTCTTTCTTTCTTTCTTTCTTTCTTTCTTTCTTTCTTTCTTTCTTTCTTTCTTTACAGGCAAATTTGTCCA
Source organism: Hermodice carunculata (assembly GCA_964020975.1). Taxonomy (NCBI): domain Eukaryota; kingdom Metazoa; phylum Annelida; class Polychaeta; order Eunicida; family Amphinomidae; genus Hermodice; species Hermodice carunculata. The sequence goes on from OZ026620.1 coordinate 1,530,702, forward strand.
ACATTTCATTTGAAAAGTATTATATGTAGAAACTCCAAACTTGGCACAATTATACTTCTATGGATAAAGTCTGGCCTTTTTATAATGAGAAGTCATGCTTTTGAAAAATATGCAAATGAGGGCTAATTAAAGTTTTAAATCTTCAATATCTTATATACTATAGTAGATGTGGTTCGCAGTGTATAGGAGTTCGATCATAGCAAGGTAAAGGTCATCTCAAATGTCAAGGTCATGTCAAGGTCAAAGGTCATGTCAAGGTCAAAGGTCAATTTTAAGCCAAAATGTCATTTTTGAGGTCACGGTTCACTTCAGGTAGAGGTCATCTCAAGGTCAAAGGTCATTTCAAGGTTAAAAGCCACTTTCCTTGGTGGTCTTCTTCTAGCCATAACTTGGTCAATTTTTATCCAATTTTGATCATGTTGGGCTCATATTGTAGCTATTGTAACCTCTAAAGGTCAAAGGTCAAGGTCATTTGAACCTTTGAAAGTTTCATCCAGTCACAACTTGGCTATTTTCCATCCAATTCTAATAATATTAGACTCAAATTGTAGGTATTGCAACACTGCACATTTTTATAAGAACGCGTGACCTTGAAAGGGCAAAGGTCAAGGTCATTTGGCCCTTTGAAAGTTTCATCTTGCCATAACTTGGTAAATTTTCATATGATTTGGTTCATGTTCATGTCAGTTTAACTTCTACTAGGGGTTTACTGACCATTGCGCATGTATTGAATCTAAAACAAAAGTTGTAGCAATTTGAATTATGCTAAATAGCACCATAAGAAATTTTAAATCTTGAATAACTTCAAAGCTATAATAGATAGAGATGCCACTCCAACTTGTACTCCTGTCTTATGGAATAGTTGTACATTGCCATACCAATATACTTTGAAGACACACACACTGATTTGCTATGCAGCAAATCATCTTTTCTAGTTCTTTCTTTCTTTCTTTCTTCTTTCTTTCTTTCTTTACCGGAAAATTTGTCCGACATTTCATTTGAAAAGTATTATATGTAGAAACTCCAAACTTGGCTCAATTATACTTCTATGGATAAAGTCTGGCCTTTTTATAATGAGAGGTCAAGCTTTTCAAAATTATGCAAATGAGGGCTAATTAAAGTTTTAAATCATCAATATCTTATATACTATAGTAGATGTGGTTCCGAGTGCATAGGAGTTCGATCGTAGCAAGGTAAAGGTCATCTCAAGTGTCAAGGTCATGTCAAGGTCAAAGGTCATGTCAAGGTCAAAGGTCATGTCAAGGTCACAGTTCAATTTTAAGCCAAAATGTCATTTTTGAGGTCAAGGCTCACTTCAGGTAGAGGTCATCTGAAGGTCAAAGGTCATCTCAAGGTCAAAGGCCACTTTCGGTGCTGGCTTTCTTCTAGCCATAACTTGGTGAATTTTTATCCAATTTTCATCATGTTGGGCTCAAATTGTAGCTATTGTAACCTTGCACATTTTTTAAATGTACATGTGACCTTTAAAGTCCAAAGGTCAAGGTCATTTGGACCTTTGAAAGTTTCATCTTGCCATAACTTGGTCAATTTTACTCCGATTTGGTTCATGTCCGGCTCAAATTGTGGGTATTGTAACACGGTGCAATTTACATGTGACCTGTAAAGGTCAAAGGTCAAGGTCATTTGAAATTTGCATGCAGCCATAAGCTTAATGGAATGTGAAGTACCAAAGGACAAAAGTTGTAGCATATAATATTTACAACCTTTGAAGGCACACAGACAGATTAAAAAAAATCTTCTTCTCCAGTTTCTTTCTTTCTTTCTTTCTTCTTTACCAGCAAATTTGTCCGACACTTTTCTCGGACATTATTATAAATAGAAACTCCAAACTTGGCATGATTGTACCTCCATACAAGGAGTTTGGCCGTTTTATACACAGAAATGAAGATGTTTAAAATTATGCAAATAAGGGGCATTTGAAATTTTAAATCTTGATTAACTTCAAAGCTATAATAGATCGAGATGCCATTCCAACTTCTACTCCTGTTTTATGGAATAGTTGTACATTGCCATACTAATATGCTTTGAAGACACACACACTGATTTGCTATGCAGCAAATCATCTTTCCTAGTTTGTTTTTGTTTTCCTTGCTAGTTGTGATATATTGCCATCTGGTGTACAAAATGTGAACTAGAGTAGCAAGTTGCCATGGAATGAAATCCACAGGCCGCATATATCTAAACAAAAAAACGATTGGAGTAAAGTTGTTTATGTTCTATGATTTGTTCACAGAGTGTAAGCAAAGTGGGTAAACACGTTTTTTGATGGAATATGACAATTTGATGTACTTTACAAACCTGCTTCGATGAATGCGTAACATTGCCCTAGTATCCAGTTTTCCTAGTTGAATGAGGCTAGAGAACTGACAACCACCAGACCTGTAGTATTTGTCTTGATTGCTTTTACCTCTGATAAACCTTCACCAGGACTTCGTGCAGATAAATTTGGCTATAATCAGCTAAAAGTATGCGTTAATTACGGGGAATTACGGTATCTTTCACCTTGAACTTTGGAAACGAAATATTTCCATTGGGCCAATTTTCATTTAGCAACAGGTGATGTAAAATAGCATTGCGATTGCAAACGATCAAATTATGTTCAACTTCGATCACATTTTTCATAATTTTAGTACTTATGTGGACCCTTTTTGGTTCATTGCTGATATAAAGAAAGCAAATACAGTCCATATTTAGTTTGATAATGGTGAATAATGAATACAGGTCATGGCCCAACAAAATGTGGTATACAGAATATTCGAAGGAATCGTTACGGCCCTAATAATAATAATGATAACAATAGCAAGGATAATAATTTTAAACCCCCATGTTTAGGGAAATTAAGACTGGAACATTGAGATACTAAAATATGTGAGACACAATTACATGATCCTGACCACCACATACATGCTCCTGAGTGAGAGTAATGACATTAAAACATTTCAAGTCTACATACTAGAATAACGATTTTATGCCTAGTATGGCCAGGGCCAGAAGGCACTGCCAGCGTGCACTGAGGCAGAGGCTTGACTCAGTGGACACCAGAACCAACTGCCGGCGACCATCCCCACTAACAATAAAAATGATTTCATTTAAACCCCTGTGCTTGGGAAAATTAAGACAGGTACTTCGAGACATTAAAAATATACGAGACACAAGTATATAACCATGACCATAACACAAGAACCCTGATAGGCATGACCTCAGATTATTTTAAGTCCACATACTAGAATAATATACCCGGGACGGCCACCACCAGAAGGCGCTGCCAGCTCACACTGAAGCATGACACGTGCATAGACAACATTTGGCATGATTCACTGGGCGCCCACACCAACTGACCGACCGAACACCCTAGGGACTGAGTGAAAGTGTTCGGTAGTGAGAGGGGTTCAGTAATCGGAGGTTGGGGGTGTTCGGCTGCTGGGTTATTCATTTGACACTTCTTGCTATCAAAACATCAAATTGTTTCAGTCACAACCAGTTTCACTCAAATGTGTCAACGTATTAAGACAATGCTTAACTGCAGGTAATACCCCATACACTCAAGAGCAAGGGGAAATAATACACAAAAATGCTATGAAAACAATACTGTTTCCACTTTATTTGGAGACACTTCCTGCATTCAGGGTTTTCAATTGCCTGCTTAGCTTACTCAATGTGCTGTTGGTTTTGATGGCTTATTGGTCAGCAGAGATCCCAACCAAAGTCAGTTCTGAGCTAAGGCATTCTTTCAGAGATTAGAGAATAATCTTGATAAATTGTACCATGGAGCTACTATAGATGGAGGTACAGCTTCGAATACACAGAAATCCTATCGCCAGCTACCGCGGTGCGCTGCTTTGAACTTTAGAGGGGGAGGCTGTGTATTGGCCGGTCGCCAAGCCGTCTCTGATGTGCAGCCCTGTGAACGGCACCGATTTGCCGTCAGATGGAGCGTCGAAAGCACACCCTCTCCCGCTCTCGTGTCTGGGAGGGTTTAATAGTCTATATCTTTACAATGATGCTAATAGGAGTAATTTTTTCTTACTGCTCATGGCGCGTGCTTTCCAATGGTGTTTGAATTATTGAAATCGGATGAAACCCGACAAAGTTATCATAGGTTGAGCGAATAATCAACATTAAAATGGCCAACAAAGATCAGCAAACTTTGTTACATTTCAACGATAAAAAGTATGCTTGCCGCTCTCTTGCTGACGTGCAAACCATGTTCACTGATCGTGGAAATAGCTATTTTAAACAACAAGATGAGTGAAATAAATGTCTGAGTGTGTCGGACGTAAAAATTTACGATGAAAAATCCCCAGATTCTGGTCAATATTAGACAGGATGGAAGGCGATAATACAGAATGGTATTTTCCTTCAATCGCACGCATTGACAGTGGAAGTTGGAACCACTTCACTGAACAATTAGGATTTTCACAGTAAATCATTTCAACAGTCTCCTCTCCCATACATACACAAAACACCTCCGTAAACAGAAATTTTAAAAATCAGAGGTCGCACATTTGTATCAGCTTACATTGCCATCACTGTTGTCAAAACAATGGAACTAGAAATATAGAACACACCCGATGTAGACAGGCAGAAAGTGCCAATCCACATTTTGGCATGCGACACACAGTGCATGCGGTGTTGTGCATTCGCAGCGGGGGAGAGGCAATTCAGATAAGCGGCCAGATTTTATCAGCGGCGGTCACAGAGCTTTTTCCATTGATGAGTGTTAGCTGTACCTCCATCTATAGTACCTCCATGGTTGTGCCAACCAAGGTGTGATCTGTTAACCACAGAGACAGGGTGGGAAGCAGAGCTGCGCAGAACAAAAGCGTGTTTTATCAGCCTTCCTGTGTTGGCCCATCAGGGTGATTTACATGCATGCAATGTGCCACCCTTTATCCTTTGTGGTAAACAATCAACAACTGACCTTGGGCCTGGTTATGGCACACCGAGCAGAGAAAGCATATGTTCCGCAGTGGGAGGCACCAAATGTTCATTTGTGGCTTTGGGACTGTGAAAAGTGTTCTGTGTTCAGAAGTGAGAGGTGAGAGGTTATGAACATCAGGAACACCCAGGTGCCTATCAAATAACGTAAAAATTTGTGACTGAAAAAAGGTGTTCAGAAGTGAGAGCTGTTCTGTAGTGGAGGTTTTACTGTATCGACAAAAGTCTTATTAGGTGGAGCCAGGTAACAGTGCTGGGGATATGACGTGGAACTAGCATTACAGGTGTTAAAAGTTCATTACATTCATTATTTTGACCATGTTGACTATAAATTGAGATGCAGCTTCTAAATGTACACTAAATATGTGTTGGGCCAATGGACAAATTTGAATGACCTTGACCAAATTTTCAAGGTGATTAAGGATGTATTAAAAGCTCCTACATTCTACCTGTTGAGAAATAAGAAGGCCACCACTACCAAATGTACCATAATTGTGTATGACATATATGGAAGTTGGATACTGTGTAGCATGCAGGCACTGCTGATGTCATTAGCCAAAATGATATCCTTTCTTCAATTTGTGTAAATAAACTTGCAAAATGCTTAGTTGTTTTAAAATGAATTAGGAAAAGATCAGGTTAGAACTTTCCCTGAATTTTGCTTTTATTTCCAATTTTAGTTAAAGAGTTACCAAGTCCAGATCTGTCCCTGGCATTGGTGACTTTGACCTACTTTCTCAAGGTCACTTTGGGAATACTTTTCAGGAAATTATTTTATTGTTAACTGGTTATTGGGTATGAACTTGTCAACATGTATCAATGTACCACTAAAGGAATATTATACATACAAAAGTACATGATGTGTGGAGTCATGGGGAGGCCGCAGGTGGCTTAAGTGGAACTGGTGTCAGAGGTACTGAAAATATTCATTATTTTGATTATAAATAGAGATGAAACTTCATTCAACATTTACACCAAGTGTGCATTAGGCCAATGATAAAATTTTGTGAGATTTTGGGTGACTAATGACTTATAATTTTTCAAGTGTGGATGTAGTAAAGGGCACTAAATTTGACATGTTGAGATGTAAGAAGGCTAACAATACCAAATGTACCACAAATGTGTAACATATATATCAGTTTGATTTCTATATTAAATTATGTGGGCGACCTTGGCCTGCTTTCTTAGGGTCACTGAGAGATGCCCATGACATTAATTGAGATGGAACTGCAGAACTTGCACCAAAATATACATTAGGCAAATGATCAAATTTTGTAATATGCTGTGACCTTGACATGGGTTTCAAGGTCATTAAGCACTTAAAGAAAGGACATTAAATTCAAGATATTGATAAAGAATAAGAGGAATAATACCAAAAGCACAGTGCTTTTAATGCAAATATGCATGCATTCAGTACTCATTGTATTTAGTGGTACTTTTATATGGTCAGTGGTACATCATGTATTCCACAACTGAAGACAAGATAGAATTGCTTAATTTATATCAGAAACACAGTGAAGTGACAGTTAAAGAAAATGTGACTCATTCCTGCCAAATTTGGAAATTGTGATGTTTATGTTTCCACAGGGAAGAGCAAGAATAGAAGATTCCTATATCCAGTGATATCACTCCTGTGTATCCACTAATATCACTCCTGTGTATCCACTAATATCACTCCTGTGTACCCACTGATATCACTCCTGTGTATCCACTAATATCACTCCTGTGTATCCACTGATAACTCCTGTACAGGCTCTGTCACTCAGGATAGCCGCAGTTGGGTATTCCCAGCATCAATCACATTCCATTGTAATTCAGTTAAGAATTGAACTCCGGCATTTCCAGGCACATGGATGAACTGACTTAAGGGACTGTTGACCATGTGAGCCACGTCAGTCATTGTATTCATCATGTGAATGCCAATGTGGGCGTTCAGTACTTATATTTACATTTGTCAGAATAAGTATCAGGTAAAATCTGCCAAAAAACTTAAAATCTTACTAAATTCACAGGCACCTGGACAAAATCACTGTAAGGGCTGTTCAGGCCATTTACTTTGTGGGCCACGTCAGAATGGCCTCAACAGCCCCGTCAGTCATTTCGTACATGTGAATCGAAATTTGGGCATTCAATACTTACATTTACATTTATCTGAATAGATATCAGTTTAAAATCTGCAAAAAAAAAACTGTTCAAATCTTAGTAAATTCACTCACAACAACTTTGTTGCAGTTGGAGTACACATCTAATTCAGAGGCACCATAGCAAATGATGACGCCGAATGGTAATCAAAGACACTAACACATAAAAACATAGTTCTTAAGAGAAACATTTTATTCAATGTTTAGACAGGAAGTTCTAACATGTAAATGTAGCAATTTGTTGTTTAAAGTCAAGTTTACATTGTTTACCATTATGTTCCTCCAGGTACATGTCATGTTGACAAAAGTAGTGCTGCATCAATGGATGTATCAGTGCGCAATGTGATTCGCTGTGGTAGCTCATGACCTTGTGTTCATGAGGGAATGAGGCAAAGGAAAATCCTATCTCTCTAGTGTTCAACTTTGGACCGAATGTAAATATAAAATTGTAACTTAAAAAATAGAAATAGAAAAAACAAGGCAAGTGTTGATGAGATTGAGAGAAGACACATATTAACAATGTGCTAACTTGCCTGACCAGGTTTTGCTCTTTGTCAGACTTGTCCCTGGCCAGTGAGTTCATTCAGCAGCAGAGTAAATAAATATTTATGGTAACAGATTATAGGATCTCTGCTTAAACTCTCTGCTCAGTAATTCCATAGTAGCTGAGTGCTGCCATAGATACCCTGGCCTTGAGATAGCAGGATAACATGGCCACTGGCACAGACAACCTGGCTGTATTATGACATAATTGTCGTGATGTTGATCACCTGTATCGGTTACCAGTCTGCTGGCCAATCGGACAGAGGTGTCATGCATGCTGTCACAGGTTTCTTGCATGCTTGGATGACTGGTGACTGCCTGGCCATGTGTACAGTATGGGGCAAGAGGAGCATGTATGAGTCTCTGTGTAACCCTCAAAGAAGATAGTCTATCTGCATAAATATGGATCCTGTCTGGATCATAAACCCAGTTTGTTACTGACCTATAAATGCTGAGACAATGTATTCTTATCTGGCAAATGGAGCCCTCCACCTGACAAGGTGAAAATAAATTTTACGATTTGTGCTCATTACCTCATTTGACCTCTTATGTTTAGGCATCAAAATGTATGCAAAGTTTGGACAGGTCATTGAAGTCTCTGAAAGTACTTGAAATTGCAACATGCATTTTCAAGGCCATGAAGACCTTGCAAAGTAAAGTTTTTGGACAAAACTCCTGGAAAAGTCAATGAATTTTGTTTGTCAAGTCAGCTGAGCTTATCTTATGGTCCTCCGTCGTTCGTCCGTCCGTTCGTCAGTCGTCCGTCCTCCATCAACAATTCACATTTTCGACTTCTTCTCTAGGGACACCTTGGGACTCCTTGTTCTTAATTTGTTCACCAGGTGGCGCTGCAATTTTTTTTCTAATTTTTTATGAATATTTGTGTGTTATAGCTATTTTGGACTTCTTCTCCAGAACCATCACTCAGATTAAGCTGAAAGATGGTGGATATGTTCCTTGTAGAAGGGTCAAACAAAGTTGTTCATATGTGGGAAAGCTGCGGATTCCTGATTTTTAACGATTTTTTCAATTCGGGGTACTTATCGGTCAATGCAGCTTTGCTATTGATTACTATGGAAGTCAATGAGCATTCTAATGCCAAGTCACATTTTTGACTTCTTCTCCAAAACCGTCATCCAGATTAACTTCAAACTTGGTGGCAATGTACCTTGGGTGTGTTTCTACCAGGTTTGTTCAAATGGTCATGCTCCAGTGATTTTTTGACTTTGATGAATTTTTTTTGTTCTTTTTTTTTTGACAAATCTTAAAAAACTTTTTCTCTGAAACCTCTGACACAATTGCTTTGATATCACACAGGAAGACACCTAGAGACTCCTTGTTCTTAATTTGTTCACCAGGTGGCCCTGCAATTTTTTTTTATTATAGCTATTTTCGACTTCTTCTCCAGAAACGTCACTCAGATTAAGCTGAAAGATGGTGGATATGTTCCTTGTGGAAGAGTCAAACAAAGTTGTTCACTATGTGGGAATGCTGCAGATACCTGATTTTTAACAATTTTTTCAAGTCGGGTAATTATCGGTCAGTGCAGCTTTTCCTATTGATTACTATGGAAGCTTCTCCAAAACCGTCATCCAGATTTACTTCCAACTTGGTGGGGATGTACCTTGCGTTGGTGTCGACCAGGTTTTTTCCAGTGGTCGTGTTCCAGTGAATTTTGGATTTTTTTATGACTTTTTTTCAAAAATCTTTACAAAAGTTTTAATAGGAAAGTTTAACATAGGAATTTCTTGTAATGTTATAACTTATATAATTTTGGCCAGAATTGCTTCAAACTTGGTGGGGATGTGCCTTTGGTGGATCTCTACCAAATTTGTTCAAATGGTCACGTTCGATTGATTTTTGGATTTTTTATCAATTTTGTTGTTGTTGTTGTTTTTGGGAGCAAACGTTAAAAACTCTTCTCCTCTGAAATCCCTCACCCAATTGCTTTGATATCGCACATAGACCCTCCCAGGGACACCTAGTTCCCAATTTGATCACCAGGTGGTGCTGCAATTTTTTTTTTTTTTTAATAATTTTTTTGTAGGGTTTGGCTATTTTTCACTTGTTCTCAGAACCGTCACTCAGATCAAGCTGAAATGTGATGGATATGTTCTTGTGGCAGGGTCAATCTTAGTTGTTTACTAGGTGGCACTGCTTTGGATTCCTGATTTTTAAGGATTTTCAATTCGGGTACTTATCAGTCAGTGCAGCTTTGCTATTGATTATTATGTAAGTCAATGGGCATTCTAATGCTAATTCACAGGACAACTGACACAAAATTTACTGTTTACTTGATTTATAAATTGAGATCTGTTTTGAGTTTGTACCATGATGCTGCACATGTTAGTGCTTCTGTATGAAGGTCATGCTTAGACAATACATGAATGACCTTGACCTCGTTTCTGGGGTCACAGTGCAACATACATGAATTTTACTCTTCATTGTAACTTGAGAACTACTTGAACCTTGATGTTGCACATGTAAGTGTTCTTGTATAAAGGTCAGACTTACTCAGAACATGGGTGACCTTGATCCTTTCCCAAGCTCATAAAGCTGCAAGTGTGATGAATGTCAAGATTAGCTGAGCATGTGCTGTTCACACAGCCCTCTTGTCGTTTTAGTTTTCCTGGGGAAGTACCCCTCATTGAGGCTTAGGGTGCTATGTCATGTGAGCCATGTAGCTTTCTTGTTTATTCAGTCAGATTACAGAATTCATGATTTTCAAGGAAGCAAATGCAATTTAGGAAGTCTAAATTTCAATTTTAGTTCTGCTGACGTAAGGTTACAGGGCTTATGAATACGATCACTCAGGTCTGCCTGTCCATTCACACTGATGTTGGAAGAAATATGAATAGTGATGCTTTGGTGACTCTGGAATCTCTTTGCTGTCATTGTTGGGTTTGAAATTTATGAATATGGGTCATGTTTGTCTACATAAGTGTAACATACTAGAGGCATCCATTGATGTGTAAACTTTTGCTTTTGAATGCCATACAGTCCCCAGTTTTCAGGTTAGCCTCATACAGTTTTCAGGACATTGGGTGTATAAAAATCTAGGTGGAGTTTGATATTGGTAGTGCCCCCTTACAACATTATTTAGTATATGGGTCAAAGTGTGAAAAACTTGTGACCACTCTGGCATCCTTAATTTTGATAGATCTTATGAAATTTAGTGAGATTGTGGAGGAGGTTAAAATTTCAGTTGCATGTGATACTAGTGGTGCCACCTATAATTTGATGGAAATAAAGAGCCAAAGTGAAAGCTGTAAAATTCTGTGTCTTGAAAAATGATTGAGTTAGCCATACCAAATTTATAGAATATATAGATTATGTCCAATGGTAACACTATATAATATCAGTGACTGGGGATGATACAATACTTATCTGGATACAGGTGTCATGATACGATACACGATACGATATGTGCAGCTGGATAATGGATATAAATTTAATTTATATGTTCTTTGATCAAGTGCTTATATATTCTATATTCATGCTCTTAATTTTTTTAGATTAAAGATAGATATCATATTTGCCCAAGTGAAATAACATGATAAATGTTTCAAATGTAAAATAATTCAGAAATGTAAAGATAAAAAGTTGAAATGCCTTACAATAAAATTTATTACAATTTCCTATTTTTTACAAATTTTGTGATCTAGATTATGAGTAATATGCAAGTGAATTATCATTACCATGTACTTTCTTTGCTGTCATCATGTTCATGTGGAGCCTATCAAATTCAAGTCTCACTGATTGAAAAAAGTTCAGAAACATATCTAAGCTTTAAATATTTCCAACAAAATTGCTGTCAAATGATATTATGGGATACTGTTTTATATAACTAGTATGAACAGTACTGTGTCTTATCCTGCTGTTATTTATTCATTTACAGATTCATTTTGAAATTAAATGAAACCAGTCTTAATTTAGGCCCACCGAGCCTTGAAACTCTTCAATGCGTGTTTTGGCAGACAGCAAAATGCAATACAACTAGGGTGGGGGTGCTGCCCCTATTCAAAACTGATGTAACTACAGTATGGTGTCACAGTATGGCTGCATGAAATCACACATGTGAATTTGGGTTTTACTCTGCACATTTTAAGGATTTTATTATCATGGTTTGGTCATTAACAGCTTGATATCAACATCTATCAAAATCATATGTATTGTGGAAGTGTTTGTTGATATTTAGGGCCTTTGATGAATGTTCAAACTTCAGCGGCAATACATTCACTGCGGCTGGCCGCCATGTTGCTGCTTACTTGTCAGTGGCCTTGATGTAATTTGCATGGGTCACAAGGCCTGTAAATTTGTAAGAGGTGATTTTGTAATAATGGTGTAGCTTGGACAGCAATGGCAAAACATTAAACACATGAGGTTATCCAATCTGCTCTCGTTTTGTTTCCAGTCTTTGCATTATTGTAATAAATTACAAGTAAGCAGAGCACTAGGGCCATAGGTGTCTTGTTGTAAAAACCATAATGGTGTAAAATAAGTTACGTGGACATGTAGATTAATTGTACCTTAAAGTATTTTAGTCTTTGCATTATTGCAATAAATTACAAGTAAGCAGAGCACAAGGGCCATAGGCCTCTTGTTGAAAAAACCATAATGGTGTAAAATAAGTTACGTGGACATGTAGATTAATTGTACCTTAAAGTATTTTAGTCTTTGCATTATTGCAATAAATTACAAGTAAGCAGAGCACTAGGGCCATAGGCCTCTTGTTGGAAAAAACCATAATGGTGTAAAATAAGTTACGTGGACATGTAGATTAATTGTACCTTAAAGTATTTTAGTCTTTGCATTATTGCAATAAATTACAAGTAAGCAGAGCACTAGGGCCATAGGCCTCTTGTTGGAAAAAACCATAATGGTGTAAAATAAGTTACGTGGACATGTAGATTAATTGTACCTTAAAGTATTTTAGTCTTTGCATTATTGCAATAAATTACAAGTAAGCAGAGCACTAGGGCCATAGGCCTCTTGTTGGAAAAAACCATAATGGTGTAAAATAAGTTACGTGGACATGTAGATTAATTGTACCTTAATGTATTTTAGATTTGTACATTTTTTTAAGTAAAAGCCAAGGTTATGTTGAAAATAATGTAGCAGTTTAACAGTCAGAAAACAGCAACCAGACAGGTCCTAGAATTATTAAAGAATGTCATGAAAAGTCCTGGAAAAAGTCCTTGAGTTTGATGTTTGCCAAGTTGTATGACCCGGTGTCTAAGGGGTTGATATCTTTGCTTGTCATTTACTGTTGCACCATATAACACTGGCGTGGTCATCATTCTGTTTGCCTGATGAGGTCTGTGTGTTTACTGCATGGCAATGTGGCCATGGTTACAATCGTGTTGTTCCGACTTAAATTCCACGTAAAATGTAAATAAAACTTGACAGTTTAATCTGACCTGAATACACACCCCACACATGTGTGGCTTCCTGCAGGTCATTGACGTGCTCAGCCGTTGGTTGTATGGGCCAAGACTTGGGTCAGAGTTGTGGAATGTCACGAGGCTTAAATGGTGAATGAATCAAACCAGTCAACAGGACAGGTGCCAAAGAAGTGTTTGTGGACCAATAAGTCTGCAAACTTGCAACTGTCAAAGTGTGTGTTATTTATATATACAGTGAAAACTCGTTATAATGACACCATCTGTTCCCTACGAAATGTGTCAGATAACTGAATATGTCGGACAATTGTGTCAGATAATAAAGAATATAAACCTTTTCCCATGAAAATTTGTGTCATTATATTGAATATGTCGGATATCTGAGTGTCGTTATAATGAGGTTTCACTGTATATATGTGTGTGTGTGTGTGTGTGTGTGTAAGTGTGTGTGTGTGTGTGTGTGTGTATATATGTGTATATATATGTAATATATATATATATATATATATACATATATATCAGCTAGTGTACAACAAATTATAAAGTCCTTCCTCAAATATTTAAATGTTTGTGTCATTAAAGTGGTTTGGTTTAAACATATTTTATTAAGGCAATTGGAAAACAGGCATAGCCTAAACAAATTCTTCTTGTGAAAAAAAAAGGAATAAAATACAGAGTATGGTGTAAAAGGTAATGGCACAAACCACAGGACAGTACATTAACAGACACATAACAGTATGCAAGATAATGACACCACCAGACGTCACAGATAGTGGTCCGAGTAATGAGTAGTTTGCATTGACTGTAAGAGATGAATTATACAAACAGTCTTTGAAATAGTTTTTTAGAAAAGTAATGATGTTTGCCCGCATGTGGCCACTTAAATGGTAGGCTTACCCATATCTATATAACAAAATTTGTAATATTAACTGTATACAAACTACCAAGTGAAACCAGTGCAGGCTTCAGTTGAATCTGCCAGTCCGGATAATGTATGTATGTACAGATTCAAAGATAGTTATTTTAGCGGCTTTTGAACATTTTAAATTTCCATTTAGTACTCTGTTTAATCTAAACAGATCCTTGGTTATAATAAACATTTGAAGAGTGGTACGTTCAGTAATGAAGCGAGGACATTCAAAGAAAAAGTGGTAGGAATTTTCTACTGTAGCTCCACAAGCACAACTAGGAGAACTCACAATGCCAATTTTATGCATGTTGTGGTTCAACTGACTGCAGCCCATTCTAATTCTGGAATATAGAATGTTTACTTTCCAGTTGCCAATGTAGAATAAATTGTTAACCTTTGGTTCATCATTGTCTAATTTATGCTGAAATGTATCAAGATCCTCAGAATTTCGAACTGAATTGGGTAACAAATTCCACTGACAAGTGGTTGCTGATATAAAAGAATTGCTGTAAATACTAGTTCTTGCGTATATCTGGCTTATTTCATTTTTTGATCTTACATTGTATGTATTTCTAGAAGACATGTTTCCTTGAATTAAGTTATGAAGGTAATCAGGTGTTAGCCCATGTATTATCTTATATGGCAAGGTTAGCCTGTGTTTATCTCGATGTTTAGCCAAAGACTCCCGCCCTGTCTCACTGAATAATAATCTATGACTAGTGTGACAGGTTGCCCCGTTATTACTCGGGCTGCATCCAGTTGAACACTTAAAGTGATTAATCATCAAAGTGGGTTGTTTTTCTCTGGAAATAATACTGTCATTACAGCAGTCATAGTGCACCTGAAGTTAGATAATGACAGGCCTCACATAACGATACCACATAGGTAACCTTTGCTGGTTATCTATGCACAATGCAGTCCTGTGTTATTTCCTTTACATGTGTGTGCAATGAGCATTTGGCTCAGAGCATTCTATGCATTCCCTGACATATAAACGTCATAGTTTGCTGGAAGTATTTGGCAGGATACATGGTGCTGGGCTTGCACTACAGATTTTACTTTGTTGCCAACTTCGATAAAATGACTTAAATCTTTTAGCCAAAGGCAACTCGCATCTTCAAACATTTAATATGTAATAAGCAACAGTTTAATGATAAAACAGTCAAACTAATTTTAAAGCTACAGAGTTACAAAAATTTCTGTAGCCAATTGACTAAAAGGTTGTAAATACTTTTAACGAATTTCACAATCCTTAGCCTGTGGTTAATTGGCTAATTGGCTAGTGCCAGCCCAGCAGTGTATATGCGTAGTAGCGGGAAGAAAGTACTACGATACTTACTGCTCAATACCAAAATATGGCGTAAATTTATGAAATGAAAATGATTGATATGCATATAAAAACTACATATATATCACTTTTGCCACATTTGACAACAGGCATACCTAAGCTTCTCGACTTTAGAGTGTCAACGTATGAACAGTCTTTTCATACCTGAAAATGAATTTGGTGTAATCATGTTTCAATAATTCCATTTTAAATGCTAAATGTCATATCAGACTTTTTTTTTGTTTTTTGTTAGATCTGTGAATTTCATGGATTTTCTATGATTGTAGAAAAATAAGAGGCTCTATGTACCATGCAACAGTACCCAGGCAACAAACTGCCGGAAACACAGCGTGCAGCACAAATGAGTTGTGCAGCATTTTGCCTGTAGATTTAGCTGGATGCAGTAACCAGTTCTTGCTCAAATCATTCATAAGTGCCTGGATGTAAATTTTTGTCTACTTTTATGTTTTACATGAATTTCTTGTTTATGATACCAGACATTTTTGCTGAGTTCTCCCTAAATTCTGGTGCATAGTTGATTTGGCTGTATACATTAACCATTTCCACCTCAAATTGAAATGGTCCCAGAGTGCCTGCATGTACAGGTTAAAACTGCGTTTGCTTAATATGTTTTTACTTAAATCCCAAGTTAATATTAAGCATTTTTGCTGGTTATTATCAAGACCTGTCCCTGCCATGACTGTATGCCCTGCACACATACATCTTGGGCTTCAAAACTTGTAGCCAAATCGCGAAATAAAACAGTGATCACTATAGAATGTGACCCAACTCTTATACATAATTCATGTTAAAATAACTTAGCGATTTGCACATTTCTTTACCCAAAGGAATGAAACATTAGCATTTGGCCAGTTGGAAGCCAGGCTACAATGGCAGTGGCAGTCCGTGCCCCAGATCAGTAGCTTGGCTTGGCTTGGGTGCCTTGTGGACATGCTCCATGGATGCATTGTGGTCATGCCACACTGACAGCCCAGGAATCCATTTTATTGGTATCAGGAGAGAGTTCACTCTTACAGTGCCAAATTTTGGACTGAGTCAACAGCTTTTCTCAGGGCGCATTGCGCCCAATTCGCCCAGAGTAAAGCTGTTGACCTGGGATATTCCCTCAGGAACTACATGCATACTGGTCCTCGAATGAAAGGTCTTTTTATGAGGAATACGAATCTGGGATCCTAATGATAATTCAGACTAGTTTGACTTAAGTAGGTTGACTTTAGTCATGATTGGCACTGGAAGAGTTCAAACAAAGGCTGGTCCTACACCATCAGTTGCGTACCCAGATTTATTCAGTCAGGGTTGTTAAAGCAAATTTAACTTCCATTTTATTTTTACTTCCAGTTATTTTGTACATGCAAGCAACTTAAAAAAAAAAAAAAAAAAACCCAAATGATTTTGGACAATAGATATGCAGCATTTTTATGGTTGATTTTTTCCCAAGCAACTTGGTTACTGTCAACAATGTAGGTTTTAGGGGTGGCCTATTAAACTCTACCCCACAAAGACTCAAGAGCACAATCCTGTGTATTTGGACCAGTCAACTTTTTCATCAATATTTGTGAATATATATCTGCAAAGAAAATTGAAAATTTACCTCCAAACTGTTAGAATATCATTATAGTTCAATACAAATAGTTTGTACCAGAGAAAAGGATGCTGTAAAATTGGGGACACTGAGCGTGCTACAAGCAGGGATTATGAAGACTTCAGTGTAGGCAGAGTGCATACAAATAGTAGCTGCAACCTGACACTGACTCTGTGGGCCATAACATAGAGGCTGCTTACATGTAGGGTAGTGGGTCATTGGTACAACACTGTGTACGGGGCAGGTACCAGACAGGTCCACCACACATATTGATTGATATACATGTAGCCCACCCAGTGTTGATGGCTTCTTTAATAGGCAATGACGCGTCAATAACCACTAAACAGATCTGCTGTTGATCCTAACTGGCTGACATTGTGATGTATGAGGGGTAGAAGTTGAATTGGTATTAGCAAAACTCTACATCTCTTGACCAGATTGTCACCGTGATCAGGTGCATTGGAACTTCATAAATACAGTGAAACTTCTTTATAATGACAATGAGATAACTGATGTCCGCTTCATGACCCAAGTTTTGAGAAACTTGCAGTCAAATTCCTTTGCTATGTGACTTATCTGTTGGGAACACATGGTGTCATTATGATAAGGTTTCATTGTATTAAAAAGCAAAGCTCATGGTTAACCCTTAAAGCACTTATTTAAGACTGAGTTAACAGCTTTCCTCAGGCCACTGTGTGCAATGCACACAAAGGGCCCTAAGGAAAACTGCTGATGATGACAACTTTTTGCTTTAGACTCGGCTAGCTAGTATTGGAATGAAAGGTATCTTCATGAGGAATTTGAATCTTTTAACCATTAAATGTTTAATGGTAATGAAAAAACAACTATAGCTGTGATTAGCACTTTAAGGGTTAAGATATTTGCGATTTTTTCTCAAAACCTGTACCCAAAAGCACTTGGGAATTCTATTTCTTGGTAAATGAACTTTCATGATGCACACATTTTGTTTTCCAAGGATACTCTCTTTATTTACAGTCATTTTTCCCTTGGACAATGCAGCACCGCTAAACACCTAGAAAGTTCAAATTATGCATATTTTGAGCCCTGTAGATGAAATCAAAGTGTATTTTTATGTGGAGGAATGAAGCTAAAAATGGTGCATAATAGGTGTATTACAAAGAAATCTTCAGCATCTTCAAAACTGTAATAGAGATATGATTCCAACTTTAGCTTTGTGGCATTTGATGGTACTTACTTTAGGGGCAGTCAAAATTTTATCTTTGAAAATGCACTATGTAGAGATGGCCATTGCAATTCCACACAGATGTAACTGCTAAATTCATTATATTGATAACGAATGAGGGAAACCATACTATATGTACCACAAATATATGTTTCTGTGGAAGTGTGGTGTTGGCTCGTACAGATAGCCTTGAGTAATTTCTCAGGGTCATGGAGGGAGTGCAATTCAGGAAATGATTTGTGGTAATGGTCATCAGGTTATATATGTCAGCAGAGCATTGGGACCATGTGCCTCTTGTTACAATCACCTTTTCATGACCCTTAAGTCTATTTTTTTTTTCAATCAATTTACTTGTATTTCCAGACCACCTGTAATGGCAGAGCACTTCTTATCTGGCTATGCTTTTTGTATCTACAGACAGAATTGCTGTATGTTCATTTCTAGCCATGATTTGGATTCATTATGTCAGAAAATATGCAGTAGAACAATTTTTAGATCGGACATATGACACAGAAGTTCAGTTTTGTCTTATACATTTGAAGAAAAAAATTCTGACAAAGTCCACATGAGCACCACAGTTTGACTGTGTTTCATATCTGCAGCCAATCCCATTCACAGCAGGTAAACCCTGCGTATCGCCATAAAGTGGCGGGTAGGTCAGATATTGTGTATAACAGTGTTTTTGACTGCTGTCAACAATAACCGAAGACAAATGAGAACTGCAGATGAGACTGGTCAAGATTACAGGTGAGACTGGTCAAGATAACAGATTACAGGTGAGACTGGTCAAGATAACAGATGAGACTGGTCAAGATAACAGGTGAGACTGGTCAAGATAACAGATGAGACTGGTCAAGATAATAGGTGAGACTTGTCAAGATAACAGATGCCTAGTCAACGGGTTCTCTTGGTGTGTGTTGGGTTTTATTGGAGGGAGCGGAGGGGAAGGGTTAACCAGTGTTTCTGTGTGCATCCTGCGCTGAAGTTCAATGAATCAAATGTCAACTGCAAAAGTCACATGTGACCTGATGTGTATTTTCTTGCAGCCTGACTCACATATCTTCATGGTTGGCCATGCACGTGTGGAAACCACTTCCATTACTAATTCCCTAAAAAGCTGACCACATTGCTTTGACCTTTTGACCTGTGGACTATTTGTGCAAACAACAAAGGCAGTATTGACAGTGGGTATACTCACTAATCATAAATGATCAAGTGTTTCTCACACAATACACAACGTGGATAATTCGTTACATTCACCTAGAGGCTTCACAGTCATATCTTTTAAGATAGGATCTCTTGGCAGAAAATGTCCCAGTGTAAATTAATGATCTACATTGTAAGTGTGCCATAAGGAATGGATGGGAGGGGGTGAGGGGGTCTTGCTTGCTGTCTTCTCTCTCCAGTCACCCTCCCCCTCCAAAAAATAAATAAATAAGGATAAATGAAGATATAAAGAGAGAAGTTGTGTTTTTCATTTGTATTCTTCTTTAAAGATGCACGTCTGTTATATTCCTGTATCTCTAATTCAGGTCACATGACAGTTCAGTTTGTAAACTTTCAGGGGAACACCCTTTTCCTCCCTCACCTCCACTCATCCACAAACCCAGCAAAACAAACCACTTCACATCATCTTGTCCCCATTAATAAATGTCCATATGTGCATTGCGTATGAAGAAAATTATGAAATGTGCAGGTATGAGGAAAATTATGAAATGTGCAGGTATGAGGAAAATTATGAAATGTGCAGCTGATTCTGCTGCCTGCCTATGAGTGCCCAGAATATCATTGTGTCCTGGTAGGGGAGGGAAGTCGTGCGGCAGGAGGCTCCTGCTCATGTTGTCTCAGTCCTGCCATTTATCACCGGAACTTTTCCTGCAGATTTTGACATCTGGGAACTTTTAATCCAAAGTGGGATCAAAATGGCTTCCGTGAGTTGATATCTGCCGCAAATTTGTTCAAATGGTCATGCTACAGTGTATATGGGGGGGGGGGGGGGGGTTTGACCCAATCCACACCAAAATAAAGATTTTGACTCGTTTTGTTCTAACTTGGAAATGGTTAGTAGAATATGTATGTAGATACATACATACATTATACATTTAAAGTCATATTTATCTTGATCAATTTTTGAAGTTCTCAAAATCTGTCTCCCTTTTTAATGAATATATCAAATATTAAATCTTGTAAGGATTGTATAGGTTTGCAAAGAAACTTTTGTACTCATCAAAGATAGAAGGCAAGGCAAGCCAGAAAACTTAATACTTGGTATAGGGCTTTCATATTGCATGTTGTTATAGTCCTACACGTATAAGGTCTCAGACGAGTTCAAAGTTAGGTGAACTTTACCCAATTCCCAAGGTCACAGAGCCATTTTAGTAAATTTGGTTTTCATGATAAGTTGAAAAGTTTTTGACATTGGCCTTTCATGTTGCAGAAGCAGGGTGGGGCAATTTACGTGTCCAATCGCCCAGGGCAAGTCATATTTAATCTTGGGCAAGTTAAAATTAATAAGTACTTGCCCGGTCAGGCAACCAGTTTTTTTCCATATGAACTCTATTTTTCATTTTAAACCAAGTTTTCATGACCCAGTTAGAAGTTGCAGTTGTTTGCAAGGCTGGCAAGGGGATATGAGAAGGTGACAATAATCTGTTACCATAACGGTGTTTGAAGTTAAAGAGCTGTGTGCAAGCTGAAAAACTACGGAGGTGGGGGTGGGGGGATCTCGTGACCCCATAGGCCCAGAATAATCTGATAACAGTATGTTTCTTGGAGTTCTAAAACAATGGAAAGTGACAGCATGGAGTACATGTAGATCTACGGTGAACTGAGCATCATTGTGGGACCTACTCTCACAGATTGACATGGGACATATCCGGCAGTTCCCTCTATCCTCTACCTTTGCGTATTTGCCTGTGGCTCCAAACAATTGTTGCTATAAACACAGGAATCTTAATTTTTGCACACTGCAGAATAAACAAAGTTTTCCGTTTGTGACATAGTGTGTTGCCTCCCTAAATTACGGATGTTTCACACATTCACTGGGCAGAAGCCATGATGAACACAGTGTAAAATGAGCCGTGATTGGCTCATTTTTGCATGTGACTCTAATTGACCAATCGGGTGATGTGTTATCTGTCAAACCACATGGCCAAACAGCTGTTTTGAAAGATGGCATTAGTGAACACTCAATATGCATTACAAAGAGACCTATTTCTGATTTGAAATATTAAATTGTTGGTTTGAATTTGAGTTAAGAACACTGTTTATTGCGAGGAACTCGCCAATACTGTATGTACAAACTGGCTCTCGCAACTTGTCAATACTGTATACGCAAATTGACTACGATGTGCTGATAGCATTCATAGTAGGCACACACACACTGTGCATCCCATCAGAGGCAACAAGAAAGAGGATCCTCAAATCAATGCAACTATTAATCTTTGTTGAAGTTTACCTTGGACAGTGACTCCTTTGGTCCCAGAAATTACACTGTATTTTTCATCATAAGTCGCCCTGTGTAAATAGCCTACTTTTTCAATTTGCAGGTTTCATATTTTGCCCATTTCACTTGAAAGTCGTGGCTAGAATCCTGGTTAAAATGACATATTTTTGTGAATTTGCAAGTGACAATAACTGGCAAATTAGGGTAAATGGTTTGTCTAGCTGTTTGTCTATGGATTTATGAAAAAATGCCAGGTCTATTGTCTTAAGTTATATTTGGACAAGTGATTTTTTTCATATGGGCAAGTGGATTTTGAAATCTGCTTGCTCTAGGGGCAAGTGATTTTAAAAAAAAAATTGTTGAACCCTGACACGCTTATAGTCCTGCTTAAAATCTCAGACGAGTTTGAAGATGGGTGACCTTGACCCAAATCCCTAAGTCACAGAGCTATTTTAGGGAACTTGGTTTTCACATGAAAAGTTGAAAAGGTTTTTGACATAGATCTTTGTATTGAACATGGTTTTAATCTAACATAAGTTCTCAGACAAGTGGGAAGGTGGCTCACCTTGACCTGAATCCCAAGGTCACATAGCAATGACTCCTGTCAGTTCTGACAGCAGTAGCATGGTGGAGGGGGAGGGGGGCATAGCAGTTTGATTGTTTGATTTAAAATTGATATAATTGCCATTGATAAACATTTTGATCCTTGGTTTAGTTTTTGGTTATTTTCCCAGGACTTGTATGAATTGTAAAGTAAACATATTAGTTGAGGGTACTTGGCTTGGTTGATTAAGGTTTTAGATGTATTCAAGTGTCAAGTAAACAAATTGACTGTCCTTTCTATTTTTCTTAAGCCTTTGTAGACTATACAGTTGCTGGGCATTTTGCAATTTCCAAAGTTTTTGTAAAGTACCTGTGATGGTGTGTGGTTGGGACATTTTGCTGGAGGCCATTGTTCAGAACACGGCCCCATCTGTCATGCTTTGCACCCATTATCGTTATAACTGTCATTACAAGGTTTGTGCAAATGCTTTAATTCTGTTTTTCTCTTGTGTCATTTCCTTGAGACCTTGACTTGTCTTCTTAAGTAGTCCAGAACCCAAAGATCTGCGTGTTGTCGCTCACAGTCAACCCATGGATATACATACATTCCTTTCGAAACAATTTCAGTCCTCATGTCTTCATTAAATGATATATACCAAAATAAAAAAACTCCCCAGCACGACCCCCTGACCCCATAAAGACCTGCATTGTGAAATGTAAATTTTTATTGATAACATCATCATAGATACTTTATTATTATTGTAACTCACTATTAATGTATATGAATTTACAACCTCTTTATATATATATATATATATATATATATATATATATATATATATATATATATATATATATATATATATATATATATATATATATATATATATATATATATATATATATATATATATATATATATATATATATATATATATATATATATATATATATATATATATATATATATATATATATATATATATATATATATATATATAGTTTTGATTATCCAAGCAATTTTTTTTAATTCATTGGTTTATTAACAGGTTATTTTGAAAATGATGGAGAAAAGGGACTAAAACCACTTTTAATCTCATTCATTCCATGAACAGTATGCATGTATCAGTTGAGGGGATGTGGGAGCATCACTTTACAGCCAGTCAGGCTAGAAATCAACAACTTGGAAAAAGAGCTTTTTGTGAGAAATTTTAAAATCAGGAGGTCAGACGTCCTCAGCTGTGAAATGAGTGACTGTGTGTTAGTATCAGCCATAGTTGCACTGTGGTCAAAGATTTCAATTGTATATTTCAATAAATTTTTCCTGTTTGTGGGAGATAGGGAGGGGGTGGGGGGTCCCAGTATGCTGGGACAGAACTGATTTTACCCAAGGACAAGGAATGGAAAATGAGAAAATTTAGAAATAATGGCTGTTGGTAGTCCCGAATATAAAGAAGCTTGCAGGATGCCAGTACAGGTACAGTTGAAAGTGTCCAGTGCACCAGAATGGAAAAACTCCTGCCCCCCCCCCCCTTTTTTTTTTTTTAATGTAAGGTAGAAGATTCATCATTGAAAGTGCCTTGAAGTTAGTAATAATAAACCTGGCAGGTTTTCCCCGAATGACATATTATCATCTTTGGTAAGATGCACGGATGACCTTTCATTGTGTCAAGTGCTTCCACATATATCCACATGGAGCTGGTCATTTAGATGAGGAAATTAAGCCCAGTGAGTGTAGTGTCAAGGCTGAGGGAGAGTTCCCGGTGTTGACAGCATCAGTCTTAGTTCGTGTTTGATCACTCGGTCATAAACCAGGATGTTTGGATAACGATCTATCAGTATTCAGCCACTTCTTGGCTGCAGATGTTAAGAAAGGTATTTTCTTTGACACATTAAAGTATACGGTTAATGCCCCATTCAATGAAAAAAAGGGATTAAGAGATTAATTGGTACAGTATTTTATCAGTAGCAGGGGTATGTGGTACACACCTGGGGCAAACAGTACTGGCACCCACAGTATGCAGCCATTGCCAGGACAGCCCACCTGCTCTTTGTGGCTATATTTTTCCTGGCTACAAGAGTCAATTTCTTTGTGAATTTACCTGCAGTGATTGGTCACCTGTTGTATGTGGCCACTCTTTGTGGCAGAAAGGTTGGCCACATACAGCAGGTACCAATGTACAGCCAACAAGAACAGCCGGGCCAGGTTTGAATGCAAATAACGAAGAAAAAACTCCCATACACACGTGCTAACTTCTAAAACAACCATGCTCAAAAATGAGTCCACCAATGTCTCTGAAGTCAGTGTGAATCAAAAAAGGTTTTAACTTGTGGATCAATATTTTGTTTTGCTGTGTTTGATTTTTTTTATGACTTGCATTGCTAAAAAAAATAAGAAGATGTCAAGATCAGGTACAAACATTTGGAATCACCATGAAACACAAATCATCACATTCAAAGAAAAAAAGAAAAAAAATAGTAACTCTACCATTTCACAAAATTGCAAGCGTTTGTGAATAATACTTTCTGAGCGAACCTAATTCACATCCAAATAAGACCCCATGACTAAAGTGTCAGCTATGTTTTTAAAAATCCATGTATACTGGGGTGCCCAGTTGTCGGACAGCTAAACACTTGGTTTTGTTCATTGACAAGCTAAAAAATTAAATTACATTTATTGATGTTGTTTGGCAGTGCTGCTGAAAAGACCAAACACTGTGGATTGTTGGTGTATGTTCCTTGTCAAATCACACTCTTTGGATTGTGAACACGCACACAGATTTTACAAGAGATGTTCGAGAAAATCTTGCCATGAGCAGAAAGTTAGGCATGCCCAAGTATTGGGATATGGGAAGTTATTTGGCTCCACTTTATTTTTGTTTACCTTCTAGCTGGAAATTATACTCCAGCCCTTCAGGTGAGAACCCCTGTATTTTAGTACACATATTAGATTGTGTAGATTTTCTACTTTATTTTACAAACCGCTTTGTATGGGTGTTGAATGACGCTTGCAGATCAGACTATAATGGGTATTTACTATGTAAAAGCTGACATTGTGTGTAAAAATTCCATATTAATTCCAATTAGCACACTGTGGGCTTAAAAAAATATTTTACATGAAAATCCAGCCCAGAAAAATTGATCATAAGCACACACCCGCATTTTTCCCATGGTAAATCGTCCAAAGAGTTGGAACAGGCATCATATTCACGTCAGTAAAATCACCAGTAAAACTATCAATATAAATTTTTTACACTCACCTAAACACCATAGGATGATAACATACATATCAAACTTTATTTCTGTCGATAAAAACAAAAATTTTGGTCTCACCTAAACACCATAGGATGATAACATAAATATCAAACTTTATTTCTGTCGATAAAAACAAAAATTTTGGTCTCACCTAAACACCATAGGATGATAACATACATATCAAACTTTATTTCTGTCGATACAAAACAAAAGTTGTGGTAAACAGAGGTGACATTCAGCCAACTAAATGGCTGGGCCTGCCTCCCATGTGAGCAAGCCAGCATGGATACCTTACAGGAAGTGGCAACTGAGCATGTGCAATATGACAGGAAGTGCTCAGCAAAGAGGGAGTTCTTGTTTTCAAAGTACACAAGGAGATGCAGATAAGGTGCAGAGCATTTAAAAAAAACAACAAACAAACCATCATGCTTTTTGTGATAAAGAATTGTGCTTGATTGGAAAACTATTGATTTTATAGCTAGCCATGCATGGTGATAAAAGAGTTATGCTGAAAACCACACCAGTTTCACAGTAAATAGCTTGGGGATCATTCAGTAAAAGTGGCGGTGTGCGCTTATTGGGGCATGTGCGCTAATTGGAATTAATATGTTATGCAAATTTTTAAAAAATGGTCAACTTGTCTTTGATCCCACATCCGTCTCTATATGCTTATTAAATTTATATATTTTTTTACACATCTTGTCAATGAATGGCAAAATTATTGTCGATTTCTGAGAATTGGCAAGGTGTGACCATTGGGCACGGCTCTATACCAACTTTATTTCTGTATCAGAGTAAACTACACCTCTGTAAGAAGTAAAAAGTACCTACATATAGTGTTATGGGTGTAAGTAGAATTAGACAAAAATGGGTGAGTCAAAACCACACTGCCATAGATGTGTCACAGTGGCTCAGCAACCTTGACCTGACTGATATGGAATGACTGTGTATCTGTAGGGTTATGTAGCACTTGCTCAGGGGTTTCAAGTATGGGCAGATATTAGTGGTGTTCCGATTAATCGAATTAATCGACAATCGTCCGATTAATTTAAAAGACCAAGCGCTCAATTATAAAATTCCAATAATCGATTATACGTGAGCGATAATACAGAGTTTAGTGCTAATCGCGTATTTGTGCGGTAAAACAAGTTTTTAGTAGAATATCTTTGGTAAAAATCTTAAATATTTTTATTACATGGATAAAAATGAAACAACTGCCAGTTTTTCGTGACATTTTGAATGATACAACTCCCAAAATTTACGCTAAAACTTCGTAACTTTGCCCCTTTGCCGCCACGAAAAATAGCCCAGAATGAGAATCGAACGTCATTATAAATGCGCTGGGTCATTTCCAGGTTTCTCATTGGATGGATTTGGTCACGTGAAAGTCACCGTCCAATCAAACTCGTTGTTTGCCATGTGCTTGAGTCAAGTTCGATATGTTGTGCAGGTGAACATGTCACATTCACGCAAAGATTATAGGACCAAGATGCGAAATTTTGACATCGTACTTTCGCAAAACGACTTCGATGGAACAGATCTAGACACAGATAAAGGCAGGAATGAAAATTCCATCAGCAAAGCAAGGAAAATACGCAGATTCCGTCACCGCACGGTGACGAAGCTTAGCCTGATTGAGATTTGTGTCAACACGATGTGTTGTCGATCGCTGTCTCAGATACGTCACGGCACGATGTTTTTATCCAAAGTTTGTTGTTTTAATTTGATTGAAATGTCTGAAAGGATAAAAATCTGTATAAAAGAACAAATGAGGAATGAAATTTATGACCAAAGGCCGGAAAAAATATACGCACATAACGGAAAACCATGCCCGGACTCGTGCCTGTTCACTCTCGCTTGTGTTGCACGGCCCGTGACCGTGTTTGTTGGTAAAAAAAAAAAAAAGGTGACCAGACGCTTGACATCCCATAAAGCATAAAAAAAATTAGGGGGTAAATTGAAATAAAAATTGCACATTGACATAGCCACGAAATGGATGGATATCCCCTGTTGTCACTCCTTTCATGTGAATGTGATTGAAAACATTTAATTGTGTGTGATGTGTGGTTGCAGCATTTAATTTTGTGTGATGGGTACCCTCCCTCTCCCCTCTGTAGTGTATGACTAGTAGTACATATTAACTGATTTCTTTTAATAAAATCAATAAATTGTGACTTAAATATGCTTTGTAGTACTAGTTAGTATAGTAGTAGCAGTTGTGTAGAAATAGTGCAAGCACAAGTAAATGCAAGAAGGCAAGCCAATAGGTGTATCTCTGGTGTGTACCTTCATATTTTGTTTTAAACAAGAACTTGAAACTGGTTCATTAAGCTCTGTCAATGAGTTGTTGAGAATACTCCCAAAACCGATTATAATCGATCATCGGTCACTTCTAAAAACCAATCATCGAGACTTTGAAATTCGGACCAATTCCCAACCCTAGCAGATATTCTTCTGTGGACTGGGAGTATAGGGGCAGTGCAAGCCACGCTGGGATCCAGGGGTTGAAACCCCTTACCCTGCAGCATCTACATGTATGTGTGCATCATGACCCACTTGTTTGCTGTCCTACCTCTCACTCGATCAGCACTGGGAAGTGTCCTCTGATATCCTGGCCAAAATCGAAAAGTACGTTTTCAAAGTGTCTGCTGATTCTTTGTCGCCAAAGCAGCAAGTTGCTTGTAAGTACAGTGAAACCTGGTGCAAAGAGCAACCCTATAGAGGACCAAATTGTGGTCTGTCACCGGACATATAGATGCAACATGAAAAACACGGAACAAAGTATACCTTGGAAAGGTGGTGTTTACAGCTAGATAAGGTGTGACTCATTGGAGTGGTGTCCTACTCTAAACCACCGCAGTCGCTTCTACCAGGATCACAAAAGCAGGGGAAAGTTTCTTGCTGTTCTTCTCATGATTAGATACATATACAGTATCTCATCATAAATAACAGGTGCTGTGACCATGCATTGTACTGACAAGGTACAGATGTACTTGGCCTGTGTAGTAAATACAGGGCCAGCTGACACACCGCCACACACAACTTCATGGTTTGTCAACCCATGTAATTAACCCTTTTGTGCTCAGAATTAGACCAAGTCAATGGCTGTCCGTGGATAAAACATATTTAAAATTATCCAATAAATTCATAAGCACAATACATGTATAAGGAGTTGAAACAACAATTTGGGATGAGGGCGTGTCTCTCTGTAAATCCTGTTTGCATGAAGAAGACAGACAGGACAAAACATTTGTGTACGCGTACGTGACCAGCCTGGTGTGCTGGTCATGTGACAGGCCGAGGAGATAAACAGGCACCAGGAGCCAGACAGGAGCCTTAACCCTTTCCCCCTTGAATTAAGACTGAGTCAACAGCTTTCCTTGGTATGAGTTGGGCACTAAGTGCCCAACCCATGCCAAGGAAAGCTGTTGACCTGGGGCATGTGATCTTGATAAGTCTCATGTACATTTCTCAGTCAAATTGTTTTTCATAAGTGTTGAAATTAGTTTAAAAAACTGAAGCAGACGACATTTGACCACCAGCCGGTTTTGGCCGGTTTGAGGGGGAAAGGGTTAATATAATCATCACGTTGTCATAACTGTGTGTAAAGTACAATATCTCATTATAGTAATCTGTGTACCACAAGCTGGTGGCGTGTAAGATAAGGCATTTGAGAAATCAAGATTTGCACCGACAAGAATATTTTGAATATTTTGTGGAGAGAAAATTCTGCCGATCCATACAGAACTGTTTGTAAAGAGAAAAGAGTAATGCAAAATTAATGATTGTAACATTTACCAAGCAGAAGTACACAAAAGACTTGCAAAAATGTAGTGCTATACATTCTCATTTAGTGTCCCACATCCATAGCTAGGGGTCAGCTTTAAACCAAGTTTATATGTAGGTGAGATAACAGCTGGCTGCTACCTTGACATAAATGAGCATGTAATATTGAAGAGAATCTGTTCACAAAATTATGAAGTTGAGCATTAATATGTGGTTGAGGGAGGTGTTTATAGAATCTGGATTTGAAAATAGTTGGTCAATCCAAGTTCCCGATGTCCAAAGGCAATTCATTCCAAAGTCTGACTGCTGAAGGACAAGAACAGTTGCTGATTTAGTTTGTTCATGCTCTCTGTGAGGCAGATGAAATCTCTTGACTTGTGTACATGTATTGCAATCATAGGGTATTTGCTCACTGGAAATAGTCAACAGTAATAGACTGTAAACTGTTTGGAACACAATAGTTTTGTATGTTAGTGTTGGTTTGACTTTGTTTCTACCATTACCTGGAGTCTCCCATCCAAGTTCTTATGCTTTTGCATCATTTGACAGCACAGGCTGCAGGAACTATTTGGGCAGCATCCACCTGAACAGTTTGGCATCATTTGACGGTGCCAGCACAGGCTGCAGGAACTATTTGGGCAGCAACCACCTGAACTACCTCCAGTTTTGTTGTATCGTTTGTGGTGCATTCATCCCGGGCAAGACTTCGATATTCCAAAGGGAGTCTGATAAAAGATACATGTATATAAATATAAAATGAACTAACAGAGACAAGGTCAACAATGATATGGGTACGTACTATATATGGGTCACTGGGATTCGTACTATATGACTGGCTCACCTTGAGGACAGCTATTGACCTTTGACCTGGGGTGTGCCATAGTGATAGGTCTTACCTGCTGTTCGGGGGGGGGGGGGGAGGGAGAAGATCTTTATTTATGTGGTGTTTTTGTATAAACATTTAAGTGTCTGAGTTCCTTTAGGTGACTTGAGTGGGAACGGTTTAAAACGTCATATAGTGACATAACCAAAAGATTTATGCAATCTCATAATTGTCATCCAGGAAGCAAACTATTATTAGCGAGAGGTTGATGTAACAGTGTTTATTGTGATATTGCTGAGGAAGGATCAGATAATGTAGAAGGTTTAGATTTCCAGTATTGCACAGAAGGGACATTGTGTGTGAGCATTAAAGTTTGTTCAAGTGATATTTAATACCAAATAGCGTGCCTGGAATGCTGTTGGATACAGGATGTGTGACTATAGGTACATGTGCATGACCATAAAATTATTGATTTAATCTAGTATGTGTGTGTATGTATGTACCTATATACAGAAATACAGAAATATAAAAGTATCGAACATGATATACTAAACATACTCTTTTGAGCCACTGACTTTGATCCTTCAACACCATGTTGACATAAACTGTTTGTCGTATAAAAGCATGTTCACATCCATGCACATGTACAATCATAAGTGTCATGAAGATGTGTCCAGTCCGTCCAATTTTAAAGGTTATTCTTAACTCTTTCCATCCTAAGGACCCTTTTTCCCGCTAATGTCTAGATGTCGTCTGCTAATTGTATTTTACTAATTTGGGGATTATTTTTCAAATTTTGGATGCAACTTGCATAGAAGATCATTCCAAATTATATGCCCATGGTCAACAGCTTTCCTTGGTGCGCTCTGGGCACACCGCACCCACAGCGTACCAAGGAAAGCTGTTGACTCGGTCTTCTATCAGGGTGGAATGAATATAAAAACAAAATTTATCCTTTTCAGCATTTAGTATAACGCCTGCATTCTTAGAAAATATTCTTCATCTCCCATGGGTGCCACAGTGTCTCCTGTGAGAAACCTCTTGCCTTTCAGTCGGCTGTGTGTTTAGTCAACCATAACTTGCTGGCAGTCATATGTTGTCTGTTTCAGTGTTTTTGGCTAGTTCCAACATTGATAATAAAAAACAGTTTGAGAATTGTAGATGAGACATCTTCAGACAACATGCTGCAGGTCAACAGCTTTCCTTGGCATGAGGTTGAGTCTGTCTTGAACTCAGTCATAATTCAAGGGTAAAGGGTTAAAGTGCTGATTTTGAGACTGGGGTCATGATTTCTGAAACTAAATTAAGACTAGGGTTGCTGGTACTTGAATGAATGCTCTTTCCTTGTAGAATTTCAATATAAGATTAGTTTTTATGTGTGATTCATCTCATGATGACTACAGTCGTGACTTGTACTTTAAGGGTTAAGACTGCATCCATCAGATCCCAGGACCCCAGCACTGTCCTTTCCATTTTATTGTACTCCCATGAAGAGACCACCTGCTTTAGGGTCTCCCATGGAAGCAGTACTGCAGGACAACGTGCTTTGAAAGTGATGTGCAACCAGACCGTGGTCGTCAGTTTTGTATTAAATTCACTCATACCAGTACCTGATTTTTCTGTATAGTTACCTAGATTTAAGACTACAATTGAATATTTAAATTCTTCATGAAGAGAGCCTTAGTTCAAGTACCAACATGCCTATAGTCTTAAGTCAATGGTTGTGACACTGCCTGGCAAGTCATGCTGCAGCTGCCGCAAGGGCAGCTGCGGCATGATTTGCCAGGCAGTGTCAGAACCACTGACCAAGGCTTGCCACCATAGTATGAAATGAGGTAACGCGAAGGCAAATGGACTGAACCCTTTCCCTGCACATACTGTCCCCCAAACTTGCATCTAAAAAGGTAAAATGGATGACCCCTTTAGTCTCTCTGTGCAAGCACCAATCAGTTGTTTTGAATATTTTTCGTAAAAAGTCGTGATGGCATTTGCTAATTGTGCCCAGAAAGAGATGGGCCCTGATGGCATTGTAAGTTGAGATCATTAATAAAAATTAGTCACCATTTGTGGATGCATTAGTGAGCAACAATAGACAAATGTATGTTGATGATATATTAGCCACCTGTCCAGCTTTTCCCATGATTATAGAATGAACCTCCACAAATTTATGCCTGTAGTTTGACCTTTTGACCCTGAATCTTGCATGAATAGACCATACAAGTGGTTCCAGGTCTAGTCATGTTTTTGGGTGCTTGGGAAATGTTGTGGTTTAAAAATTGCCATGAAAGTAACCAGGCTTAAGATATCTACATTTTAATTCATTTCAGCGGTTCGGTAAAGCAGACATAAGAAGAGTTTCATTTCCAATATGCAATACATTCACAGAGTCAATGAAAAAAGGCATTTCTGGTGTATAATATTCATAACAGCTGTGATGCATTTGCTTGAAGACTGTGTTTCTATAGAAAACAGAAGTTGACAATTTCCATGTAAATTGCAACACGTATACAGTAGTCCCTCCTTAGAAAGACCACTCCTTTGGCAGGCCATCTCCTTTGAGAGACCACAGTGTCAGGTCTTTCTGTAGTACTTTTCATGTTATTTATACCTCCTTTGAGGGACCACCTGCTTTATGTGACCGCCTTTTGGATGGCACTAGGGGCGGTCTCTCAAAGGGACTACTGTATACCTTTTGTCATGCCAGAACTCTATCCAAAATTGTCCATGCCTACACAAAAAAATTGAGAAAAAATAATGCCATTTTGCAGAAAGAATTATATTCTATGCCATTTTTCAACCTCAGCCAGATGGAACATGGAAGTGGGGACCACCTGAAGACTTAGTACAAAGTGAACCAACACATCGTAAATTTGTTGCTGGATATGTCTGTGTCCATTGTATCGTGTTACAGCAATAAGCTGTCACAGTGTTGGCAAAACTGTCTGCAAACACCCAATCTTGTAACTGTAAAGAGGCCTAGAGTATTTACCATGCTCGAATTGTATTACATGTAATATTTGGACAACTAAAATGCCAAACTGACTTGCTTGTTGGATAGATAAACAGCTTATTTCGGACAACACACAAGTAAAAAGGCCTTATTTTGAACACAGGTTTGTGGCAAAATAGATGTACACTTGTTGTGTGCTGCTATGAAACATGATTTTGTGGACTTCTTTGAGCATTTTTTTGGCACAAACATGTAATCTTAAAGGTCTTAGCCTCTAATACTTACAGGCATCCATAACATTATTTTAAAAAGCAGGAAAATAACATCTCGTACAATTTAAAACACTGTATCTGGTGGTAGTTCATTGTGCTGTAAGTAAATTTATTTTCAAGGGTTTTTATTTCATGGTTCTTACATTTTGGACCTTTCGGTTGCACTGAGACTAGATTCACCATTTTATTAATATAATTTCCCATCAGTGCCATTTTAAAAACTTTTTTTCCTGTGTTTTTAATTAGATGGTTTTACAGCATCAGCAAAATAAGCATAAATAAGAACATAGCAAAATTAGATGAATTGACAGTACATTTATTCATTCCATACTATGGTGACAGCCATTGGTCAGTGGTTCTGGCACTGCCTGGCAAGTCATGCTGCAGCTGCTCTTGCAGCAGCTGCATGACTTGCCAGGCAGTGCCAGAACCACTGACTTAAGACTATAGGCATGTTGGTACTTGAACAAAAGCTCTTTTTGTGAAGAATTTCAATATGCAATTCTCATCTTAAATCTGGGAAAATGTATGAAAAAGGGACTGGTATGGAATGAGTTAACAGTCCATGTGTTGTGTATAGGGTTGTCAGGCAGGCTACCTGCACCTTGGACCATCAGGTAAACCTTACTTATTAATATAACTTAAGAGAAACTTAATTTTTAACTAATTTCATAATTTTAGCTACTGTTTATAATGCCATGACGTCAATATCAGTTCTTTTTATCTGTGGCGAAGCCACAGATATTACAATCAGTTTTGGCGACCATCTTTGTTTACGTGTTGCTTGGCAATGCCAAAAAAAGTTGGGGATGTCCAAGTTTCTGAACGGGAATTTGAGGTTTAAGGCCGAATTGTTGAGGTTGCGGGTCTGAAGAGCTTGAAAAGAACCATTTGTAAGTCCTCAATTAATTCAATTTAGTTGAAAACTTGCTGCGAAGTTGATATATGGGTCAAGGGCCGCTCTCAGAAGTCTGAAAATATCCACTTGTTGCTCATTAGGGGATCGTTTCACCCGAACCAACGCGCCTCTGTGTCGTGAAGAAAGTTTATCTGCAGGTCGTTTGTTAATTTTTTGGGGGTACATCTTTTAATAAGGGGCTTTTTCTTATCTGTGTGTGCACAAGTGTTCTAATATAAGTGCGTTATTATCCAACCTTGATGCCATTATGACCCTGCCACCGGAGACAAAGGAACTTTCCCAAGACCAAGCGGTCACCCATGGGCGTGGCGTATGCAGTCAGAATTACACGCGTGCGCACAATGGCACATCACTCCACATGTTGGTCGGCGTTCCGCTTGTGTTTACGTCGGCCGTAACGAAAGAAAGTGCGTAACACTGTTGACTTTTGGTTAAATTTTTGGGTACATCTTTTCATGAGAGGCTATTTCGTAAGGCAGACTTTGTTCGAAAACTTCGGTAACATACAGAACGGGAAGACGGGCTTGCGCTTCCCTGATCAAAGGCTGAATGAATTCACCCCAATTCTCGAGTTTGCACATCCGGGTATACAAATGGAGATGTACGGTCATCTGTTTGCACGAGGACGAATCTGGTAATTGCTGTGTCGAACTCTTTGGATTGCATAGACTAGAAAGAAAGACCAAAGTTTAATATAGAAGGCATATCAGAGCACTGTCCGCATAGAATGACAGAATCTGTTGTATTCGAGCAACGGATAGAGTGTTCAAACGATCGCAATTTCACCGCAACCCAAATGAGGCCCCAGCAGACGCGATGCAAAGCTAGAGCCGATCAATATTTCTGCGTGCCGTGGGGCTCCCGTTGGGATGTAGGATATTAAATCAATTTAATGGAATTGAAATAAAAGTGCATGTGCATAAGAATACTTGAGGCCTCCCACCCCCCGTGTCAAAAGAATGTGAAATTAACAGCTGAATTATAGCACTGCAGGCTTTAGATATTATAATGAATTTGTAAAGAACATTAACATATTTCTCCATTTACTACTCTGGCAGATTGTCATATTGACATGCACAAGTTCCAAAATGTACCATTTTTCATCTTTCACTGTCTTTTACCCACCACACGTCATCCAACGAGGAAAGGATGCCAGACAAAGATAAATTTGATGCGATTCTGTAATATACTTGAGATGTGAAAGTTTAGTTTTATTTCATTAAAATGCAAGGGAGGCCGACACTCGAACATATACTTTTAAATCAATCAACTAATACAATAAACAAATTACAATATTTAAACAGACTGAAAGCTAATTGCCTCCGTGAAAATTTTGTTTGCATCATCAAAAAGATGCAGTGCCAGTGTAATGTTTGTCAAGAATAATTTTTGTTTATAATTTTCAAGAATTTGTCAGAAAAACATTGAATAATTTTTGGAATTCAATAGACTGTTGATATCAGATAACTCAACTTAAGTACGTCAAATCACATTGTGATTCAAAGATGCACAGTTTATAAAAATTGAAAGAAAAAATCCCTACCTACTCTACTTTTGTGCTTCGCTGCAACAGGAAACACGACATTTGTTTTAGGCCTCACCAACGCTATTTGCCTGTCCAGGACTCCGCAGAATAGAAGTGCTAATATCTTATAACATTACAGTCTTGTATTGAAGTTCCTGAGAAAAGTTACCACCTGTAACATGGCTTTTTGACTCACAGTCGCTTCTTGGCTCAGCTGACCTACCAGTCCGGTTGAGATATTAGAAGACTCGGTCATCCATGGCTTCTCTCTGTCCATTCACAATACACCTTATTTTACTTCTTCTCCAAAACAGCCAGCCAGATTCACTTCAAACTTGGTGGCTATGTACCTTGGGTGGGTCTCTACCTAGTTTGTTCAAATGGTCACGCTCCAGTGATTTTTAGCTTAGCAGACTTGTCAGTCAGTTGAGCTTATCTTATGGTCCTCTGTCTGTCGTCCTCCCTCCGTCAACAATTCACATATTCGACTTCTCCGAAACTGCCAGATCCCACTTCAAACTTGGGGGGTGGGGGTAGGGGTGCCTTGGGTGGGTGTCTACCAAGTTTGTTCAAATGGTCACGGTCCAGTGATTTTTGGATTTTTTAATGAAATTTTTTTGGGGGGGGGGGGGGGGGTTGGGCAAACCTTAAAAAATTCCATTCTCCGAAATCGCTCGCCCAATTGCTTTGATATCACACAGGAACACTCCCTGGGACTCATAATTCTAAATTTGTTCACCAAGTGGCGCTGCAATTTTTTCTATTTTTTTATGCATTTTTGTGTTATAGCTATTTTTTACTTCTTCTCTAGACCTGTCACTCAGATTAAGCTGAAACATGGTGGATATGTTTTTTGTAGACGGGTCAAACAATGTTGTTTACTATGTGGGGCTGCTGCGGATTCCTGATGTTTAACAAGTTTTTCAATTCGGCTCTTTTTCAGTAAATGCACCTTTCCTATTGATTACTATGTAAGTCAATGGGCTTTCTAATGCCAATTTACATTTTCAACTTCTTCTCCAAAACCGTCATCCAGATTTACTTCAAACGTGGTGGGGATGTACCTTGGGTGGGTGTCTACCAGGTTTGTTCCAATGATTTTTGGATTTTTTTAAAAAAAAATTTTCAAAAAATCTTTACAAAAGTTTGAATTGGAAAGTTTAACTTGGGAATATCTTGTAATGCCTATAACTTAAATAATTTTGGCCAGATTTACTTCAAACTTGGTGCGGATGTGCCTTGGGTGGATCTCTACCAAGTTTGGTAAAATTGTCAAGCTCTTTGATTTTTGGATTTTTTATGAATTTTTTTGTTCTTTTTTGGGACAAACCTTAAAAACTCTTCTCCTCTGAAACCGCTCACCCAATTGCTTTGGAATCGTACATAGACACTCCCAGGGACATATAGTTCCAAATTTGTTCACCAGGTGGTGCTGCAATTTTTTCTAAATTTTTTTATGAATTTTTTGTATGGTTTTGCTATTTTTCACTTGTTCTCAGAATGGTCACTCAGATTAAGCTGAAATGTGATGGAAATGTTCTTGTGGAAGGGTCAAACAAAGTTGTTCACAAGGTGGCACTGCTTTGGATTCCTGATTTTTAAGGATTTTTTTTTCAGTTACGGTACTTACCAGTTGATGGAGCTTTCCTATCGATTACTATGTAAGTCAATGGGCATTCTAATGCTAATTCACAGGACAACTGGCATGAAATTTACTATTTACTTGATAACTTGAGATTTGTTTTGAGTTAGTACGTGATGCAGCAGGTTAATATTTCTGTATGAAGGTCATGCTTAGACAGTACATGAATGACCTTGAACTCGTTTCTGGGGTCACAGTGCAACATACATGAATTTTACTCTTCATTATAACTTGAGAACTACTTGAACCTTGATGTTGCACATGTTAGTGTTCTTCTATAAAGGTCAGACTTACTCAGAACATGGGTGACCTTGATCCTTTCCCAAGTTCATAGAGCTGCAAGTGTGATGAATGTCTAGGTCAGCTGAGCATGGGCTGTTCACACAGCCTGCTTGTTTGGATTTTTGGGGTTTTTTTGGGGGGGGGGGGGGCAAATCTTAAATAAATCTTCTCCAAAGCCGCTCATCCAGTTGCTTTGATATCACACAGGAACACTCCTAGGGACTCTTAGCTTTTAATTGTTCACCAGGTGGCACTGCATTTTTTTCTATTTTTTTTTAATGATTTTTTTTTTTTTAGTGTTTTCACTATTTTCGACTTCTCAAGAACTGTCACTCAGATTAAGCAGAAACTTTGTGGGTATGTTCCATGTGAAATTGTCAAACAAAGTTGTTCACTAGGTGGCATTGCTATGGATTCCTGATTTTGAAGGATGTTTTCAATTCGGGTACTTCTTGGTAAAAGCACCTTTCATATTGCCAGATTACTATGCAAGTCAATGGGTATTCTAATGCTTTTTCACGTTTTTGACTTCTCTGAAGAAACTGTCTGTCAGATGCATCTCAAACTTGGTGGCAGTGTACGTGGGTCATCACGCTCCAGTGAATGTTTTATGATATTTAGCTCAGCTGACCTGCTAGTCATCTGTCAGCAGAGCATTAGGCCCATGGGTCTGTTCAGAAAAATATCTTGATATGTTGGTCCTAAAAAGTGATCTCAATTTGGCCTGGTCTCTCAAGCCTGCTGTCACTCTTTTCCCTTCTTTGGCAACAAATTATGAAAGGTACAACACCAAAAACTAAAGAAAATGGAGAATATTCTGGAAGCACATCATATACACACACAATTATGTGTCTACCAAAAATACCAATCGACCAACCAGTCACTTTGCCGCCACAGATTACATTTTAGGCCCATGGCCTTGTTTCAAACTTGTGATCTGTTGATAGCAGCTTAGATTTTGCTGTGTGGTGGTCCTTGTCATCAGAGACCACCCCCGCTGCTACAAAAATGGTCTTAACAGACAGGTGGTCTAACAATTAAGGTAGAAAGTGAAGGACCTTGGACTCTGTAAGGGGTCCTTCATGAGAGGGTGGTCTCTAATGGTAGGTCTCTTGTGACAGGTACCACTATGGGATAGGTGTTTGGGGTCACTGACACAACGTGATGTCTACCCCTAAAGATGTATCAGGGTAGGGGTAAAATGGGTCGATTCAGGACCACTATGGAGTAGGTGTTGAGGTCACTGACACAAAGTAATGTCTACCCCTACAGTTGTATCAAGTGTGGGGGTAAAGTGGGTCGATTCAGGTGCCTTTAGTACAGTCCAGCTCCTCTGTGAGCCCCTGTCACCATAGGCCACCTCTCTTTAATAAAGACCACTACTCCTGTGCAGAAAGTATGACATTCCCATTATATTGTCCCACTCTGCAGAGGCCATCCATCTTATAAATATAAGGCCATTTTTGGGCTATACATTTGGCATGGCCTGGCGAGAGGGAGGCCACTCTGTTCATTCTGACAGTGACCATGAGGGGCATAAAACAACTTGTGGCTGTCAGTTATATTGCAAAAGTCGAGTATTACTCAGCCATATTTCTTTACCAGTGGATGGGTGCACAATTAAAAAAAACAAAAAACAAAAAAAAACCCCCGTAAATATTTTACGCAGTCAGCCAAGCAGAGGACATTCTTCAGCTCTGTTCTATTGTTCTACTTTCAGAGAGGAAGCTGTGCGCACTGCTGGAAACCCTACATCGAAAACAAGCTCGGAGATGGAAAACCATGTGTTCCAAAAAGCACAGTCAAGGGTAAGCATTACAACTGTCATAGTAACAAAAAGTTTCGCAGTACTTTCAGATTTGAAGGTCTGCTGCTCCTGTGATGGAATAAGTCTAACATATAAAGACCCATGGAAATGTGTTGGGGTGGGTGGGTCGGAGGCAGAGGAATCAAAACGATACGAGACATGCATACTAATTTCCCACCAAAAAGCACAGGGCTCAAGCCTGTCAATCACGGAGGACACGGGCATATCGTTATCACAGACAGGGCCAGATACCCCTTTCTCACAAAATTTGTGTCTTTTAGAGAAATTTAAGTTTACAGATAACAAAGTCGTATTGGTTCAGTGCTTCCTAAATCAGTTACAAGAATAAATTTCCACCTGCCTGTACTAAGTATTCTTTATTTCCAAAGTATTATTAATGTCCCGTTTTCCCACACAGGCAGCCCGTATCATATAGGCGAGACTATGGTCACTAAGGCAACCAGTTACACAGTTGTGGTGGGAAATTTATATGCATGCCCTTTATTGAATATTTCAATAGAGAAAAGCACTAATTAGGACTTCATGCATGCAGTTATTCCGAGTGTCATTCACCTATCACCAAGAAATTAGCTGATATTTTGATCATTTTCAGCTTTTGTGCCACATCAGAATTCAGAATTTTCTGCCATATTTTTTGCCATTTTTACCTCAGCTGACTTGTCAGTCAGCTGAGGTTTTTTGAGGGTCCGTCGTCCGTCGTCCGTCCGTCCGTCGTCCGTCCGTCCGTCGTCCGTCCGTCGTCCACAATTCACATTTTCGACTTCTTCTCAAAAACCATCAGCCAGATTCACTGTAAAGTTGGTGGAGATGTGCCTTGGGTGGGTCTCTACCAAGTTTGTTCAATTGGTCACGGTCCAGTGATTTTTGGATTTTTAATGAATTTTTTTGTTCTTTTTTGGGTAAATCTTAAAAAATCTTCTTCTCCGAAACTGCTCACCCAATTGCTTTGATATCACACAGGAACACTCCCTGGGACTCCTAGTTCTTAATTTGTTCACCAGGTGGCGCTGCAATTTTTTCCTAATTTTTTATGAATTTTTGTGTGTTATAGCTATTTTTGACTTCTTCTCCAGAACCGTCACTCAGATTAAGCTGAAACGTGGTGGATATGTTCCTTGTAGGAGGGTCAAACAAAGTTGTTCACTATGTGGGAATGCTGCGGATTCCTGATTTTTAACGATTTTTTCAATTCTGGTACTTGTCAGTCAATGCAGCTTTCCTATTGATTACTATGGAAGTCAATGGGCATTCTAAATTAATGCTAATTCACATTTTCGACTTCTTCTCCAAAACGGTCATCCAGATTGACTTCAAACTTGGTGGGGATACACCTTGAGTGGATCTCTACCAAGTTGTTCAAATGGTCACGCTCCATTGATTTTTAATTTTTTTTGAATGCACCTTTACTATTGATTACCATGTAAGTCAATGGGCATTCTAATGCTAATTTACATTTTCGACTTCTTCTCCAAAACCATCATCCAGATTTGCTTCAAACTTGGTGGCAATGTACCTTGGGTGGGTGTCTACCAGGTTTGTTCCAATGGTGATGTTCCAATGAATTTGGATTTTTTTATGATTTTTTTTCAAAAATCTCTACAAAAGTTTTAATAGGAAAGTTTAACATGGGAATTTCTTGTAATGGTCATAACTTTAATAATATTGACCAGATTTACTTCAAGCTTGGTGGGGATGTGCCTTGGGTGGATCTCTATCAAGTGTGTTCAAATGGTCATGCTCTATTGATTTTTGGATTTTTTATGAATTTGTTTGTTCTTTTTTGGGGGCAAACCTTCAAAATTCTTCTCCTCTGAAACCGCTCACCCAATTGCTTTGATATCGTTCATAGACACTCCCGGGGACACCTAGTTCCCAATTTGTTCACCAGGTGGCGCTGCAATTTTTTTTAATGAATTTTTTGTATGGTTTTGCTATTTTTCACTTGTTTTGAGAACTGTCCCTCAGATTAAGCTGAAATGTGATGGATATGTTGTTATGGAAGGGTCAAACAGTTGTTTAGTAGGTGGCACTGCTTTGGATTCCTGATTTTTAAGGATTTTCAATTACGGTACTTACCAGTCAGTGGAGCTTTCCTATCGATTACTATGTAAGTCAATGGGCATTCTAATGCTAATTCACAGGACAACTGACACGAAATTTACTGTTTATTTGATAACTTGAGATCTGTTTTGAGTTAGCTACACATGTTAATACTATTCTGTATGAAGGTCATGCTGAGACAGTACATGAATGACCTTGACCTCATTTATGGGGTCACAGTGCAACATACATGAATTTTACTCTGCATTATAACTTGAGAACTACTTGAACTTTGATATTGTACATGTAAGTGTTCTTCTATAAAGGTCAGACTTACTCAGAACATGGTGTCCTTGATTCTTTCCCAAGTTCATAATGCTGCAAGTGTGATGAATGTCAAGATCAGCTGAGGCACGGGCTGTTCACACAGCCCTCTTGTTTTTTTTTTTTATTTTCCTTCCCTGAAGGAATTAATTAGGTGACCCTAAAATGAACTTGTTAATTTTCTTCTCTGCTCGGTTTAGTGGACATATCTGTATTTATATCGTTACATAGTGTTACC
This sequence comes from Hermodice carunculata, assembly GCA_964020975.1. Classification (NCBI taxonomy): domain Eukaryota; kingdom Metazoa; phylum Annelida; class Polychaeta; order Eunicida; family Amphinomidae; genus Hermodice; species Hermodice carunculata. The sequence continues at coordinate 1,572,663 of OZ026620.1, forward strand.
TCTCAGCTGTCATTGCCTGGACCTCTGTGTCTGGGTCAGATTCCCAAGAAATCGAGTCGAGGTCACTCACTTGATTGTTCCCAAAACATGATGGTCTAGTGGTGCCATCTCGCAGTTCCTATGCATCTGGTGGTGACTCCTGGTGCGCATGCCTTCTAATCTTTCTCCCTCTTTATGGGGCCATTACTGGCTTGATCGTTTGAGTTGAAGCTCCATGCACTTTTATTCACCATCACTGTTCTATTGCTTTAAGCATGTTCCCTTCCCTGGTGCTGGTCTTCCCTGAGGACCATGTGCACTGTCAATGGTGTACCGCTCAGGAGAATGTCATGTCGGGACAGATGCTGGCTCTTTTTCAGGCCCAGATTACCATCTACATGGACTCCTTTTGGTCTGGGTGAGGAGCTTACACGGAGAGCCATGTGGCTTTGGGCCATTGGCTGGCGCATTTTGCGTCTCACCACATAAACTTGTTGGAACAGAACGTGATATGCTTGGTGTTCCTCCACTTTCAGGACCTAGTGGAGCACAAACATGTCGTCAAGATGTGCAACAACAGGACCACAATCACTTACCTCAACTGGCAAGGCAGACCGCGCTCCTGCAGGATGATGGAGCTGGCCGAATGCATCAATCCATGGTGCTCTGAATTTGATGTCCGCATGCACGCAAGGCATGAACCGGAACACCAAAATGTCCTGGTAGACCATCTCTTGGGAGGAGGTCAGCCAGTAGGGATGAAGTGGTCGTTCCACCCACAGGCTATTGAGGTCAAGTGGGTTTGATGGGAAACTCCACTTGTGGACCTGTTCATGACACAGGAGAATGTGAATCTACTGGTTTATGTCTCGCCAGTCCCGGACCCCCAGGCCCTAGCGGTGGATGCTCAAGCCATGGACTGGAGCAGCCTTTGGGTGTACGCCTTTCCACCTCCACAGATCCCTCCCCCACCCGGAAGGGACTGCGGAAGGTTCAGTCACACGACTGCAATTTGATCCTGGTTGCCCCGTGGGAACCTGGCACAGATTGGTCCATTGTCTGCAAAGCAGACCAAGTTCTGTGTTACTACACTTGATCTGCCCTTCTTTGACAAGATTTTATTTACTGTAAGGGAAACAAAACTATACAGTGAAACCTGTCTTGAAAGACCACCGGTAGGGATGATCAAATTGGGGTCTCTCAAGACAGGTGATCACTCATAGGGGGTACAAAAAACAAGAAAAGTACTAAACAAAGTATGTTGAACAGGTGGTCTCTCAAGACGGGGACCACTGTACTGTGACCCTCCCTCGAACTGAGACACCAATCAAGAAGTTCATCATTATCACTTAGACCAGTAGCAGCTACGGGTCCCTGGTGTACTGAAGCCTGTTACCATAGTAACCATACTCAGCTAATCAGAAACTGAGTCACTTTTCCAATGCTAAAACAGTGAACTTGTCAGAGAAGGGCAGACCCCAGCAGAGTAGACAAAATATGCAGCTTGGGTCTGCTTTTGAGGCAAATTGGCCCATAGACCTCTTGAAATCAAGTGATGAGCCCCTGCTACATGTACCAGCATGGCCAAACTTCTGGTGCAACTGCAGACGAGCGTGTACCACAGGAACACTCAAGTGCTCAACCTCCATGCTTGGCGGTTGTCACACAGCTCATCTGTGAGGTTTCTTGGAATCGGCTGCAGATAGAATTGCCAGAGGCAGGCTTCGATCCTGTTCTCTGACTGTTCACTCGGCTCATTGAAAGGTGTTTTCAGACTGGTGTGTGGTCAGACGGTACATCCTTTGTCTGTGCGCATTGCGGACATTGCCAACTTTCTGCTTTATCAGTGGGAAGTCCTTGGTAAGAGCTTTAGAACAGTTGAGGGTTTCCGATCAGCCGTCTTCTCAACCCTCGCGCATGTCCATGGCATTTGTATTAGGAGCGATCCTTATCTGTTTGTGCATCCTACGCTGGCAGGTCCTTCCATTGGGCTTAGTCATGTTGAGGAAGTGACCTGTTGAGTGCTTAGAGGAGCGGAATGGGTGGGCATCAAGTACTGGACGTGGGAAAACTTGTTTTCTTTTAACACTCACTTCAGTGCCTCAAAGAAATGAAATCCACACTCTAGAACATGGCAGAATCCAATGGCCGCCTGACCACGATGAGGCCTCATTTGGGCTTGCAAAGAACCAGGTGGCTCAAGATCTGGCTACAGTCAACAACCGTGACATTCCTCAAGACACTAAAGGAGGCATTGAAAGCTCGCACCTCGTGACCTCTGGCTGAGACAAGCTCTAAGGCGCCGGGCCTCTGCACAGCAGCCTTGTGGGCCCTAAGGATTGTCTGCTCAATCCACGAAGAAATGTTGACATCTCGCATGCCTGCCACTGGCCATCGTCTTCCACTTTCCTCAAGCACTACTTGTGTGACATGATAGTGCTACAGGACGGTATTTACGCCTTTGTGGGCATCACAGGCTCCTTTGCTTATGTTCCTGATACTTGTCCGTTAGGCTTCCGAGTCCCATTGGGCTGCCACCATGTTCACAGTTTATGGCGCTCTTGTGGTTCAGCACTCGATGCAGCTGATAGGTTGGCACACTGCTTAGTGAGCCTTCTTTGTTAAATTGATCTAATCTTGGACATGTACACAGGCATTCATCCCAGCAGGCGTGGCTTGATTACAGCCGGTTGATCCAGGCGATTGGTGCCCAGCGGAACCCTATAACCCCCCCCCCCCATGCCTCCCAGTTTCAGGACTAGGTCCTGTCAGATCTCCAGGTCCAAAGGCGTAGAAAGAGACAGCCTCTGCCCAGCAGTCAGATAACAATCATGTTGGGGGGGGGGGGCGAGTTCAACGGGGCGCCAGTGCTGTCCCATGCTGGTCAGTAATGAGGGTGTCCAGGCTTTGTCCAAATTCTGCTGTTGTCAGCCTCAAGTCAATGTATGTACCTTTGAGGTTTTCCCTTCAGACGTCGCCTCCTCACACGCACTGATGGTCCTCCCCCCCCCCCCCCCCCCCATCTGTCATTCCCGGGGGTCATGTGGTCAGTATGCCAGTAACATTACACCCTCTAGCTTGAGGTTTAAATATATTTTTATTTGAATAGCAATTGGGGAGTAGTCACAGCCTATATAACACCCCCCACCTTTGTGTCTGTAAATTGGCAATGGTGGGTGAGGGGTAATGTTATGTAATTAATACATGAAAGTTAAAGAAATTTTCGGTGTTAGTACGTATACTTACCTCTTGACTACCAGAAAAGCCCACCCAACCACCCAGCTTCCTTTCTCATAGCTGAAGTCAACTAACCACTCATCAAAAGTGGAAAAACGGTTGGAGAGCATGCACACCAGGAGTCACCACTGGATCTGTAGGAACCGAGAGATGGCGCCACTGGACCGTCAGGTTTTGGGAACCATCAAGTGAGTGGACTGCAACTGAATGGGCGTTTGGCCCAGACACAGAGGTCTAGTTAATGGTGGTTGAGAGGTAAGTATGCTTACTAATGCCAAAATTACTAAGAATTTCATGTGTGTTTATCATACATGTGCAAATTTGACGAGGGCAAGGCCAAAAATGATGATTGTCCTCCTGAAAAAATACCTGACCGGTTGCGACACTGCTGTGTCTCATCAGAGGCTGGTGTAACGGCCGTGCGCACATGCTTTATATAGTTGGGTGTAACATTCACGTGACTAGGGTCCAGGTGTATGTTTCACGTGTATGGTCTTGCACGTGTGACGTGACAATGGCCTTAACTGACACTGTTGTCATGTCTAACCCTGTTTGCAATGCACTGTGGGTATACATGGGTGTCACGGCTGTGACACTCATACTCTGATGACCTGTGGTCATCTTAAGAAGTGTATTGGGGCAGTGGTGTGTATAGCAGCCTCCACCCTCAATAAAGATTTTTTCACGGCTCTTTGGCTTATGAAACTAATGTATCATAAGTGTGTAACAGTGGTGTTAGTAGGCAGATGAACTTGAAGGTAAAAATTTAGCATATGACTGAACAAGGAGTTCATCTGCCCATTATACATTGAGACCAAAAGGTTCTGTCGTGCACAGTTGGTGGATCCAGTGTGTTTCCCTTGCAAGTCTGAGTTTCAGTGTTTTACTCAGAGTTGGGGGGGTGCGTATGTATTCTAGGATTTGAATAGTGAATTCTGGGGAACCATGGTTGGGCAGAGCAAAGTGTCTGCCAGAGGTTGTGGGTGGTCTTTTCTATCAATGCAATAGAAATGTTCCCGCATTCTATCCATGAGGGTTCTCCCTGTCTGTCCAACATATTGTTTCTTGCACACCTTACATGTGAGGAGGTAAACTAAATTGTTATGTTTGCAGGAGCCTCCCCTAGGGGTTGTGTATGAACGCCCTGTCTGTGTACTTGTGGCAGTGCCCCCTGTCTCCATTTTGGGGCAATACCTGCAATTAAGTGTATTGCATGGATTTCTGTCAGCCACACCAGACACTGCTGGTGTGTTCTGTGGCTGTGTTGGTGGGTATCTGATTCTTGAGCTAGTCAGGACATCCTTCAGATTTCTTCTGAATCCCAACACCACTTCTTGTTTTCCAGCACTGGTGCATTCCTGGCGGCTTGTATTGTGCCCTAGTTCCTTTGAATAATCTGTTTCAAGGGCGGCAAGGCTGGATTGTACTGTGTGATGAGGAACAAATTGTTTGTTTCCTGGTTAGCTGGCTGTGTTGGTGAGAGGAGTAATATCCTGTCCAAGAGACGTACTTGGTCAAGTCTCCTGTAGTGTGTGGGTCGTTTTATCATATATGTGACAAACTACAGTGCAAACATTGTTTTACGTAACTGAAACACAGTACATTTTCATTCTGTTATAATCGTTTAGTTAACAGGGAATTTCTGTTCAGGGTTTCCTGCTTCATAATTCACCCCATGAAAACCAGCCTTTAATGGTGTTGAAGAGTGTAGTGCTTTCCATATATACCTACTATGAGAGACCACCTGTCACGGGGCACCACAGTTTGGTCATTCCTTGGGGTGGTTTCACTGCTGAGATGTTCCAATAGAAGTCATGAGTGCCTGTATCTCAGGCACAACACTAGTATAGGGGAGCACCTGTCAGTATTCATTTAGGTCTCCTATGCCATAACCTAGGATGGCTGGACCAATCTTCACATCAGCAAATGTACAGATCTGCATGTCACATTGGCCTCACTGAATTAATTAACAACTGAAAAAATCATAGAAAGAGACAACATATTAAAAGAAAATTTTTAAAAACACTTCTAACTTACAACCTTAAATAATTATATCAATGTGTGATTTACATTGATTTCATGAAGGTCGGTCTTTTTTTAGCACTGCAATTAAAACAAAAAAAAAGACATGCAGAACAATTCTTCCATACTTATTTGCATTCCAACCTGGCTGAGCTGTGTTGTTTGTGTGGGTTATGCCTGGTATGTGGTATTATTGTAACATTGTATGAGTTAATCTTTTAATCTTTTAATCTTTGTCATAACATTGACCAGTGAGGGGGAAGCGATTATATGCTTTGTGTCAAACAAAATACCTTGCTGGGTGTTTACGACCAAGAGGCGGCTGAATCATGATTCTTATCCAAACATCATGGCTGCTGACGGGCTGATCAAACACAAACCAAGATTGACTTTGTGAACTCTCACGGAAAGTCCTCACACTGTCCAGGCTCAATTTCCCCATAGAACTTAACAGTTGTGTGTGAAACTACGTGGCATAATGAAAGTTCACCAGTTCATGTCACCACAGATGGTCAGAAAGTAATTTTTTGAAAATATGAAGTGTGGAAGGCAATTTGAGGCCTGCCTGGGTCCCTTAATGCTGTCAGTGCCAAGTTTTGATGAAGTCAACAACTTTAGTCAGCACGTTTTGGGTGGAATATGCAGAATTTTTCCAAAAACTTGCTGGACAAGGGGGCTATCTCTCCCCCCCCCCCCCCCCTCAAAATGGTGAAATGTTTCAGTGTCTTGAATGACATATTCATCTTCCCTTTTTTGCCCCCCACAAAGAAAGGTATGGGTGATTACTGTAAATTGCTTTAGTTTTGCATGTTTAAATTTTCGCGTTTTTCATATTTTTGACATTTCACTGCAGCTTTAACTTAACTATTTTGGGCACAATGCCCACTCAAACATGGGCACAATCCCTACTCATACAGCGTTAAAATACTATTTCACTCTGTTTTTATTTTCACTCTTTTGTGCCATCAGCGAAATAAGCAAAAATAGGAACATCTCAAAATTAAAGCAATTCACAGTAGTCATATGCTTTCCCTGGAGCAGAGTGTGCCAAAGAGAGCTGTTGGCTTTGTGCCTAGAGGTTTAATTAATGCCAAACTGCCCCAGATCTTCACCGTTGTTGGCAGAGAGTTCCACACTGCAGCACTTCAGTAATGCACAGCTTTCTTCTGGCCTAAGTGACAAGATCTTTCTTTGCTGAAGTGTATTTCATTTACTGGAAGCTCTGTATGGGTGATTCATCCTATCCCTGTGCATATATTTTCCTTTGAATTATTTAACTTATTGACCCCCAAACCAACAACTTCTTGTTCAGCACGAGGACAGGACGGAGTAGAGCCACAAACATGTTGGACAAAGTTGCTTACTAGAATACTTTAACTCTTTAAGTGCCAAGATTTGACTGAGTTAACAGCTTTCCTCTGCATGCTCCAAGTGCATTGCATCCAAAGTGTAGGGAGGAGAGCTGTTGACCTAGACCATTCTGAGAGTGTGCAAGTGTGTGCATGATGTTGACCTGGTCCATTCTGAGAGTCTGCAAGTGTATGCATGCTGTGACTGCAGGGAAAGGTCAGTTTATGAAGATAATAAGTCGAGTTTTGTTATTTCAATTCAGAGCAAGACAAGTTTTGTTAAATTGACACTGAAAGTGCCAAGTTACACAAGGAATGAGGATACTGTATGACATCAGGAATGAGGATACTGTATGACATCAGGAATGAGGATACTGTATGACATTAGTAATGAGGATACTGTATGACAGAAGGAATGAGGATAGTGTATGACACAAGGAATGGGGATACTGTATGACATAAGTAATGAGGATACTGTATGACATAAGTAATGAGGATACTGTATGACACAAGGAATGGGGATACTGTATGACACAAGGAATGAGGATACTGTATGACATAAGTAATGAGGATACTGTATGACACAAGGAATGGGGATACTGTATGACATAAGTAATGAGGATACTGTATGACACAAGGAATGGGGATACTGTATGACACAAGGAATGAGGATACTGTATGACATAAGTAATGAGGATACTGTATGACACAAGGAATGGGGATACTGTATGACATAAGTAATGAGGATACTGTATGACACAAGGAATGGGGATACTGTATGACACAAGGAATGAGGATACTGTATGACATAAGTAATGAGGATACTGTATGACACAAGAAATGGGGATACTGTATGACCCAAGGAATGGGGATACTGTATGACATAAGTAATGAGGATACTGTATGACACAAGGAATGGGGATACTGTATGACACAAGGAATGAGGATACTTTATGACATAAGTAATGAGGATACTGTATGACATAAGTAATGGATTCCACTTACATGGACCTGCAATGATTCCATGGTCACTTTTTAGCTCAGCTGACTTGTCAGTCAGCTGAGGCTATTTGGTGGTTAGGCATCCGTTGTCTGTCTGTATAGTGGATATAATTTGATGTTTTGGTTGAGGGTGACTTGTGGGATTTGTGCTAGTTACATTTTCTTTACCTTTTGAGAAATGTTATTATATTTGTGTCTTTTTGTCCAGAATGACTTCCTCGTAGTCATTACCCTATTCCACAGTCTGAACTCTTTATTCCCCATAACTAACCTGTCACTGTCTAACCTATATACATATGGAAGTACCATTTTCCATATTGCACACGTTCCTCTGTATAATTTTGACATAGGCTGTGTTGGCTCAAACAAACTAAAGAGTCTTCAGCAGGTAACTACTCAGAACACGTTTCGGAGCGTGTACCCATACATGTCTCTGTGAGTAAGGGGTCCTTGTCTGAGCTAAATATTCAGCAAAGACAAGCCACATAATGAATAAATATAAATGTGGCAAATGATGGAATAGCTAAATAAGTGAAGTTTTGCTTAATAATTACTAAATTGTGTAGTATAAGTTCAGATAAGAATAATGTTACTTACCTCTGAACAAGTATGTTCCCTTTTTAGCTCAGCTGACTTGTCAGTCAGCTGAGCTTATCTTATGGTCCTCGGTCCATCGTCCGTCCGTCGTCCGTCAACAATTTACATTTTCGACTTCTTCTCCGAAACCGCAGCCAGATCCACTTCAAACTTGGTGGGGATGTGCCTTGGGTAGGTGTCTACCAAGTTTGTTCAAATGGTCACGGTCCAGTGATTTTTGGATTTTTAATGAATTTTTTTGTTCTTTTTTGGGCAAATCTTAAAAAATCTTCTCTGAAACCGCTCACCCAATTACTTTGATATCACACAGAAACACTCCCTTGGACACCTAGTCCTTAATTTGTTCACCAGGTGGCGCTGCTATAATTACTATTTTTTTTATGAATTTTTGTGTGTTCCAGCTATTTTCGACCTTTTCCAGAACCGTTACTCAGATTAACCTGAAACATGGTGGATATGTTCCTTGTAGAAGGGTCAAACAAAGTTGTTCCCTATGTGGGAATGCTGCAGATTCCTGAATTTTAACGATTTTTTCAATTCTGTTACTTATCGGTCAATGCAGCTTTCCTATTGATAACTATGGAAGTCAATGAGCATTCTAATGCTAATTCACATTTTTGACTTCTTCTCCAAAACCGTCATCCAGATTAACTTCAAACTTGGTGGGGATGTACCTTGGGTGGGGGTCTACCAGGTTTGTTCAAATGGTCATGCTCCAGTGATTTTTGGATTTTTTTATGATTTTTTTTTCAAAAATCTTTACAGAAGTTTTAATAGGAAAGTTTTAACATGGGAATTTCTTGTAATGGTTATAACTAAAATACTTTTGTTCAGATTTACTTCAAACTTGGTGGGGATGTGCCTGGGGTGGATCTCAACCAAGTTTGTTCAAATGGCACGCTCTATTGATTTTTGGAATTTTTATGATTTTTTTTGGGGGGGGGGGGGGCAAACCTTAAAAACTCTTCACCTCTGAAACTGCTTACCCAGTTGTTTTGATATCGTTCATAGACACTCCCAGGGACGCATAGTTCCCAATTTGTTCACCAGGTGGCACTGCAATTTTTTCTATTTTTTATTTTTTTATGAATTTTTTATATGATTTTGTTATTTTTCACTTGTTCTCAGAACCGTCACTCAGATTTAAGTGAAATGTGATGGATATGTTCTTGTGGAAGGGTCAAACAAAGTGTTTACTAGGTGGCATTGCTTGAGATTCCTGATTTTTAGGTATTTTCCATTCGGGTAATTATCGATCAATGCAGCTTTCCTATTGATTACTATGTAAGTCAATGGGCATTCTAGTGCAAATTCACAGGACAACTGACACAAAATTTACTGTTTACTTGATAACTTGAGATCTGTTTTGAGTTAGTACTGTGATGCTGCACATGTTAATGTTTTTGTATGAAGGTCATGCTCAGACAGTACATGAATGACTTTGACCTCTTTTCTGGGGTCACAGTGCAACATACATGAATTTTACTCTTCATTATAACTTGAGAACTACTTGAACCTTGATGTTGCACATGTTAATGTTCTTGTATAAAGGTCAGACTTACTCAGACCATGGATGACCTTGATCCTTTCCCAAGTTCCTAGAGCTGCAAGTGTGATGAATGTCAAGATCAGCTGAGCATGGGCGGTTCACACAGCCCTCTTGTTTACCTTTCGGCCTTATGAGGCCGACGGGTATTGTCGTACCCGGCGCTGTCCGTCCATCTGTCCGTCCGTCCGTCAGTCCCGTGTTTTTACCACCATAACTTCAGAAATTTTTTGAGACAGGACTTTCAAATTGCACATGTTATTACACTTCTTTATGGCCTAGTTTGTGTGCAAGCATAGTTGACCTTGATGTAATTCTTAAGGTCACACAGTGGTCACATGTGCTAAGCGAGTTACCGCTTTCACTATTGAAAGCCTGCATCCTGCATTCTAAATCTTACACACAAGAAGCTTCATAGAGTGATCTAGAAGCCTATTGAAAATAGAGGTCATAGCTCTATATTTGACCTACTTTTTGAGGTCAAAGGTAAAGTGCACAATGGTTGTATTGGTATAAGTAAGGAAGTTTTTAAGTCAGTTACATTCTATTTTTACACTCATGTATCACAACCAAAGAATGTGTCATGAATCAAAAGTAGGTCACTAGGTCAAGTATCTGAGTCACAGTGACGTATTCATTGAAATTTTGTTTACCACTATAACTTCAGAAAATTTTGAGCCAGGACTTTCAAATTGCACATGATATTACACTCCTATGTGGCCTACTTTGTGTGCAAGCATAGTTGACCTTGACTTAATTTCCAAGGTCACACAATGGTCACATATGTTGAGCGACGTTACCGCTCTAATTATTGAAAGCCTGCATCTAGCAATCTAAATGTTACACACAAGAAGTTTCATAGAGTGATCTAGAAGCCTATTGAAAATCAAGGTCATAGCTCTATATTTGACCTACTTTTTGAGGTCAAAGATCAAGTGCACAATGGTGATATTGGCATAAGTAAGGAAGTATTTAAGGCAGTTACATGAAATTTTTACACTCATGTATCATAACCAAAAAATGTGTCATGAATCAAAAGTAGGCCACTAGGTCAAGTATCTGGGTGACAGTGACCTATTCATTGAAATTTTGTTTACCTCACTATAACTTCAGAAGCTTTTGAGACAAAACTTTCAAATTGCATATGATAGTACACCACTACAAGCATAATTGACCTTGACCTAACTTTCAAGGTCACGCAGTGGTCACAAGTTTGCTGAGTGACATTGTGCATCTAGAAATCTAAATCTTAAAACAAAAGAAGCAACATAGGGTGATCTAGAAGGCTGTTGAAAATCAAGGTTATACCTGTATATTTGACCTAATGTTTTTGAGGTCAAAGGTCAAGTGTACAATAGTAGTTTTGTGTAGGTAACTATACCTGATACTATGGGACACTATTCCTCTTCACTTACAGCAAAAGAGATTGAAGGCGGCCGAAGGGTACCGCGTTCTTTGAACGGTATTTTTTGGCTGTATAGGACGCATTAGTCCAACCACTTATTGTCTACCTGTGTATAATAGTACAACATCTGTGGGTTGATAATATACACATGCTACTTTCCTCAATTGCATCAGGACAAGTGGTTATAATTTCTTGAGCAGGGCCAGAATTTCAGCGAGAGTCCGAGAATCCACTCTCATAAAGATTCTCCTAAACGTGTCTTTTGTTAAAAAGAAAACTAATTGACAAAAATCCAAATAGATTCTCGCAAAATTTTGCGAAATTCTGGCCCTGTTGAGAGTTCATGGTGCAAAGTACCTTAGTTGTGCTTGTTAAAGAAAGTGAGCTCATTATTGAACATGAATTACAGTGCCCATTAGGGGCATCAACAGGCTAGCGCCAGCTGTAGTTCATGATAAGACTGGGTGATTTATTAGCAGACAGAGCTTACAGGATCCCCCCAGACTGTTCCCTTCATCAGGTCATAATGTTTTCCATCTTTTTAGTGATTGAGATAGTGGATTGTGTATTCGTATAAGTGCAGTGTATTCTATATTGAGACCTCTGTTGGCATCCAGAATTCACATTTTTGACTTCTCCAAAATCATTGGTCAGATTCACCTCAAACTTGATGGCAATGTACCTTGGGTGGGTCTCTACCAGGTTGTTCAAATGGTCACGGTCCAGTGATTTTTGGATTTTTTTATCATTTTTTTCCATTCCGTTTTGGCCAAAGTAAGTTGATCAGAAGGTAGCATTGCTGCAAGCCCCTGATTTTAAATGATTTTTCAGTTCTGGTACTTATGGGTTAATGCAAACAGCCCTATATGTAGGTGAATGGGGATTGAAATGGTAATTCTTGAGAGCTACTTGAACTGGGACCCTGATGTTGCACATGTTAATGTTCTTCCATAAAGGTCAGACTCACTCAGTGCATGGGTGACCTTGATCCTATCCAAGTTCACAGAGCCACAAGTGTGACGAGTCTCTAGGTCAGCTGAGCACGCCTGTTCACACAGCCCTCTTGTTGAAGTCTTTCACTTCAAATCACAGTCACGTGAAGTACAGACATACTGCAATGACTCCAGATCTATTCAAATTGAAAAGAAGAGAAAAATAGATAAATATACCCTCCCCCCCCCCAGCCTATATATGATATGCATGTAGGGCAGCAGCTCTCCACAGCACACTGTGTGCGTCTTTGACGCAAAGCACATCAAAGAAAGCTGCTGATTAAATCCAGTGTTGCGAACCTTTCTGGAATTGTATGCTGAAAATTCTTGAAAAATAATAGATTTTGACACTTTTTAGCCACCTCGCAGAATTTGCCAGTATTTTTCTTCTATATTTCATATTGATTTATCAATTTCGCTGAATTTTGCTGTATTCTATGTTTGAGGGTTAATTATCATTTTCTAGAGTGAAATTCAAAAGTAGCAACTCACTATAGATCATGTGTCCTTAAAAACATTGTTACAACTAAATTGTGAAGCACCTGCATCAGTGATGTAGGCCTGATGCAATAACATGAAGACAAAAATCAATTATACGAGAGGGATCTTGGATTATACATCACACGTGACATTGAATAACTATGACAAACATAAACAAACTCAGAGTGGGCCTAGGGTGTATTTTTTCCAGTGAATACACGAACGTAGAATAAACAAAATCTTACATGGCTAAAGATTGAGTTGCTATTTTTCTGTCATTTGGGATCATTGTTGGTGGGAAAAATAGTTACTCACTCTCACCCAAGTAAGATTTTCTATTTCCATCTCCCAGATTTTAAGTTTGGCAGGTTGTAACACCAAAGCCAAAACCTATCAGTGAAAGACTTCATACAAATTTTCTCATATACATATACGTGTATGACCCCCTCCTGGAAAGACCCTTCTAAAGGGGAGGTCCAAAAGTGGTCACAAAAAACAGGAGATCTGTGAGTAGAGGTCAAATAATACAGAAAAGGCAGCACTTGGGACTGGATTAATGAGATCTCAGAAGCAGGTGTGCTGTCAAAAGAGCGATTTCTCAAAAGAGAATCAATCATTTAAGAACCACGATGGCTGGTCTCATCTCAGGTCAGTAGGTCTCACTTCACCCGGAAATTTATGCAGCCAATGGATTGAACAAAGGCAGTTAGAGCGTGAGCCTCGAGCCAGTGAGGGAAACAAACACACACCAAAGCCTTTACCAATATGGGGGGGGGGGAGGGGGGGTTGTATAGGATTAATGTGGGATGGATAAAGGGGTCAAAGTTAACTATTAAGTGTGTTTCCTACTTCCCATCACACTCCAGACGACTAAAAGACGCTGAACTGGTCACATTTGTTGCTTACATGCAAAATGTGTGAGCATTTTTAGACAGTTATGTACCAATTATTAAGGTTTGACAATTCCTGACAGTCCCAAGGTGCAGTCTGCCTGATGTAGTTTCTCAAGGGTCAGAGAGGTGAACATCTAGGAGGGCAGGCAATTATTAATGCAGTTCATGGTCAGGCCAATCTGTCTGTCTCCAAAAATCATCAAACAAAGTGCTCTGCAAGCGCATTTACACTGAGACCAGTCTCTGAAGGAGAACTTGACAAAAAGAGACACCCCATGGAGGTATTGTCTTTCCATATTTTCAGCAGCTTTATGTCTGTATTTTTCAGTAGAATATGAACAATGAGCCAATGTATGAATGAATATCAAATTATATGTGTACTACATAACAGACAGGATGTGTGCAAGGTTGTCAAGTGGCCAGCTAAAAGGACATGGGCTGGCCCCTGCTGCCACCTGGTGGTAGCATATAATACCATAAAACTCTTGCACAAAAAGTGAGCAAAAGGATTTTGCCTGCCTTGTGTGCTGCTGCTGCCATCTGTTGCCAAGACCAGTACCAATCTGTGTACTGCTCAACATCACCAGCTCTTAATTTCACAGTTCATAGCAAAAGAAGCTCAACTGATGCAGATAATTTTAATGTCAGGCCACATCATGGATGGTACAAAGTATATTTTCCCATCACTCACAGTGGAACTTGGTAATTGAGCACCATGATGACTGCAGGTGATAGAAATACCAAGCTGGTTTATGACTGGAATCCACAGACTGGACGCATTGGTGCGTAAGTGATATTGAGGATGTTGGTTATAAAGTATACATGATAAAATACAGGACTTGATAACATCAGCCTTAAGAAATAGTATAGACCCATATCTTTTACATGGATTGCAAAGCAGGCCAAGCCTGTATTAATCACTCTCCATGGCACAGATGGTGGCGTATACTTTCCTAGCTACTGGAAATTGCTTTTATCTCGCTGTATTTTTATTTTCACTTTTTTGCTGATGGCACAAAACCACAAAAATAAAAATACTGTGAAATAGCATTTTAACATTGATTTAATAGGAATTATGACAAAAATAGTGAAATTAACAATTCAATGAAATGTGTGAAATGCAAAAACTGTGAAACTTTATACACACGAAAATAATTACATTTACTGTACTTGTTTGGTGGAGTTCAGAAGTTTGAAGATTCTAAGCAAATTTCTGTACGCCAACATAATTTTTGTCTCTGATGAGATGCATTTGCATCAAAACCAGTCCGACTTAACATGCCATGGTAGATGGAATTGTTGTTTCTTTCGGTCTTGCCCAGTCATATTTGCCGTTTTAACATAGTTATAGTGATGCTGCTTACCAAAATGTTGATCCAACCAATCAGATGCCTGGGCTTATGGCCCTGCTGTCTCAAGTGTCATTAACCCTTTCCCCCTTGAATTAAGACTGAGTAAACAGCTTTCCTCGGCATGGGTTGGGCACTAAGTGCCCAACCCATGCTGAGGAAAGCTGTTGACCTGGGTCATGTTGTCTTGACAAGTCTCATCTTCAATTCTCAGTCAAATTGTTTTTCATTGCTGTTGAAATCAGTTGAAAATGCTGAAGCAGACGACATTTGACCACCAGCCGGTTTTGGCCGGTTTAAGGGGGGAAAGGGTTAAAGTTGTACATGTATATAGATACAATAATGTTATTCCGTACGAAATCACCCAGAAAAAATACCCAGCAAGGGTCAGGGGTTTTGATAAAGTTTAAGCAATATCATGCACTGTAAGGCAATTTGTGAAGCTATGGAAAATATTACCATGAAGTGTTGTGGGAAATACTTTTCGAGGTGTGGCTCTCCTAAGTTTTGTTCCCAGACACATAACTGACATGCCAATTTTGCATGACTGGGATCTTTACACACCTTCAAGTGTTGATACCTTGTCAGTTCCAGTGTGGACATGGAATATATGTTACCAAAATATATCTGCAGGTCTTTGTAAATATGCGTTTGTGGCAAAAAGATGCCATTGTAGCCGTCTTAAACACAAATGAAATTTATTCCACTTTTAAACAAATTGTCACAAAATCTTTTAATTTTCCATGAATATCTGTAAAACAGACAGGGAGAGTGTGTGGGAGATTGCTTTACATAGCTACACTGGGACAGTCCATTTGTCTGCTGCTAAATATAAATTACATGAAGGGGTACCCATTATTTTTATATGGACCAAGTTTGAGATGCTGTATATACAATGGTCTTTCATATTTTCCCTTGAGTTGTGAACTGTCTGATGAAACATGTAGGGTGGATATGATAATGAATATATGTAGTAATAAAAAATTTAATTTTGTTATGTTTTCAATCTTTTCCAGGAAGAATATCTGGCTCTTGTGGCAAGATTGATCATTCATGTCCGTGAAATCAGTAAGTACAATTTAACTAGTCCTCGTGGCACATATTCTAAATGTATTACTCTCATGACAATTACACTAAGACAGTTAATTGAGAAAAATTCTTTATCACTTGCTTAGCATATGTTCTTGTGTATTTTAAATGCTGTCTTTATCTGTACATCCCTTTGTGGAAAATCTTTGTCATTAAACTATAAATAATCTTTGACATGGTAAATCTGATTACATAAACAGGTAATAGAGATGTACCACACACTCATTGTCGCATTTAGTCATACCCTAAATGCCGTGTTTATATCATATACCCAGTGCCTTAGTGAAATCATACACTCAGTTCCTTAGTGAAATCATACACTCAATGCTTTAGTTATACCATGCACTGAGTGCCTTAGTTATACCATGCACTGAGTGCCTTGGTTATACCATGCACTCAGTGCCTTAGCTATACCATGCACTGAGTGCCTTAGTTATACCATGCACTGAGTACCTTAGTTATGTCAAACACTCAGTGCTTTAGTTCACTGACCACAGCAGTATTCTTGATGTGTTGATCCTGGAGACAAAAAGTTGACCCGTTCAGTACATCTTAACAATGCCACGATGCCTTTAGCAGGTGTGACATTGGGTTATGACACAAAGAGAATTAAAAATTGTATTCCTAGTAAAAGTATAATGTCACATTGCAAAAGTTGGTTACTGCATCTGTCAGGGATTCTGCATCACAATACATATTTGATGTTGAGAAAGAGCGGGGCTCGAACCTGCAACCTTTGGCACCAGTCGCGTAGCTGAAATGGGAAACGCATACATCCACCCGACCAAATCCCCACTCTTATAAAAGAATGGTTCAATGGAGGTAGTTATGTGCGAGTGCCATATCAACACGTTTATGCAGTATATTTACTGAGTCGACATGTATGACCAGAATCGGGGACTTAAATCCACCAGCATTAAGGAAATGCCGAATGTAGCTGATTGATTAGTGCAGTAAGTTGTTGCTAGCTGTGCAGAGCCAGCAAAGTTCATGGGATGGTTTGTCTGTGGGAAATACAGAATTCCTTCTTGTCTCTGACACGGCATGGCGTATCATGATATAGAGGTATTAATGACACTGTGTGGTATATCATGGTATAGAGGTGTTAATGACACTGCATGGTATATCATGATATAGGGGTGTTAATGACACTGCATGGTACATGTATATCATGATATAGAGGTGTTTATGACAATGCATGGTATATCATGATGTAAAGGTGTTAATGACACTGCATGGTACATCATGATGTAAAGGTGTTAATGACGCTGCATGGTATATCATGACGTAAAGGTGTTAATGACGCTGCATGGTATATCATGATGTAAAGGTGTTAATGACGCTGCATAGTATATCATGATGTAAAGGTGTTAATGACGCTGCATGGTATATCATGATGTAAAGATGTTAATTACGCTGCATAGTATATCATGATGTAAAGGTGTTATCATGATGTAAAGGTGTTAATGACACTGCATAGTATATCATGATGTAAAGGTGTTAATGACGCTGCATGGTATATCATGATGTAAAGGTGTTAATGACACTACATAGTATATCATGATGTAAAGGTGTTAATGATGTGGCTTGAGCGCCAGTGGGGTGGAGAGTATGTCTAATTGCAGAGGATGCAGGGACAGATCTGGACCTTCAAAATTTGTATCCAAAATGGGGAAATAAAACAGTAATCTCTTTTTCAATTCATGTTAAAATAAATTAGCCACTTGCCAATTTCTTTTGTCAGATGAATTAAACTTCAGCATCGGTTAATTGGCTTATGGCACCAGTGGTCTCTGGGATGGGTAGTTTGGATCAACAGATTTTCAGTGATTATTAGCTCAGCTGCTGGGATGGTCCTAGGGATTTTACAGCTGTAGCCAGTATGGCTAATGCAACATCATGTTAGCCAAAAGAATACGTGTTCACATCATGTTCAGTAAATTTTAAATAGTTAATTAAAATACCATGAATGTAAGCATCAAAAATTGATTTATGAAATATCCTGAGCCAAATTACACCTTTTTAGCCACTGGCTATTGGCTAATAATGGCACTAGCCAAGTGCCAATTTGTAAAACTCATTTACACCCATGATCTGTCTGTCCATTAGACAGAACAACTCAGAAATCTTTCTATGGAAACCTGTTACCATGGTAACACGCAGATGTTCTTGGTGGGCTAAGTTGGCAAAGGAGGTGATGTGTACAATAATAATATTTTCTATTTGATGGACTCCCCCCAAGGAGGGGGACCCATTATGCTTTCAGATTGGCTCCTTGTCCAGTCATGTTTTGAGTGCATCCACCATTGACTTGTGAATATGATATCTCAAGACTTACTGCCCCCCAGAAACTCAAATTGACATGTAGCACATTTGTATCTTGACACCATTTGTTCATCTTATTGCATTCTGGTGACCTTGACCTCAGTGTGAAGGTCAGGGGAGCCATGCATGTGCAATCATAGACCAATCAGCCTATGCTTTGCATTGAAGTGCCTCTAATTTTCAGTTGCGTGTGTTTTCCCCCTGTGGAAATATTCTGGTCACGGACAACAGAATGTGTAAATCAAAGCACTTAAAATTCATAAAACCTGATGAAAACTTGAATTCAGTGACACTTGATGAATTTTCTGTATTTGGGAAAGGCACATTGCTGATTATAAGGTGTCGCCAGTCTCTCGTGCATTCAATGTTGCTTTGAAAGCTTTGAGGCAGACCTTTAGACAGGTCATTTTCAACTGTTCATTCAAACTTTTGGAAATGAGTTGTCTGACTAGTGAAAGGTGTTTCTGTACCTCCAGGTGTGAGGAGCAGTTAAGTGGGATCAGGCAGAGACCGCTAACAACCTGGCCTGATCGCCTTTTGACACCTTGGCTATTTATAAAGCTGCACTGCCAACCTTTCTATAGTAACAAGCCCTGATAAAAAGTACATATTGCACAGTTTGGGCTATGGAAAAGTGGACAAGCTTGATCACAGTTTATTGTTAACAGTATGCACAGAACACAATACAACTATTTTACTGAATCAAGATTAAATAAAAAGTGAATAATTGAACTCAGTAATAGATAAGATAAATGATCAAACTAACTTTCACTGAAGCATAAGAGTTCTCCTTTGCCTCTGGATGGTACCATAGATCCCCACATATAAACCACACTTTTAAACCCTCAAGAAAATTCCGGAGAAGGGGGTGCAGTTAATACACCAGGTACTGACAAAAACTGGACCCAAAGCTTACGATTGGCAACCAAAGTTACAGTTGTGGGTCAGCCATATTGACTCCGATTAGTTTCTAATTTTAGCGGTCATGTCGCTGATCAGTGCAGTCGACAAAACAACTCTAAATTTGCCATAAATATTCAATAAACTAAACTGTGATGACATTCAAACTAAATTGTGTTTAAGTGTGAATATTTTAATCAATATCTTTCATGAAACTGCTTGCAACTTTCCCTCCTTGGCGTGGGGCTGAATGGCAGTGAGCGGCGTATCACGTGATGGTTTGTTGGTCCTCTCAGAACACTCTGAAAATCCTAATTCAGTGATCTTTGATGTTTCAAAATGAAATGGGTGAATCCAAATACAAACTGAAGGGCCCGCCATTTGCAATATATCACTTTTAGACATGCGCTAACAGCTCAATAGTAAAGGTGTACATTGGATGTGACGTCAGGTGTAGCATACCCATTTCTACCCTGGGTACATTAAGTGCTGGAGGGTATTGTCATTCTCTGCATCGTCTGTCTGGCTGTCTTGTCGACGTTACCGTGATATCTAAAAAAATATTCATCATAACTGTACCAAATTTTTGTCACAGAAGGACCCTATGATGGAACAGATTCCTATTGAAAACAGGCTTCCTCTGAGTATTTTTCAATTTCTTTATTCAAGTTTTAATGTATTTATTTAAAGGCCATCTGAGTGGCGTCAACCATGAAGACGTTATCGCAATATCTCACAAAATATTGACAGCAGCTTTGCCAAATTTTTATCAGGGATGTATCTTATGTTGGACCAGCCTCCTATTTAAAACCAGCTTCCTCTGATTATTTTTAAATTTTTTAATGAAACTTTTAATATATTTAGTCGAAGGCTGTCTGTGTGGCGTCAACCCTACAAGAACACATCCAGAATTGCTCTTTCATTTTATAGACAACAATATGGAATTTGTATATAAAGTATTCTACTGTGAGGTCTCAAAAATAAACAAAAAATTGCAGAATTGAGGAAAAAAAGATTGTGGGAGCCAAGGTTAATCCTTTCTCTAAACACTTTTTTACCCCTTTGCCTTCTTGGCTGGAGGGGTATTGTTGTCATCTGTGCGTCCGTCTGTAAAACCACCAGTTACCTTTTGTGGGTGCTTGCTTGTCTCATGTCAGGAGTGAAATTTGTTTTTTCACATTGGTATCGAAAGATGAATGTTGGTGCTTTGGTAACTCTGGAATATCTTTGCTGTCATTGTTCGGTTTGATGTTTATGAACGTGGGTCATGTTTTTCTACATAAGTGTATCATACTTGAGATGTCCATCCATTGGTCCGTCCATGCCTTTTTTACACCATATCTCAAAAAATACTCACTTTACGAAGACCAAATTTTTATCACAGGGGGCTATTGAGGTGCTCCAGGTGCTGATCCAAAAGTAGATCACTTGGTCACATATTCAGGTCACAGTACTACATTCAAGAAAAAAAAGTGTTAACACAATATCTAAATTAATTTTGAATGTATCATCATCAATTATTTATGACAGTTGGTCCTAAGGATGCCTTAGAAGCCTATCAAAAACTAGGTCACTGGGTCACATATTTGGGTCACCATTGAAGAAAAATGACGGTACCATGATATCTTCAAATATTAGATTACTTGTAGCTGCATCAATTATTTATGACACTTGGTCCTAAGGATGCCTCAGACACCTATTAAAAACTAGGTTACTGGGTCACATATTTAGGTCACAGTACTGCATTGAAGAAAAATGGCATTGCCATGATATTTCTGCTCATTGCAGTTGCACTAAAGCTTTTTTATTAGGTCAAATAGAAGTAAACTTGACCTACCCAAGGGTCTTGTCATCACCTAGGCATCCATCTGTCTCTCTGTCAGTCCATCCTGGCCAAGGGGTTTTCAAGCACTGATTGGCTTCTAGTTTCATTTTATGACCCCACAAAATTTTGGGGGAAACACTGGATCTGGAACATGGTGTGAATGGGAATTGAGCTGCAGGATTGTTCTATGGCACCCACCCACCTGTCTCTTTGTCAGAACTTGGCTGATTGCTTCGATCCTGGCCATAGTATTCCATGCCAAGGACCAGGATCCATGAGATCACAAGCTGACTGCAGGTTCAGGTAGCGGTATTTTCATTAACGCCCATATGGGGGTATTTTACCCTTTCAGATTGTGAAATACCCTTTGAAAATAATTGAAAGATTTAAAATTCCTATTCACCTACATGCATTACCACTGAAAATTTGTTCTCTACCCCTGAATGTACATGGTTATGACTACCCCCCCTCCCCCAAGTTTGTCCAGTGAAAACATTGAGGTAGGGCCATGAAACCGACGCTATTTGTAATGCAATGCAGTGATTTACAAAAATCTTGAATGATGCAACAGTTGCTTATTTTCTAAAACAATAAACATGTAACAAACCAAGTCCTCTGTGCTGGTGGTTGCAGATGACATTTGTGGCATGAGCTGTACGATTTGTGGGTTTTTGCTTAGCAAAGCTCACAGAAGCCATAAAATCTGCAAGGGCCACAATAGTTACCCTGAGGCATCATGGGTAAGGCTTCTGTATATCCATTGATTTTGCTATTGGCCACAAGAGGGTAGCACTGTGTGTAGACAGCAGTTTCACATCAATCTGAAGGATGGACTTGGCTAATATGCTTTCAGTGGCCATGTGGTTGGTCAAATTATGTAGCTAGAACAGACCAAAGTTTATGAGGCCTTGATAGCATGATTATATTCTTTTAACAGTTTGTTATTTGTATGGATGTTCGCGTCAAGTAGGAAAGAAAATTTCAAATACTTGAAGACATTTTGTTAAATTGGTATTTTGGGATTTCTGTGAGCAGCACATTTTACACCAACAAATGGACGGTGGGCCTTCATCTTGGAAAATGCTCAAGACTCGTGCATGGTGTCATGAAAAGTAGCACCTCACACATTTCACGGAACAGAAGTATTTTGAGACCATAGCTGCTATGGTAAATTAGAATGAAGGCTCTTATGATATTGCCTGCTAAGCTGGACCTTCAGGGACCAATCAAAGCTAACAAAATCATCAGCCAAACTGGGGTCAAATAAAAGAAAAAATTAGTGATTGCCCACTTTAGTTCACGTTGAAGTAACTCAACTATTCATCCTTTTCTGATCAGAATACAGTGAACTCGGTAGCCTTCCTTACCATGGCTTAGGTGCATTTTGCCCAACACCTGCCAACAAAAGCTATTGACCTGTGGCGTGTCACCATGGGAGGTATTCTGTACAAATCTCAGCAGAATTTTCTCTTCGGACATGAAATTCAAGGCATTGGTAAACCAAAACTGGTCTTTTTCTGGTCAGTTTTACATTTTTCTGGTATTGGTTAGCTTTATTTATTATCTATCCATTGCTGAAATTTGGAAGCATAATGGAGGTTGTGCAGCACTAAAATAGAAGAAAATATGATTAAGATTTCCCAACTGAACCCTATAGTCAGCGTGTGTTTGTTTACAAACAGTACTCAGGAAAGTGAAACAAAAAGTGGCAGTCAGTTAGTCTGGTGGTGTAAGTTGGCAGTCAGTTGTGTTAGTTGGCAGTCTGGTGATGTAAGTTGGCAGTCTGGTGGTGTAAGTTGGCAGTCTGGCGTGGTGTCAGTTGGCAGTTTGTTGTGGTGTTGATCTATTGGAGACCCATTAGGATCAGTGTCACTTTTGAAGGTAGCATAGGGAGACATACATGTAGAATTAGTAGAGATTAGGGCCGGTTCCGGCCGGCCAGGAGCATATGTCTAGAATCCTTATAGATAGAATAATTAATTTTTTACCAGGGATGCATCATACCAAGGGCATATACACTGTGTATTGTTTTTTACCTTGAAAAAAGGGCTTAAGAACATATCCATTTTCGTGTGTCTGGTAGCATATCTCTAGAACCGTTAGAGATAAAATAATGAAATTCATACCAGAGATGCCTCATACCAAGAGCATGTGCGCCATGTATTGCTTTTGACCTTGATGTATTTGCAAGGTCACATGGCCCAAGAACATATAATTTTTTTGGGCATGCAGACATGCTGTATACATTGTATAGCTTTTTTCTGTATATTGTGGCGGGGGACATGGATCCTTTGGATCACTGTGCATTTGTTGAAGACCTACAGTTACGCTCGCGTTCAAGTTAACAAACGCCAAACGCACCAACGTTTCCCAAACACTTTCAGTGAAAGTCAAACGTTTTGCAAACGCGTAGCAATCACTTTGCAAACACTTTACAAACACTTTTCCAAACGCTTTCAAACACTTTACACTTTGCGCCAAACGTATGTGATACATGTACATGCGTTTTCCTGGCATTTGCCACTGCATTTTCAAACGGACTAGTTGGATTTTCAGGGACGCAAACGTCACTAATCTGGGCTCCACAAATCAAATTCCACTTTATATCTGATTCAAATTAACATGAAATGAAGAAAAGAAAAAAATGAGTCAGTGTCAAATAATTCCTGGAAATATGTATTTGTCACCTTTACCTGCTAATATTTATATTGTTACTGGTAATCAACAATATTATGACATGATCATACCTAATTAAGGAAGAAAATAAGTATAGGTAGAAGAAAACAAATAATATGCCTACATTAACAGGTTTAACACTTCATTTATTATAAAGTTACAGATCTTTCAGTAGCAAGTATACCCAGTTGCTATCATACTTTTTCTGAAAGTGAAGTTCTTGAAAAAAGGCTAACTTTTCAAATTTCGAATGGAAATACAGAAGCAGCTCAATTTAAGTATTGTTTGGCTTACTAAGCCAAGCAATAGAATTAGCTCCAGTGGAGTAAGCCAGGCGATACTCCATTGGTCCTTGGAGTAATTATATATATTTTAATTGAAAATTAGGAACTATTTTGGTGTAAATTTATAGGCAATATCATGATCAGATCATGAATCATGATCTGATCATGATATTGCCTATTGATTTACTCCAAAACAGTTTTTGAAAGATGAAGTATTCATGACATCTTAAATGAAGAATTAAGTTTTTAATTAATTTTAGTTGAATTAGACACTTGGATAAACGTATTTGGATCGTGTTTTATATAAATATATACAACCTATAATGCTGGATAAGTGAACATTTACATGTAGGTACATCATATATTGCTGGACCTGTTGAAAATACGTTAGGAGATTCTTCATCATTTAAATGGAAGTGTTTGAAATGCATAGTGTTTGAATGCTTTTGTGAAAGTGTTTGAAATTGTTCGGGTAATTGTTCAACGCGTTTGGAAAGTGTTTGAACGCGTTTGGAAAAGTGTTCGGTGGCTTTGTGAAAGCATTCGAACGTTTTGTAAAAGTGTTTGAGATTTTTCCCAAACGCTTTCCAAACACATTCCAAACATTTTCAAATGTTTCCAAACACAAGCCAAACACCAGCAAAACGCGAAAAAAGTGTTTGGCTGTTAACTTTTAGCCGGGCGTAACTGTAAGACCACTAAAGTGAGTTGACCATGCTTTGTAGTGTGCTTTGTAGTGTGTATCTGACCATCTGTGATAGAAGCTCAAAAGATCAAACAGTTGAGCAGTGGTATCAGGAGTGGTCCCTGCTGACTGAGATCAGTTACCCTGAGCAATGGTATCAGCAGTGGGCCCCACTGACTGTGAGACCAGTTACCCCACTGACTGTGAGACCTGTTACCCTGAGCAGTGGTATCAGCAGTGGGCTCTGCTGACTGTGAGACCAGTTACCCGAAGCAGTGGTATCAGCTGTGGGCTGTGTTTAGTGTGAGACCAGTTACCCTGAGTTACCAATGGGTACAATAATACTTAACAAGGAAAGGAAAAACTAGGGGAAAAGAGTCTGCCCTCAAAGGTAGGGGTGAAACGATTCATCGATGCAAATGGGTTAATGATCCGTGATGCCGTACAGTGAAAAAAAATATGATGCGATATGATGCAAATTTTTTACTCTAGTTTAAGGCTTTGAGTGCCAGTTGCCTTAATTGTCATCCTTGATACATCTCTAACATTGCTGAGAAAATGAAATATTGATAAAATTCGGGGAGGTGGCTAAAGACAAGTGACATTTTGCCATCTTGAACTAAGTCTAAGACTGACATAACGTCACTGTTGTCACAGTGCAACATCATATTTGTACAGTCATTTATGATTGATTGAATACACAGTTATTAAAAAGTTGCAACCAAGGCAAAATTCTTTGTTGATGTATTTTTATTTCAATTCCTGTCAAGATGGGATTGCAATTTTTGAAACTTTGCTGGCATAAATATACCTAACTTCCACACAAAACAGAACATTAAACTATGGTGATACATATCGTATCATGAGGTGTGTATCGTGATACATATCGTATCATGAGGTGTGTATCGTGATACATATCGTATCATGAGGTGTATATCGTGATACATATCGTATCATGAGGTGTGTATCCTGATACATATTGTATTGTGACTGAGGCATATCGTTTGGCGCCTACTCAAAGGCAGTTTGCAATCTGAACAGGGCATGATTGCAGCCAGCATTGATTATCAGGGGATGGATGCATGGCATCCACTGTGACATCAGCACTGAAACCACAAGCAGCTTTGTTCTGCGCTCAAGTTGACACAGAGACATCACAAATTGTATTAAATGAGACATTCCTCAAATTTCTAGAGGCAAAAAAAAATTGACAGTTTGCATTCTTATAATTAAACAACTTCATAAAGTTGCATACTGCATGCACACAGCTGTGTGATGTGAAGTCCACAGGACATGAACATAATAGTAATGTTCAAAGGATTTCTTGTTGCCAACTAACAAACCATACCCTATACAATAGAAAACCTTCCATGTATGTACATTATGCAAATTCTGCTATTGAGGTCATGATTTCCTCACAAATGTTGATGAAAACCTACTGTTCTTTCATTTCTTATCCAACAGTACAACAAATACTATGCCAATTTAGACAAAATCTCTGGTGAAGTTCAATTTTGAGACTAAAGTGGGATGAATTTTGAATGCGTAAACACACATCTGGGCCTCCTTCTGTCCTGCAACCACCGCACATGATAGGCTTCTGACAGAAAACAGTCAATACATAGACAATATACATTCTGCTGGCAGGTTATGCTTCTACAGAACTCCCCTCCACCATACTTGATTTTAGAGAACTCCTCTCCACCATACTTATTTGTAGAGAACTTCTTTCTGCCAGACTTACTTCTCTTCCTGCTGTCCACCGACTGACTCAGTGGGATGCCATTTTTTTTTTTTTTGTGGCTTTCAATAATAATCGACCTCCAAAGAAATTGCATGCACTGGAGGCAGGACCCACCCTGGCCATCTGCCAATTTGACGAATATTTGATCCATTTGGATAATGAACTTGTTAACCCTTTCCCGTTCCAATCCCCAAAGTGCCCAGATGTACATTATCTTCTGCTGAATGTTTTTATCTAGGTAGCTATATCACACATAAGTGGCTGCCATTCAAGGCCAAATGTCTTTGCAACATTCTTTATAAACATAATTGTTGAAAATGGCTCAGCAATGTTTACTTTGCAACTCTGTTTGCCCATGAGAGGGAGTAGTAGATCGACCCACATGCTGATGGTGCCTGGAGAAGGCACTTCATTCTTATACGTTGACATCTTATGCAGAAGCTTACTCAAAAAGAATAATTGATACATTTTGGTTCTCAAGTCTTGAATGTCTAAGTGGATCTCTGAAGAAAATCTATGCCATAGCACAAGGAATAGCTGTACCAAGTTGAGTTTACCAACCATGGTACCTTGCGAGAAATCAGAGTTCAAAGGGCTTCCAAGCCCTTTGATCGATCATATTTCACAATGGGATTTGTTTGGGTTGACTAATTAAGTTGCAGGATTATTTCTGGCCTGACAGTGAGTCCTTGTATTCTGTGTAGCACAGCCTTGTACTGGATGTAGCACAGCCGTGGACAGAGTAGCACAGTCTTGTACTTTATGTAGCACAGCCTTCTGTTTGTAGCTGGACTTTGTACAGTCTGTATTACAGTCATGTATTACACATAGCACAACTCTATAATTTATACAGGGCAACTTCATACTGCATGTAGCAAAATCTTGTACTACACATGGCACATCCTGGTACTACATGTAGTGAAGCCTGCTGCATTTAGCAGAGCCGTTTACTATATGTAGGATAGCCTTGTTCTGCATATAACACAACTTGGTACAGCTTGTAGCACAACCTTGTTCTTTTTGGGGTACAGCCTTGTACTGCATGAAGCTGAACCTTCACATCATGTAGTACAGCCTGCACTGCATGTAGCTCTGCTTTGTGCATGTAGCACAGTTTTGTTCTATGTGTAGCACTACCCTACTGCAAGTAGCACAGTCTTGCACTACATGTAGCACAGTCTTGCACTACATGATAGCACAATCTTACACTACATGTAGCACAGCCTTGCACTACATGTAGCAGTCTTGCACTACATGTAGCACAACCTTGCACTACGTGTAGCACAGTCTAGCACTACATTTAGGACAGTCTTGCACTACATGTAGCACAACCTTGCACTACATGTATCACAGCCTAGAACGGCATGTAGCACAGTCGTGCACTAAATTTAGGACAGTCTTGCACTACATGTAGCACAATCTTGCACTACATGTAGCACAGTCTATGACTACATGTAGACTAGTCTTCCACTACATTTAGCACAGTCTTGCACTACATGTAGCACAGTCTAGCACTACATTTAGGACAGCTTTGAACAACATGTAGCACAGTCTTGCACTACATGTAGACTAGTCTTGCACTACATTTAGCACAGTCTTGCACTACATGTAGCAGTCTGGTACTACAAGTAGCACAGTCTAGCACTACATGTAGACCAGTCTTGCACTACATTTAGCACAGTCTTGCACTACATGTAGCAGTCTTGCACTACATGTAGGACAGTCTTGTACTGCATGTACAATGTAGCACAGCTTTGTTTTACATGTGTCATGGCCATTTTAAACTCTGAGGTCATAGCCTCCTATAAGCACGTTTGCCCCGTATGAGCCCATCCCTCTCATTCATTATTGCTTCACATATAAAATTCAGGTATCAGATTTTCAGTCCTAGTCTGACGAGTAGGATGGTGAAGGGACACCACATTAACCCTTAAAGTGCTGATTTAAGAAATGAGTCAACAGCTTTCCTTAGGACATGTGCATAAAGTGCCCAGAGGAAAGCTGTTGACTATGACTACTCTTTGCTTTCCACAAGGCTTACTGGTATTTGAATGAAAGGTGTCTTCATGTGGAATTAAAATCTTTTAACCATTATATGTTCAACAGTAATGAGAAAGTGACTATAGCCATGATTAGCAATTGAGGGGTTAAACATCAAGCTGATCTTTTTTAAATGTCCTGTTTAACCCTCCCCCCTCCAACCAATGATGATGAACAAATGCTTGTACAGTTGCTGTGCATTCTGCCTGCTACTTGCCCTGCTGTGCAGAGAGCATGTACAACTGCAGGATCTGGAGATAGCAGGAAATAAAAGCGTGTATTCTGGTGCAAACCCTGCACATTTACCCTGTGGAGGACTATGTGTATTATTGCTCTTTTGTCAACACATATTTCATACATTGAAAAACTGTTTATTTCCATTTTTATCTGCCACTAGCAGCAGATCGAGTTTAGATTGCGTGGACAATGAGTAAATGTCAGCCTGAATGGTGTTGAACAGGGACAGCCAGCACTCAACCTTTTCCTGTGTTCACCAATTAAGAAAATAAAAGGCTTTCCTTGAAGTTATGTAAATGTCAGCCTGCTCTACGGGGAATGTCGTATGACAGGCCTAAGAGGAAGGAGCAGCCAGAGCTGTAAGCAGGCCCATGGGGTTACAGCGTCCAGGTATGGGAGATGGCAGGCGGGCTGTGTATATATGGTACAACATCCATATCCAGGCAGTCGGCTCAAGCTTTGTGGTAATTGTACGCTCACTGTAATACTGCTTCAATGGGATTGTCTTCATCGATGAAAATACTGATAGGCACTTGTCAGGAAGTGGGTGCGTATAAATATCAATAGGTGGGGAAAATGCAGGGCATCTCAGTCGGCACTGCTGTACTTAGCCACGGCCTGCCTGGCTCAACCAGTGTTGATAGCTCCAGCCAATCCCGCGGACTGCAGCCCCTCCGAGCAAGCAGCCAGTGAATGACAGGGTGCTGCCCGTCACTGATCCACACACACTAAATGGCCCACCAGTGGTATGCCTGGCCTGGCCAAGGCTCACAGTTTGGTGAGTGCAATTAATTCTGCGGTGAAAAACATTTTCCATTATTTTCGTTGCATGTGTATTGGTGTCTTGAATCAGGTGCCATTGTTACCAACAATTATCGTTCCAGGTATGTCCTGGTTCACCAGACAGGTGCACTTTGTGGTGATATTTCCGTCTGTTTGAGCAGTCGGTGGCCTGTGTTGTGGCAGTACTTAATGAAATCGCTGACCCATGGTGTGAGGACTGGCTGTTACCAACAGCAATCTAATAAGAAAGTTGATGGAGAGGGTTCCTGATAACATATGTCAGCGCATGGCCATTTGCCAGTAATCTGTGACCTGACGATTAAGTTCATTTCCTTGTTGGCAGATTACATAAGGAGACATTGTTCAGGTTATGTTGGATTATAGTACAAGTTTGCAATATGGAGGCAGAGAGCTTGCCTGTATAGATAATGCCTACGCAAGCAATAATCATGATATTAGCACTATTGATACTTGCCATTCCCTCGGCCCACAAATGCAATATACACTTAGTGATGAGCAATTTAACTTCCAGGGGTGAGCATTCATATAATATGGCCTGTAATTGAGGACAGGTGAACAGATCTATGTCATACGACCAATATTGTCTGATTTCGACAGAGAGGGCGTTAACTGTGCGGCTGCTGCTGTCTGGACGGCCTGTCACAGGGAATAAGGCCTGGCAACAGGCAGTCTGTTTTTGAGGTGTACATTGTGTTGATGGTATTGAGATCGTGTGTATAGTGGCTCTACCACTCTGGTTCCGCATCTGAATGGCTACCATTGTCTGATTGTATTGTAGACATGGTTTATTGTCTCGCCAGCGTTAGCTGTTTGCGAGACTAAGCTGTCACTTTCCGGACGTCCGTCCGTCCGTCCGTCAGTCCGTCAGTCCGTCCGTCCGTCCGTCCGTCCGTCAACCAAAAACTTCGGAGTGGCATTATTTCACTAACTAGATCAGATAGGGCTATCATACTTGGGTGGATGATTGATTGTAATCATCACTAGAGATGTGGGCCATCAATGTTACACTTCATTGATTACTTCATGCTTCATTGAGCATTGGAGAAAAACTTCGGAGTGGCATTATTTCAGTAACTAGACTACATAGGCCTTTCATATTTGGGTACATGATTTAATGTAATCATCCCTAGAGACGAGGGTCATCACTGTCACACTTCATTGATTACTTCATACATGATTGAGCATTGGAGAAAAACTTCGGAGTGGCATTATTTCAGTAACTAGACTACATAGGCCTTTCATATTTGGGTGGATGATTTATTGTAATCATCCCCAGAGACGAGGGTCATAACTGTCACACTTCAATGATTACTTCATGCTTGATTGAGCATTGGAGAAAAACTTCGGAGTGGCATTATTTCAGTAACTACACTACATAGGCCTTTCATATTTGAGTGGAAGATTTATTGTAATCATCCCTAGAGACG
Source organism: Hermodice carunculata (assembly GCA_964020975.1). Lineage (NCBI taxonomy): Eukaryota > Metazoa > Annelida > Polychaeta > Eunicida > Amphinomidae > Hermodice > Hermodice carunculata. The sequence continues at coordinate 1,603,550 of OZ026620.1, forward strand.
AGGGTCATCACTGTCACACTTCATTGATTACTTCATGCTTGATTGAGCATTGGAGAAAAACTTCGGAGTGGATTTATTTCAGTAAGTAGACTACATAGGCCTTTCATATTTGGGTACATGATTTAATGTAATCATCCCTAGAGATGAGGGTCATCACTGTCACACTTCATTGATTACTTCATGCTTGATTGAGCATTGGAGAAAAACTTCGGAGTGGCATTATTTCAGTAACTAGACTACATAGGCCTTTCATATTTGGGTGGATGACTTATTGTAATCATCCCTAGAGATGAGGGTCATCACTGTCACACTTCACTGATTACTTTATGCTTGATTGAGCATTGGAGAAAAACTTCTGAGTGGCATTATTTCACTAACTAGACTAGGAAAGGCTTTCATGCTTGGGTGGATGATTCATTGTAATCATCCCTAGAGATGAGGGTCATCACTGTCACACTTAGAAGCTTCAGAAGCCTGTTGAAATTGGATGACCTCAACTGATTTCAACGACCTAAATGTATTTTCATGGGTGAAATGCAAAACGTGGCGTTACCACTGCAACTTTTGACGAATTCAAGCCAAGTTTACCAAACTTACACCACCTTTGCTTCACCAGAAAGCTTTAGAAGTCTATTGAAAGTGGGTGGCCTTTATGTATTTTTGACCTACTTTGGAGGTCAGATGCATTGCATCCTCGAATGTACAATGCTATTCATGGCCAAGAGTCAAACCAAGTTCACCAAATTTATACTAGCTTTGCATCTTACAAAACGTCAGAAATCTCTTGAAAGTGGATGACTTTGACCTACTTTTGACTCGACAAATCTTATTTTCCTTGTGTGTCTTGGGTATGGTTGATTGTAGGTCCCTAGTTACTATTTAACATGAATAGCAAAGTACCTATGCTTTATTTTTGGTGTTCTTAAATTTATCTTGAAGTGTCCTTTGAAGATCAAACTTAGGTAACTAAACATATGAAGTCATGTTGGCCAAGGGGTATTAAGTGCTTTACATGACATCTTTCACTACGAAGCTTGAAACTGGCATGTCAAGCTCTGATTTGTATTAAGATGTTAAGTACTTTATTGGCCATTTTGTTTAAAAAAAAAAAAAGTGGTATATTCTGAGTAAATATATTGAGATTTACTTGATACATTCAACATCTACTAAATACCAATATAATGTTTGGTCTTACAATTACATTGCTACTGAATAATGGCGAGACATTCATGCCCCCTGGGCATGGCTCTGGTTTGAAGTACATCACGTGGCCTGGAGTCAAAAGTTAACTCATTCCATCATGAATTACAGCTGAGTTTAAAACTGAGTTGAGTCAACAGCTTTACTTGGCTGAGCTTGGGTGCTAAGTGCCCCACCCCTGCCAGGGAAAGTTGTTTATCTGGGGCATGTTACATGTATATTGATGGTTAATCTTATAAACACAAATTCTCACACAAAATTATATTTCATTACTGTTGAAATTAGTCAGAAACACTGTTCAAAGCAGACATGAACCAGCAGCAGGTGGGTGGGTGGGGGAGCTGGGGGGAGGGGGGTGAGTGAGATCATTTATGGAGTCACATTGACAGCTACCACCAGCATGTTAAGAAGAGAAAGCCAGGCGTCCTTGATGCCAAGTGGAACCTTTACATGAGCACAACCTGTCACTGATGGCATGTTGATATGCCAGCAAGCAGCAGGGATAGATGGTTCCTGTACCCACCAATAGAGGGCACTCCAAGTCAGCAGGGCTTAGCTGAGGTGTGTGGATCTTATAAATGATCACTGTTGAAATATAATCAGATGTCATTGTCATTATAATCTAATCAAGCATATTCTTTGAAAAATTAAGGGTATGTTCAACCATGAAGATGAACATGATCGATTATACTGGAACTGTCTAGAACTATCGTCATGATCATGAACATTAACATTTTGCCAGTCAAATTGCCCGAAAATGCCCAGATGGAAAATACTGGCTGCTTTTTGGCTGTACTGAGCATAGGTCAAAGAGCTTATGTGATCAGTCATGTCTGTCCATCCATAAACTTTCGCTTGTGAGCACAATACAGTCCACAGTTTTCAAGATAGGTGTAGATAACTTGCAAGACTTATTAAGTGTATGAAAGTCTTGGTAGTTAAATACAGGGCTAGATATAGAGTTAGATATAGAGCTAGATATAGAGCTAGATATAGAGCTAGATATAGAGTTAGATATAGAGCTAGATATAGAGCTAGATATAGAGCTAGATATAGAGCTAGATGTAGAGCTAGATGTAGAGTTAGATATAGAGCTAGATATAGAGTTAGATATAGAGCAAGATATAGAGCTAGATATAGAGCTAGATGTAGAGCTAGATATAGAGTTAGATATAGAGCTAGATATAGAGCTAGATGTAGAGCTAGATATAGAGTTAGATATAGAGCTAGATATAGAGTCCGATATAGAGCTAGATATAGAGTCCGATACAGCGCTAGATATTGGTGGTGCCACCTGTAGTATAATGTAATGATTATTCTGTTTATAATTTGATGTCATGTGAAAGTTGAATAATTTCAGATACTGGTATTTTAAAGCACTTGACATATATAGCAATTCAAGAGAAATCTACAACTAAGACACCTTGGGTTTTTGTGACCCTAACTCCACTCCAACATTCTAACAAATGTAACAGCTAGGCCTGACAGCCTGCAGAAACAGCAGTCTCAGTATTATACACTTTGGCCCCAAAATTTTTATTTTAGCATGCAGCTTGCATGTTGTGCTCTGCTAAATTGTTTGGCTGTAAATAATCCCATAGGATTGATATCTGTATCTTGTCACATCGTAGTAAACTGCTAATTCAATGACAATTTTATTCATATAATATATTAAAATACATAATTAATCTGATACTACGAAAGCATATGCTGGATGCTATGATTGTACAAGGAGTTACACTGGTGTAAGTCACGTCTGTGACGTATTAGTGTCATGTATTAGTTATTACGCAACTTTTCACTGGTGTCAGACTTGACTGTGACTAATTGGTGTCACGTACCAGGTATTATGTAACTTTTTCAGGCATTCTCTCTCTTGAAGTAATTCTCGTCCTTAATCCCCCTTTTGTTACTTTCACGCCGGGAAGCTCTGTCTTCTCATTCCTGCTGTTTTTACCACCGTGTTCGGACGTCTTTTGGGTGATGGATCATGAAAGTTCATTCATACTTTTTCGTGATCGCATTCATTGGGTTCTTCATTCAGTTCTTGCTTGGCTTTGAACCCGTGGTGGGAATGGACTTGAGAAGAAGCAAGAGGGTAAATTATGCCCATCTAAACCAAGGTAATTTTTCTGACGTACTGAGTTGTGAGAGTGACGGTGATCTCGGTGACGCTGCCCATAATAGTACCGATTCCTGTTCCCAGCAAAAACCAGACTTGTCCAATTCGGGACTTTCCTCTATGATGGCCACCGGTGCATGGCTGAAACCCGAGACTGAGAACTTTCACAATGTTAATACGGACTACGAGAACGAGGGAGGCGAAGGATCTAAAATAGCCACCACTGAGTTAACCGTTACGGTGGAAGGTCTGGATTCCTCGTTGTCTCTAATTCAGAAACAAATTGATCAGAAGCAGCGATTGATACTGTTTAGGCAGAAACAGTTGGAACTGGACAATTTGTCAGACCAGTTGGCGTCTCTTTCTGTGGTTCCCGTTAAGAGGCACCGCGACTCCGATGTCAAACAGTGTAGTGGTGCGGATGACAGGTCGGCCTGCCGGTCGAAAACTTCCAACGCCAGTGCGGAGCAGGTTAATACTCGTTCTCTCCATGGGTTTCCAGGTATTGCAAGGCATGCTGACGACATTTTGAGGCATTTACAAAATGACACTTTGTGTTTTGTGAGCAAAGACCACATGGCGGATACTTCTTGTCGGGCAATTGACACAGTACGTTCCTCACGTGGGATCCAACATGGCGTCGATGGTTATCATCCCGGGCACAGCAGACGACAAGGCAAGGTGCCACATTCGATGGGGACCAGGATCAAGCATATTTCGAGGGATTCCTAGCTTTCTGATTCCAACGACTCTGGTGGCTATAATTATTCAGATTCTGACTCGGTTACCTCTGATGACGAGGGCAACAGTCGTTCTGCGGTTTGCAAAGCGACAGGTAAGCGTGTCAAGGCAAACGGTAATCAACCTGGTAAGATTAGGTCAGGGAGAATTAAAAAAGCTGGTGATGAGGTGATTCGAAGAGAAAAATGGCCACATGCCACTTTGGCTCTACAATACGCCAGTAAGGATATCAGATACGAAGATTTAGACTTGCCACTTTTCGTAGCTGGGTTCTTAGAATCCACCATTTCTGATTTGAACAAAAAATCAGTTAAATCTGCTAGAAATCACTAAAAGTAAGTTGTCTCATCTCCGTACTTTGATGTATCATGCTTCACATTTGGATTGGGAAACAATTTTGGATATGCATGCCACTATTGTGACCGAAATAGAGAGGGGGAATCGTGAGTGGGGAGATTCTTTTTGGGACATTGAATCAAGAGTGTGGAACACTAAGGGTAAGAACCACAAGTCCCAGTAAAGTTAGCAGTAGTTGCACCAGCACTGGTAGTAATACTAGGACCTCCCTCATGTTTTGTAAGGCCTTTCAGTCAGGCAAGTGTACAAGATTTTCTCCCCATAGTGTTTTCATCAGGGGTCAGAGGTATACTGTACATCATATTTGTGCCACGTGCTGACTGGTGGAAAAAGAAAAGAAATCACACCCTGAATCTTCAAGTGATTGTAAATATGTAGGCAAATCTTTGCAACAGGCCAGGGAATCTTTCAGATGACTGCTTATTAATGGTGATTCGGATGTTTACAATGAATTTGCTGTACTTGATGACAGTCATATTGATACCGCTCTGTTACATGTTTATAGTACCGCAGATACGTATTCTAGCGCAGCTTCTTTAACCAATTTAGATCACTTATCTGCTCATCCGAATCATCAGTCTGATGATCATGATTCTGATGGATTAACTCAATCATTAACATCTGATCAGACTTTAAGTAAAGATGGAAGCTTCGCTTTTGAACTTTCGTGTGCAATTGAGAATAATCTGCCTTGGAATGACGCAATACAATATGATGGGACTGTCTTGTTTTCAGGTGAATTTCCAGTTGAGATGAGTGATTCTGCTCCACCTTGTAACGTTGCACGGTTTGACTCATTCACTCAGGATTCATGTAGTCCATTTTGTTGTTCTCATGATTTTCAGTCAAAAAGTAACCAATTTCTATGCAAGTCTCGGTTTAATTTGACTTTAGCTCCAGTTTACGATGTTAGTAGCAGTGTTCGAAAATTTACTGGAGACACAAATCATGCAGTAGTTCCTGTTAGTTTGCGTGTGAGTCATATTAGTTTATCAAACCGCGTTAGTACTGTTGATGAGTATATACTCATACACAGAGAAGTCGTTAATTCAGGTCATTACAATTTCCTTGGTTGCAGGATTACTCTTCCCTCCAGACTGAATATTTGTTCTTGGCGTGAGCATCTGCAAGTGACTGGTTTCGGGGACATGGAAGTTTGTGATTTATTACAGTTCGGATTCCCCATAGGTTATCACTCCAGTAGTTTACCGCTTTTGGAACCCCGCAATCATCATGATGCTCATACTTTTCATGCTTATGTCGACAAATTTATCAGTAAAGAGGTTGAACTGAGTGCTACCATGGGTCCTTTTAGACACAATCCATTGTGTTCCTTTTTGTATACGTCCCCCCTTAACACAGCTCCCAAAAAGGGGTCTGCAGATGGGGATAGGAGAGTCATACTGGACTTATCATGGCCTGAAGGTAATGCCATGAATGACGGCATTGACAAGAATTTTTATTTAGGGGAGTGGACTCAACTGAGGTATCCCACCATTGATGATTTCACTGATATAATCGCTTCATTAGGACCCGGTTGCCTTTTATATAAGAGAGATCTGAGTAGAGCTTACAGGCAAATACCGGTGTGTCCCGGGGACATTGGTTTTCTCGGTTATTCTTGGCGAAGTCGTTTTTACATTGATAAAGCTTTGCCTTTTGGTTTACGTTCTGCGGCCTTTATTTGTCAGCGGGTCACTAATGCCACTGCGCACATTCATAGAGGGCAAGGCTATAATTTGGTTAATTATCTTGACAACTTCGGTGGAGCCGAGAAAGCCGATAAAGCTAATGATGCCTTTGCACGTTTGGGTACTTTATTATGTGATCTGGGGGTCCAGGAAGCGACAGAAAAATCTGTCACTCCCTCCACTGCCATTGACTTTTTGGGGATACATTTGGACTCTGTCAGTATGACTATGTCTATACCTGGCCAAAAAATGTCTGACATCAGAGAGATACTTCAGGTTTGGTCTTCAAAGACCCGTGCATCTAAATTGGAGGTTCAGTCTTTAATTGGCAAATTACAGTTTGCTGCTAGGTGCGTCAGGCAGGGGCGTGTTTTCATTGCAAGGATGCTGCGTCATCTGCGTTCTTTACATGATTTGACTCAGAAGCGTAATGTGGTTCTTCCAGATTACTTTATTAAGGATGTACGTTGGTGGACAAAATTCATGAATGAATGTAATGGGATATCTTTAATCCCGCAGATGCAGTGGTCACAGCCAGATGCGATTTTGAGCACTGATTCATGTTTATCAGGTTGCGGTGGTATTTCACATATTCGTCACTGTTTTTTTCACTCTAAATTTCCAGATTTCATTTCAGACATGGAATTGAATATAAACTCCTTACAGCTTCTTGCAATGGTGGTAGCACTCAAACTTTGGGGTTCACAGTTACGAGGTTATAGAGTTAAACTTTACTGTGACAATGCTGCCTCAGTTAGTGTGGTCAATTCTGGAAGATCTAGATGTAACTTTTTGAATTCATGTCGGAGAGAAATTGCATATTTATGTGCCACTTGTGAGATACAGATTCATTGTTTACATATTTGTGGCCAAGATAACCGGGCCTCAGATTATCTTTCCAGATGGCACTTGGAGGACACTTATTCACACAGATTTTTTGACCTGTGTGGTCAGAATTTGTCATGTAACATGGTTGATTCGGATATGTTTCGTTTCACTGCTGATTGGTAATTGCATGGCTTGGATTTCTGGCGCATTATATTTACACGGCTATTTCTTCAATTTAACACTATGTAGTTTTCAATGTATGTTATCTTTATTTCAGATGCTGAATTTAAAACTTTAAAGAAGGAGCTTTTTAATGTCAAATAGAGCTGCCTTTTCTACTGGTACGAGAAGAAATCTGCGCACTCAGTGGCGTTCATTTATTTCCTTTTGTCTGTTTTTCAATTTACAATTTTTGCCAGCATCTACTGAAACGATTTGTTTATATGCTCAATTTCTCAGTAGGTCTTTCAAGTCGGTGCCTTCGATCAAGAATTACTTGCATGGCGTCCGACTGTTACACCTTTTTGCTGGTTTTAATTTTAGACATTTTGATTCTTTGGAGATCAAGCTGTTACTTAAGGGTTTATCACGGTTGCATCCCCATGCTGTCAAACAGGCTGCACTTATTTCACCCAGTGTTTTATGTGATATTGGTGAATACTTAGATGTACATAATAATTTGCATATAGCTTGTTGGGCAGCCTTTTTGATAGCCTTTTTCCTCATGTTACGCAAGTCAAATCTGGTTCCGTCTAGTTGAGCCAAGTTTGACGCGCACAGGCAGTTTGCCAGGAAGGACATTTTGCTATGTGATTTTGGAATGCACGTCTGTTTTTCTTGGTCTAAGACGAACCAGTTCGGTAAGAGGAGACTGAGGATTCCGCTTCTTTGTATACCTGACTCAATTTTATGTCCCGTGGCTGCTTATGAGGAATTACTTAAGGTAGCTCCGGCCTCTCGAAATGCACCAGCCTTTGTTTTCAGGACTTCACCTGTTTTATCTTGCATCACTTCATATAAATTTGTGCGAGTGTTACGAGATCTTTTACACAAAGCTGGTTATCAAGCTCGTGAATTTTCAGGTCATAGTTTTCGCAGGGGTGGTGCCACCTGTGCTTTCAGAGCCGGGGTTCCTGGTGAGTTGATTCAGTTGCATGGTGACTGGTGATCAGATGCTTACCTAAGATATTTAGATTTTTCTTTTGACTCTAAGCTAAGAGTTAGTGCTGCCATGAGAGACTTCATTTTGGCTAATCCTACATGAGTGGGGTGTATTAGATATTGAACTTTTGTCGTTTTCATTACATGTATTTCTGTGTGTACGGTATGATTCGTACTGGTTACGTGTTTTGATTCTCACTAGTGTATATTTTTACGTATATCAGGTCGTTTACAGGCCATATCAGAAATTGTGAGAGGTATGTAATATGTTTTTAAATTTTGTTTGGCCTTTTTCTTTTCTTTTTTTTTTTTTTTTTTGGCGGGAGAGTGCTTGACAGTTTTTTCTCCTTTGGCAGTTTTGTGTTTTTGGTTTCTTTTGTTCTTTTCTTTCCTTTGGTTTTTGTTTGTCAAGACACTCCTGTTACGGCCAAATGAAATTTATTGTATTTATGTTTGTGTTTGTTTGTTTGTTCAATATGTTTCATGTTTCATGATTAATTGACAATTTTATTCATATAATATATTAAAATACATAATTAATCTGATACTACGAAAGCATATGCTGGATGCTACGATTGTACAAGGAGTTACACTGGTGTAAGTCACGTCTGTGAGTATTAGTGTCATGTATTAGTTATTACGCAACTTTTCACTGGTGTCAGACTTGACTGTGACTAATTGGTGTCACGTACCAGGTATTATGTAACTTTTTCAGGCATTCTCTCTCTTGAAGTAATTCTCATCCTTAATCCCCCTTTTGTTACTTTCGCGCCGGGAAGCTCTGTCTTCTCATTCCTGCTGTTTTTTTCCACCGTTTTCGGACGTCTTTTGGGTGATGGATCATGAAAGTTCATTCATACTTTTCCGTCCCTCCCTCCCCCCCTTTTTGTTCTGTTTTTTGTATATTTCCCTTGTTTCAAGCAGGAGAGTGCTTGACAGTTTTTTCTCCTTTTGCAGTTTTGTGTTTTTGGTTTCTTTTGTTCTTTTCTTTCCTTTGGTTTTTGTTTGTCAAGACACTCCTGTTACGGCCAAATGAAATTTATTGTATTTATGTTTGTGTTTGTTTGTTTGTTCAATATGTTTCATGTTTCATGATTAATTCTGAGAATCTTCAAATAGTGAGTGGTTTTCTATTTCTTTCCTCATTGTTATCCCAATAATGGCATTCCTGTTTTAATTTAGTTACAAAATGACAGTTTGTATAAATACGTGTCAACAGCACAAGTGAGGGTTTTGGGATGACTGTTGCATATTCATGAGTAGATCTATCTGTCTATTTATAGCCAACATCTTCCACTCAGTGACTGACAGTGAGCCATACATGTGTAAAGCAGGCATAATACCTTTATTTATTGTTAAACTTTAAGATAGACCCTCTTGTTGGATACACCCAAGTGTACCTTGAACATTGTTTGCCACCTTTGTTAGCCCTTAAAGTGCTGATTTAAGATTGAGTCAACAGCTTTCCTCGGGACATTTTGCGCACAATGTGCACAAAATGTCCCGAGGAAAGCTGTTGACTAAGACTACTTTTTGCTTCAGACAAGGCTTCCTGGTATTTGAATGAAAGGTATCTTCATGAGGAATTTGACTCTTTTAACCATTGTATGTTTAACAGTAATGAGAAAGCAACTATAGCAGTGATTAGCACTTTAAGGGTTAGATAAAGCAGAAATGCACTTGATTTGTCAATTGACCCATTATTTACGTGCATTGATGATTACATTTAATCATAGACAAACTTAAATATTTGCAGTGGGTCATTTCGGGTATGTGGTTAAAACAAAACAAAAAAGAAAGTTTTTTTATTTTTTCCCCAGTCAAAAGCATGCATGATGATATAACAAGTTCTCCCATTTACACTAACACTCACACTTTAGGTGGTCAACTCCTGTCAACAATTGGCAGGATGAAAGCACAGGATTTCATCTCTTCATGTAACAAGGTTTCTTATTGGTTCAGATAAGAATCGCAGGGAAACCTTGCCAAAAAAACATGTTGTCTGATGAAATGTCATTACAATGGCTTTTGTAAGTATCCTGGCTCGTTATTGGTGGATTTGATCATCAGCGTCCAATCAGATGCATTGGATTGCATCTGCTTTGTGCCAGGAGTTTGTTTGGTGTCCCTCTCAGACCACCAACATGACGTGCTGCAATAGATTACTGGACCTAGTCCTAGATACCAAAGTCTTATGTAATAATCTCATGAAAATGCCACAAAGGAACAAATCTTTAGCTCAAAATGAGACAAAAGTGTAAATAAATGATGGAGGGGATACCCTATTCAGTGCATGTTGACAGGAAAGTCCGTTTCTTCACATTGGTATTGGAAGATGAATGTTGATGCTTTGGTAACTCTGGAATCTCTTTGATGTCATTGTTGGGTTTGATATTTATGAATATGGGTCATGTTTTTGTACATAAGTGTATGATACTAGAGACGTCCATGCCTTGTTAATGCCATATCTCCAAAAATACTCAATTTACAGAGACCAAATTTTTATCACAGCGGGCTATTGAGGTGCTTCAGGTGCCTATTGAAAAGTAGGTCACTAGGTCTCATTTTTAGGTCACAGTGCTACATAGCCAAAAAAAAAACAAAAAAACATGCCATTAACACAGTATCTAAAAAATATTGAATGTAGCTTCATCAGTTATTTATGACAGTTGGTCCTAAGGATGCCTCAGGTGCCTATTGAAAACTAGGGTCACTGGGTCACATATTTATGTCACAGAACTGCATTGAAGAAAAATGGCCTTGCCATGACATCTCTGCTCATTGCATTTGCACCAAAGCTTGGCATTAGGCTATACACAAGTAACCTGACCTATTCGGGGGGGGGGGGGGGGGTATTGTCGTCACCTACTCGTCCGTCCATCTGTCTGTCCCTCCATCCTGGCCGAGGGGTTTTGCGGTCACAGATCGGCTTCTAGTTGTCTTTGGAACAATTTATGAATGTTTTAGCAGATTTAATCATTGTTTGTATCACTGAGTTAAATGAAGCGGACAGCATCTGGAAATTGTGTAGTAATTGAAATGATGAAGAAAGTTAAAAGACAAGTCAGAATCCAAGAATAGGGTGATTAGAGCTTCCAGCCCTGAAGAAGGGCTCAGACTTGCCTGGTACACGTCGGTTGGAGATTTTCCACCCTAATCACCCTATTTCATGGAATTTGACTTGCCTGCCTGCAGGGCCCTTGGCCTTGTTTTGAAGAGTTTTTCATGAATCATCATGAAACTTGGTGCAGATGTTCATCAGGCAAAAGGGCAAAAATGCATTGAAATTTGGTTGTACCACCTACCGTATAATTAAAGATATGGACCAAAGGAGTTAGAATTGACTGTTGCCCCCAAGACAGGCCAAGTTCTGTGTTGTCTCTGCTGCACTTGCGGAGTACAGACATAACATGGAGCATGGGTCTGCAAAATTCACCAAAGTTCCACCATATTTTTTTATCAGGGATGCATCTTGAAGAATAACATCTTCATGTTTGACAATGTGAATGAATCATGGTGCGTGGACACATTAAGATAAGCAGCTTTCAAGCAAAACATTATAAAACAGAAAGTCTGCATTGCAGGTTAGAAACATGAACACGGTATTTATCCAGTGTAGAGTGGAAAGAGTCAAGATTGTGTTGTTGTCAAAGCTGCTAGCATCCTGTACCCTTATATATATATATATATATATATATATATATATAAAAGAGAGAAAAACCAACCTACCTTACGAGTTTTGCTCCACCCATGTAACCACCAACATATCTTTGATTTAAGATAAGCGTCTTTGTGTTACATTCGGCACACTTCACGGAGGTGCCAAGGCACAAAGGGTGGGGGGTGAGGGTATCTGTGCAAGCACAAAGGGTGCAGGGTGAGGGTATCTGTGCAAGCACAAAGGGTGCAGGGTGAGGGTATCTGTGCAAGCACAAAGGGTGCAGGGTGAGGGTATCTGTGCAAGCACAAAGGGTGCAGGGTGAGGGTATCTGTGCAAGCACAAAGGGTGCGGGGTGAGGGTATCTGTGCATGAAGTAACTAGTTATTAGGTTATCGTCCATCAGACAGGCATCAAATGCATGCGTGTCTGCAGCTGTAACACTGGTCTAGAATTAGATTACATGTGTCATATGCATTTAAATCCTGGTGTTAAACTTGCCTCAGTTAGTCCTTCTAGTGATATATTCTTCAGTGATTTCAGTTCAACCACTGCTCATTCCCCAGTCTTGCTGACAAGTCACTGGTCCAAGGCCATTGTCTAATAAAAATTGAAGAGGACCAGTCAATCTGAACTGCAGGCCCACACGTCCAGCAGAATTTTGAATTATTAAACAAAACTAGATTACTTGGGCTAGTAAAATTTAGTCTTTGACCAGCAAAACTTGTAAGTTTGCTGGCCCGAATGTCCAGTAAGGAAAAAAAAGTTTTCAGAAGGACTGATTCACTTTTGTTGGGGGGAGCATTTGCATAGATTGGCGTTGAATTTTAAGGTGTTTTCAATTTTCACAAAAATCAGGAGGAAGGTTTTTAGCAAGATTCAGGCCGTGATGGCTCTGGACAAGTGTGTTGCTCAGACGATGTGTTTTAACCGTTACACCATTGGTTCCATTGGAACTGGGCTATCCTTTTCATTCATTGGTCTAACTACTGGGGCATGCAAGGGGAATATCTTATGTGAGCAGTGCATTACAGGTTATAAATTATAGCTCATTGTGGTTTCTAAAATTGTTCGAAGTATGCAAAACATGTAACTTGTAAAATCATGTACAAACAACATTTTTTAAGGACACATCATTCATAGTTATTGATTCCTGTGTCAGAATTAATCAATAACAAACGACTCCATGCCTCACATCCTAGTTTCTTCTGCCTTCTGATCACAGATACCACTCCTACTCAGGGTGTCTACTTGTCATAATGATAGGATATTTTCAGACTCCCCGTTATCATTTTCTTCACTTGAGTCCAGTTAGAAAAAGGGCACCTAGACCTACTGTGTGGGTACATTTCGGTGCCTCGAGCCACTGACAGAGTGAAGGAAAGCGGGGATGAAATTCCAGGAAACTGCACCAGATAAAGTCTTAATATTTCAAAATTTGCCATGGGGGACATGCCCACTCCCACCCCTACCCCCACCTGCCCACAGAGCAGGGCTATGTGACATATGGCCACTTGCATATTTGCCGGAGAGTGAAACAGCTCACTCTTAACATTATGAGAGTAGTTTTCCATTCAATGTCATTTTTGTCCATTGCCACCAAAGCTGGCATAGGGGGACACAGAAATAGTGTAGTCAGTCCATGTGTCTGTTACTACTGTTTGGCCCAATATCTAATGAAGTGTTTAAGATAAGATGATGAAACCACTTGTAACTTGAGACCATGCTTTGCTGGGAAGTGTGGTGGTCATTAATAGCAGGTGTCACTGTATTGTGGGAAATGCTTTTCAAGGTTTAATGTGCTTTTAGCCATATAGATGCAATGCAATGTATACTGAGTCAACAGTGTTCCTTGGCATTATATGCCCTGAGTCAATAGCTTTCCTCTGTGCAATGTATACTAAGTCAACAGCTTTCCTTGGTGCAGTGTGCACTTAGGTAACAGCTTTCCCTTTCATAATGTACCCTGAGGAAATATGGTGCCCACTCATCTGTATAATTCTTAATGCTAAGGAAAGATGCAGGAAACATTTATGACCCTGGACAATTTCTGGTAGTTCTATAATGGGGGAAAGTTACATGCTTATACAACAGCTTTTGGCCCTTGAGGGTTAAATTGTAAATAATATGTAAGTTGCTGCTGTTGTAAATGTTTAGTCAGCAAAATCTAGTGCTGCCAGATGGTATAAATAGTGTATTTGTGTAAGAAGTCTGTTGTAACTCCACTGCTCTAGTATCATTTCACTCCACTGGTGTAAAGCAGTTCGATATTCTCAGGTTTGTTGACAAGGGATGTATTTTGATAGGACAGGTCAGGCTCAATACGGTAGGTGTATGTGTCTCATGAAACAACTCAATATGTTTTGGAAGCTGGTGCATGACCCCTAAAAATAACTGAAGCAACCATCAGTAAAGCACTACATCTTTATCTGTGATTAGCTGATAAATCACTTCTGAGGAATACAGATTCAAACCAAACATGAGTGGATTGATGAGTACAGTACTTCAGTGCATTGTTTGGTTTCAGTGTCTGGGCTCTTACTGTTTTATGCACTGACATATTTACATGAAACTTGACACACGTGTACCAGGCCTAAGAATGTGACGTCGCAGAAGTAGGTCACCATATCAGTTATTTGGGTGACAGTGGCAGATTCATACTTGCAGTTACTTGTTTTGGTTTGTAATCACAAGACAGTATTACCTTATAGTCTACTCAAGTATTTACTGATTATTGTTTGCAGTAGTGATCACCAGGTGGTAGCACCATACAGTTTCAACTCCAGAACTGTTCCATGTGTCAGAACAGGTGGCTGTTAATTAACATGCGTGCCAGACTTGCTGTCTGTACAGTTATTTGGGGTATGTACAATGGCCAAGAAGATCCCTAAATTGAAATGTTTGTGTGATATTTTCAAATTTGGGACTTGGAATGTTGAGCTAGAGTAAACATGATAAACTTGTGACCAACAGGCAGCAGTGAGAGGCCGGCAGGCCTGCACAGGAGATCACTAAGTGGATGAGTCAGCTAGATGTATCATTTTTATGAATGTTGATATTCAGTGCAGGGTTACTTTCTTTTATTGCAGACTCGAAGCAGGAGAAGGCGGCAGCAGTAGCAGCAGCAGCAGCTGCAGCAGGCCTACCCCCGGGACTGCAACAGGCAGTTATTCAAGACCCCATCAATGCCCTGACGAACCTCACCAAGCAAGGCCTGGGGCCGGGAGCTGGCATGCCAGGACAACCCCAACCACAAGGTTAGTGGCTGAAAGATTGCTCTTGGATGCTGCACTGCAAGTGTTGTCTTATTCATGATGGCAGTGTTTAATGTGTAAAGGTTAACCTTTGTCTGTGCCTCCACACACTGAAGCCTGTCGCCTGTGGCACTACAGGTCATGACCTCTGAGTGACCTTGGTCCGTGCCTCCACACATTGAAGCCTGTTGCCTGTGGCCCTACAGGTCATGACCTCTGAGTGACCTTTGTCCGTGCCTCCACACATTGAAGCCTGTTGCCTGTGGCCCTACAGGTCATGACCTCTGAGTGACCTTTGTCTGTGCCTACACACATTGAAGCATGTCACCTGTGGCCCTACAGGTCATGACCTCTGAGTATACATCAGTTGCAGGTGGAGACACCTGGGAGAGAAGCAAAACCTGCTTCATCCATTGGTCAAAAACATCATGTAATACAGGAAGCAGGTGCTGCCACCAAGTTTTATGTGACATGCATTAATTATGCGTCCCCCGTTAGAGGGGATGCATATAGTGTTTAGTCTCCTTGTCTGCTGTCTCGGGAGCGTATCTTATTTGCTGTCTCGGGAGCGTATCTTATTTTCCTTATATTTCTGTTCCGTCTTGACCAATTGCACCCTAATGTGGTCTGTGGGTCTGGGAAGTTTTTTCCATATAATAATATATGACCTTGACATCAAAGGTCTAGCTCAAATCCGTCTTGCATTTTTCTGCTGACTGAGCAATTTTCACACATTGATGGTGTATTGTAGGCCATGGGTTACCATTAAATGTTAATTGGAAAATATCTGTGGGCTTTCAATTTGTGTGGTTTAATTTAAACCTGAGTGACCATGAAAGGTCAAACTGCATAAATTCCTGTTGATTACTATGCAAGTCAGTGGGGATTGCAATGCTAATTCACATTTTCAAATTTTTCTCCAAAAGAATTAGTCATGTTCACTTCAAACTGGGTGGTATGTACATCGTGTAAGTATGTACCAACTGTGTTCAAATGGTCATGCTCCAATGGTTTGGGGATTTTACATGTTTTTTTTCTTTTTTCTTTTTGGATTTCTATTGATTACCATGTAAGTCAATGGTGTCTGCAATGGTGTTTTTAACTTCTTCAAAACTGTAAGCCAGATTCACTTGAAACTTTGGACACAAATACTCCATAGATTTTGGGATTTTTTTTTTTTATATGTATGATTGTGGCACCACCTATAGCTTGACGGAAATTATGAGCCAAAGTGTGTTTTCAGATATAAAGTTCCATATCTGGAAAAGTAATTAGATAAGACTTTCCAAATTTACAGGATATATAGACCATATCTAATGCTAGAATGTTACATAATATCAATGACCTTGGCCTATTTTTGTGAGGTCACATCCCTGTAAAGTTGAAAGATGTTATTTTGTGATGGTAGGGTGTAGCTTGGACATCAATGGCAATGTCAGCACAGCACCAGGCAGGCACATGGGCCTCTTGTATTACATAACCTTGGTGACCTTGATCTTCTGTTCTAAGGTCACTGAGGACATAAAGTTAAGGACTCGCTCATTGTTGTCTTGGCACATGCAAGAATATCGATCACAGGAATTGCACAAGTAAGCTTTGATTACATGTGGGGCAAAGTGCCATCATGACAAATGAGAAGCTAAAATCACATAAGCTTTATATGTTCAGAAGCCACTTGAGGACTTGCAACTTTGAAATGAAGATGTAGGTATAGCCACGGTGCCAGCAGAGCATTAGGCCAATGGGCTTCTTGGTAAGGGTATTAAAAATTCCTGATAAAATCTGTCAGTTATGACCCTAACTTGTTCTTAGTCGGGCAACCCATTAACATCCATTGATCCAGGCACAAATTTAAAGTAATCCAATGTCCCAGAAAAGAGGATATGGATGAAACATGTAAATGGTGGGTGAATATTCTGCACTTATCAAGTTAACCCTCAGAGACAGAATGCTGGCAAATGGGAATGCAATTTTTCCTCATTAAAAAGTATCAGAATTGGTCCAGTGATCAAGTGGTGTAAATGTCAGCTGTTTCCTCTTCATTACAAATAATACAGGTGATTCTTTAGAAATGTGGCTGATTCTTTTGTAACATGGTTCATACAAGTGATTCTTTAGTAGCATGGTTGATACACTGTTTTTTTTAGTTACATGATTGATACAGTGGATTCTTTAGTTACATTGTTGATACACTTGATTCTTTAGTAACATGGTTGATACACTTGATTCTTTAGTAACATGGTTGATACAGGTGGTTCTTTAGTAACATGGTTGATACAGGTGATTCTTTAGTAATATGGTTGATACACTTGATTTTTTAGTAACATGGTTGATACAGTTGATTCTTTACTAAATTATACAGGGGATTCTTTAGTTACATGGTTGATACAGGCAATTCTTTAATAACATGGTTGATACACATGATTATAGAGTAACATGGTTGATACAGGTGATTCTTTAATTATATGGTTGAGACACTTGATTCTTTAGTAAAATGGTTGATACACTTGATTTTTTAGTAACATGGTTGATGCACTTGATTCTTTATTAACATGGTTGAGGCACTTGATTCTCAAGTAACATGGTTGATACACTTGATTCTTTAGTAAGATGGTTGATACACTTGATTCTTTGTTAACATGGTTGATACAGGTGATTCTTTAATTACATGGTTGAGACGCTTGATTCTCAAATAACATGGTTGATACACTTGATTCTTTAGTAACATGGTTGATACACTTGATTCTTTGGTAACATGGCTTGACGTGATGTTGTTTGGCTGCTTGCATGACCACCGTTTTCGTCTGACTTTATGATTGGTGATGGACTCAGTCTGCAGAGACAACCAAATTTACTTTCCCCAAACCGAAGGGCTAGCCTTAATGTCAAGTCTCAGTCTACAGCGTTCCATGGCACATGGTGGGCGCTGATCAATGACTCAGTCCAGCAGAGAGCCTGGGCTGCCATTAGGGATTTTATAACGTATGCCAATTTGTCTTAAGTAACATTAACCTTTGTAGTCCCACTGCTGGTCAAATGTCATGTAGTTCAATGTTTTTGACCAGTTTTAACTGGAATGAAAACCAATTTGAATGAGAATTGTAGATTCAAGATAACGTGCCCCAGGCCGATAGCTTTCCTCAGCATGGGTTGGGCACTAAGTGCCCAACCCATGCCAAGGAAAGCTGTTGACACAATCTTAAGGGAAAGGAGAAAGGGTAAAACTGTAAAGCTACCCTGAATGACAGCTGGTTAAAATTCATATTTACTGAAATTTTGAAACTGCTTTTCCTTCCAGGCTGTATAAATGCTGTTGGGTGTATTGTTAGCTGGGTTGACTTGTTTGCTAAGCTTTTAGGATGTGTGGTCATCCATCCAGCTGTCCTCCAGGCCTTTATTTGTGATTGCAGTGTCAACCTCTCAAAAACTGCTGGCCAAATCCTTGTCAGAGTTGATGGAGGGTTATATCTAGGATAGGCTTCTCCGAAGTTTTTTTCATGTGCAGGGGAAATCTTCAAAGATATTCTTGTCTGAAAGAAGTTGTGTACTTGCTTATGAATTAAATAGAGACACTGGAGGGTATCCCTGTACCTTAATATATTCAATGAGCGGTGCTGTAAATTTTAGCTCAGCTGACTTGTCAGTCATCTGAGCTCATAGGATGGGTTTGCATCCTTTCTTCCTTTGTCCATCTTTTTTTAACAAATTATCACTTCTGGTACTTACCGGTTAATGCATTCATTCTTACCGATTACTTCTGTAAATTGCTTTATTTTTGCATGTACAAATTTTCATGGTTTTTGTATTTCACTGTAGTTTTAATTCCACTGTTTTGGACATAATTCCTATTCAAACAATGTTAAAATGCTATTTCACTGTGCTTTTATTTTCATGGTTTTGTGCCATCAGCGGAATAAGCAAAAATAAGAGTACAGCGAAATTAAAGCAATTTACAGTATATGATTCAATGGGGTTTGCATATTTTAGTCACGTTTTCAACATCTTTAAAACTGTCAGCCAGATTCACTACAAACTTGGTGGACTGTACCTTGGTTGGGTGTCGACTGAGTTTGTTCATGTGGTAATCCTCTTGGGATTGGGGCTTTTTGTATGATTTTTTAGCTCTACTGATCAAAGGTGGGTAAGCTTATAAGATCTGTCACATCTGTGTGTAATTTTGTTTTTGTGTGAATGTGATAGAGTCCACAGTTTCCAAGTTAACTCCATATAACTTTCAGGACTTTCAAAAGGCATGAAAGTCTGGGTCGAGTTCATTATTAGTGGTGCCATTTACAATACCACGTTGCCTATGGACCAAAATGTGAAAATTTTTAGAATGCTGTGTTTTGAAGAGCTTACTGTAAATTATTGTGAAACTTGGTACAAATGTTGATTGGGCTAAAAGATAAAAACACACGAAATTGGGTTGTGCCACCTGGTGCAATGTGCTGCAGAGTGCATTATATGGCATGTAAAATGTGTATCCCGGTGAACATGATGAAAAGGGATCAATGTAAAATGTGAATCCAGGTGAACAGGATGAAAAGGGATCAGTGTAAGATGTAAATCCAGGTGAACAGGATGGAAAGAGATCAGTGTAAAATGTGAATCCAGGTGAACAGGATGGAAAGAGATCAGTGTAAAATGTGAATCCAGGTGAACAGGATAGAAAGGGATCAATGTAAAATGTGAATCCAGGTGAACAGGATGGAAAGAGATCAGTACAAAATGTGAATCCAGGTGAACAAGATGGAAAGGGATCAGTGTAAAATGTGAATCCAGGTGAACAGGATGGAAAGAGATCAGTGTAAGATGTGAGTCCAGGTGAACAGGATGGAAAGAGATCAGTGTAAAATGTGAATCCAGGTGAACAGGATGGAAAGAGATCAGTGTAAATGTGAATCCAGGTGAACAGGATAGAAAGGGATCAATGTAAAGTATGAATCCAGGTAAACAGGATGGAAAGAGATCAGTACAAAATGTGAATCCAGGTGAACAGGATGGAAAGGGATCAGTGTAAAATGTGAATCCAGGTGAACAGGATGGAAAGAGATCAGTGTAAAATGTGAATCCAGGTGAACAGGATGAAGGGGATCAGTGTAAAATGTGAATCCAGGTGAACAGGATGGAAAGGGATCAGTGTCTAGTTGTTCAGTAATTGCACATAACACCCCAATTTACTTTCTTTGACTCGTTTAAATCTATTTACTGCCTGGTGATTTTGTAAAAGAGTTAGGTTAATGATACCTATTGTACCACAAATGCATTATATGGATGACCTTAACCTATTGTCACAAGGTCATAGAGGAATCCTTTTCAGGAAATTATTTTTCTCTATGGTGGTGATCATTACATCATAACTTGTGTACATATATCCACATACCATCACAGGAGCATTAATACAAATCAGAGTCTATCAGGTGTGAGGGGATTATGGTCCCACTGGTGGTATTAATTAGACCTAACATCATAGGTGTTAAAAACACATTAAATTTAATTTTGTGACAATAAATTGAAATGGAACTACAGAATTTACATCAAAAATGTGAAATACCAATGGTCCAATCTTGGAAAACTTTGGTTGACTTTGCACTTTACTTTCTAACCTTAGAACCATTGAATTAGGTATTGGATATTATATAGGATGATGGTCCACTACAACAGCTAAGATAAGCCTGTAAGTGTGTGACCTTGACCTAATTCCCAAGGACACAGGGCAACATTAGTCAATTTTCCTGCACATTTGATAACTCTTGAGAATAATATTAACTGGTGTCTTCAAATAATACTTGGTGAAAAACCATTGTAAGGGCACGACTTTGTGATTGAATTTTGTTGACCTTAACAAAACTCATAGGTCATTGACCTTGACCAAACTTGTAGGTCATTGACCTTGACCAAACTCATAGGTCATTGACCTTGACCAAACTTGGTCATGAGACATCTGTTGAATCTTTTATATGGATTTAAAGGTAAGAACAGTGTTAGCCCGGGCTATAATATATTGTACTTAGAGATGGTTGTGCAATGGCCAAGTCTCAGTGGCATACACAGAGACTTCTGCCCTTATTCCCCATGGCCACATCTCACTGCAACTCAGTGAATGTGAATGGTATCGTGGATGGCAAAGTGATGTTTGTTGTGACATACACGGGTGCCTGCTATTGAAGACCACCTCCACTGCCAGCCAAAAACGGTTTTATACTGCATGTGGTCTTAAAATACAGGTGTATTCAACAATAATACAGCAAAGGGTCGACAAAGAATGGTCTTACAAAAGACATGCAGTCTTATATTGGAGGTGGTCTTAAGAGCCGGTACAGCTGTATCCCAGAATGGCCAGGGCGAAAGTTACAGCACCATGAAGACATACAATACGGTCATTTATGCTGTATGACCAGAGGGTGCATGCAGATTCAGCTGAGCACAGGGCAGTCAAAGTCCTTATGTATAGAAAGGGGCAGGGTAGTAGGCCTGTAGAGGGAGGAGCAGGGACAGACACTGTTGCAAGTGAAGCTTTATATCATCGTGCATAAAATGTATTTGATTCATTTGAGTAGGATAAGGTTTTAAAAGCTGCTGGCAGATGTAAATACCAGTAGGGCTTCCGGAGGATTCTAGGCCAGTTGTTGTGTGAGCCCCTTTATGCGATTCCCTCAACTTCCCATACATGGTCTGTTCGGATCATGTGTAACCTGGCAATCAGTGTGCTGACATTACAAATCAATCCACACAATGTCCACTCGTACAAGGACCAGCAATGTACACAGAATTTCCTGGTTTAACTCATTGCCCCCGGCACTGGTGAGAGGGTCAGTCTGTGGGTTTTGCATTGCCTGAAAAGTCAGACAATGCAAAAACCACTGAATTTTGACTTGCCATGTTGAACTTGAGTTAAAGCTTTTCATTGGAAGAACATGATTTTGATATGCAGTAAATACACAAGTGGAAAAAATGTTAGTGATAAAGCATGGGTTAAGTCACAGAGACACAGGTGTGGGATCCCCTGTCAAACACCACATGTGGTGTCTTGCACACATGCTATGTGGAAATAACAAGGACGGCTTGAGGGAAAGCCCAACATGCTCATTGTGGTCAAATACCTGTATGTGCTTGGACTATTGAGGAGGAGGAAGAGGGATGTATTCATAGCCAACAGTAATGTGAGTGTGCCCGCCATTGTGATCTTAAGCATATGGATCCTGTCCGTCAGGGCATAGGTGAGACCAAGTGACCGACATGATACAGGGCATAGGTGAGATCAAGTGACTGAAATGCTACAGGGCATAGGTGAGACCAAGTGACCGTCATGATACAGGGCATAGGTGAGACCAAGTGACCGTCATCCTACAGGACATAGGTGAGACCAAATGACCGTTATGATACAGGGCATAAGTGAGACCAAGTGACCGTCATGATACAGGGCATAGGTGAGACCAAGTGACTGTCATGATACAGGCCATAGGTGAGACCAAGTGACCGTCATACTACAGGGCATAGGTGAGACCAAGTGACTGAAATGCTACAGGGCATAGGTGAGACCAAGTGACTGTCATGATACAGGGCATAGGTGAGACTAAGTGACTGTCAAAATGCATGGGTGTATCTCAAAGTCGCTTATAGCTGGTGATGTCACCAGTAAGACAACTACAGCCCTATTACCATTGCAGCTGTATTATTCTGTACAGATGACGTAAAGAGTATCGTCCTGCATCCGCCCATCAGTTTGGCTTTAGAAAGGGTCTAGGAAGAGATCTTCCTGTTTTTGTTCTCAAAGAAATAGTCTGTCATCATCATAGTCAAAACATGCCAATCTTGTTTGCTTTCTTGATGCCAGAAAGGTATTTGATTGTGTCAGTCACTTGTCTCTGTTGCTCTGATTAATTAACGGAAGTGTTCCTTTATTTATAAAGATTCTCTTGTGTTGGTTTCCGACCCAGAGATACTGTGATATGTAGCCCTGTGGCTTGTCAGATTGCTTCAGTGTAACAAAGAGTGTCTCTCGCGGTGGTATTATTTCCTCTCAGCTGGTTAATGCTTATGTAGATAATCTGAATAGAACTCTTCGCAATAATGGCATAGGGTGCCATATTGCTGTTTGTTTACTGGTGAATTCAGCTCTGCCAGTGATTGACATGGCCTCTATGTGCCCTTCAGTCAAAAGACTTACACAACTTATTTCCTTGTATGAAACATATGCCAATAGTTGACAGCACTTGCAAAACAGAGTCCATGTTTCTTATGCGTCATATTTTGGTACTGTACACAAAGGTTCACTTGTCATCATTGTGTCCTCCTTGTCTGATTACAGTCGCTCCAACACAGGTTATCAGTTTGTGTCTCTGTATGCCAGGGATATGATGTTCAAAAGCAAATGGTTTTGCTGTTCATGTGATGTAAAAACCCAGTCGTTCCAGTCTTATGATACATCTTTAAACATTTTATACATCGCTTCTGTGGATTAACTCCTGTACCAGGACTATGAACAACTTTGTTGCCTTCTCCAATAATGCATGTAGAAGTTTAATGGGTGATGCCAGACACTCTGGTAAGTAATATGTTTGTCACAAATAAAGTGATGTCATATAGAAAGCTCAAACAAAAGGGTTTAGTATATAGTTTCGTAACGTATTAACAGATGTGATAAGAGTATTATTAGTTTTGTAATTGGCCAACTGCGCTGCGAGATTATTTTTTGGAAAAGGTAGCAGTGCACCAAATTATAACAAAGGGCAACTTTGAAATATATCGCAACATATACCTCTTACCTTTCAGTGTGATGTAACATTTTTGTTTTTGTCCTTTATATGAAGGGGGGGGGGGGGCTTCAGTACCCTTAAACTAATTGACAGTTATAGCCGCAGATACAAGAATAATTACGGTAATTAAATTATGTTCAAACCAAATTGACACAAACAGCAGTGGATAACCACTGTGATACATGTGCGTGCATAGAGCCGTCAGTTGGTTAGATTTTTGTGTCTAGAAAAGAAACTTGTATGTTCAGTCACAAACACACTTGTCAATGCCTTGTAAACATTGCTCTGTGATTACCACAATATTTGGAGTTTAATATGATGTTTTGCTCAGTGAACAGCCAGTGTTCCTAATGCTGTACTGTTAGTCTGTCTGGTGAGGTGTACCTGCTCAGGAGACAACTTGACTAGCATACTGTAAATCACTGAGTGGACAAGCCACATGTTTGGACCACAGGATGTTCTTGACATCCCTGTTGGAGCGTGCAGCCTCAACTGCTCCCAGAGCAGGTTGTATTTTGGCAGTGGAAATGAGTGGACTTGATCAGGTCATATGATGGGCATTTTGGTACACTTCATAGGTCAAGTTTGTGGAGTTTTTGAGGGCCAGTTATTTTGGGAACATAGAAATTTGTTGAACTGTTTCGGGTATTATACATATGTTGATTTTGAACTTCATTAAAATATTCAGACAAATATTGTGGCCAGTGGTTTTTGTTTCAAGTTTTTCCCCACGTTTTATAAGTAACATGGTCCATTTTGCCCGTCACACAAGTGCGTCAAGCATGGCAAAGTCAAGAGTGAAAGCACTAAAGGGTAGAGAAATTTAGACGTAAGGAAGGAATACTGGCTTGAATACAGATAAAATGTAAAGCAACACAAACATTAGGGTCAGAGAATGTAAATATATACTTTATTGCAATATATATAGGATTTTTTTGCTCCTCCTCTCTTGATGTTGAGAAGGAAATGTTTACTTATTTTGTGCCATTTTTCCCATTATTTGTATGTACCTTCCTCTTCCTCCATAACTTTTTTTTAACTTTGTAAACCAACTTAATAAAATATTGCTGGCCATATCTTAGTTTGTATTTCCACAACTAAAATCCCCTATTATGAGAACACGAGAAAATTATTTTGTACAAACTTCGTCAATTAACATACCAAGTGAAGCATTTTTCTCTGTAGAAGATGGGATCCTGTAAATACAGAATACAAGAAGTTTGTCAGGTTCGTCCAGTTTCATGGAAACAAGAACTCTGCATTATAATATTCTGTAGTTATAGTCACTTTGATAGAGCCAATGATTTTCCATTTCAAAAGAAGAGGAATTCCACTTCATGAGCAAAAACTTTTCAAATTCCTTTTCACTGCTGTATATTATGTCTCCCGGTGGAAGCCGGGGGACATATTGGTTTAGTGCCCGTTTCTTCCGCTTCTTCTTCCTCTTCTTCTTGTTGTTGTTGTTCAGGTTCTTCAACACTTGGTTTCCGTGCGATAAGTCTTGAAGGACTTGACAAAATTTGATGAAACTTGCAAGGATTATGTATCTAGGCAAGACCTAGGTTGGGATTGTAATTGGGTGACCTTGACCTAATTTTCAAGGTCACAGGGTCGCTTATGTGAAATTGGTTTCCGTTCGATAAGTCATGAATAACTTCATGGAATTTGATGAAACTTGGTAGGATTATGTATTTAGGCAAGACCTAGGTTGGGATTGTATTTGGATGACCTTGAGCGAATTCTCAAGGTCACAGGGTCACTTTTGTGAAATTGGTTTCCGTTCGATAAGTCATGAAGAACTTGATGGAATTTGATGAAACTTGGTAGGATTATGTATCTTGGCAAGACCTAGGTTGGGATTGTATTTGGATGACCTTGAGCAAATTCTCAAGGTCACAGGGTCACTTTTGTGAAATTGGTTTCCTTGCAATAAGTCATGAAGAACATGATGGAATTTGATGAAACTTGGTATGATTATGTAACTAGGAAAACCCAATGTTGGGATTGTATTTGGATGACCTTGAGCGAATTCTCAAGGTCACAGGGTCACTTATGTGAAATTGGTTTCCATGCGATAAGTCATGAAGAACTTGATGGAATTTGATGAAACTTGGTAGGATTATGTATATAGGCAAGAAGTACGTTTTGATTGTATTTGTCTGACCTTGACCTAATTTTCAAGGTCACAGGGTCGCTTATGTGAAATTGGTTTCCGTTCGATAAGTCATGAATAAATTGATGGAATTTGATGAAACTTGGTAGGATTATGTATCTAGGAAAGACCAATGTTGGGACTGTATTTGGATGACCTTGAGCGAATTCTCAAGGTCACAGGGTCACTTATGTGAAATTGGTTTCCATGCGATAAGTCATGAAGAACTTGATGGAATTTGATGAAACTTGGTAGGATTATGTATCTAGGCAAGAAGTATGTTTTGATTGTATTTGTGTGACCTTGACCTAATTTTCAAGGTCACAGGGTCACTTATGGGAAATTTGTTTCCGTGCGATATGTCATGAAGAACTTGATGGAATTTGATGAAACTGGGTAGGATTATGTAATTAGGCAAGACCTAGGTTGGGATTGTATTTGGATGAACTTGAGCAAATTCTCAAGGTCACAGGGTCACTTATGTGAAATTGGTTTCCGTTCGATAAGTCATGAAGAACTTGATGGAATTCAATGAAACTTGGTAGGATTATGTATCTTGGCAAGACCTAGGTGGGGATTGTATTTGGATGACCTTGAGCGAATTCTCAAGGTCACAGGGTCACTTTTGTGAAATTGGTTTCCGTTCGATGAATCATGAAGAACTTGATGGAATTTGATGAAACTTGGTAGGATTATGTATCTAGACAAGACCTACGTTGGGATTGTATTTGGATGACCTTGACTTAATTTTCAAGGTCACATGTGAAATTGGTTTCCGTGCGATGAATCATGAAGAACTTGATGGAATTTGATGAAACTTGGTAGGCTTATGTATCTAGGAAAGACCTAGGTTGGGATTGTATTTGGATGACCTTGAGCGAATTCTCAAGGTCACAGGGTCACTTTTGAGAAATTGGTTTCCGTTCGATAAGTCATGAAGAACGTGATGGAATTTGATGAAACTTGGTAGGCTTATGTATCTAGGAAAGACCTAGGTTGGGATTGTATTTGGATGACCTTGAGCGAATTCTCAAGGTCACAGGGTCACTTTTGCGAAATTGGTTTCCGTTCGATAAGTCATGAAGAACTTGATGGAATTTGATGAAATTTAGTAGGATTATGTATGAAGGTGAGACCAAGGTTGGGATTGTATTTGGGTGACCTTGACCTAATTTTCAAGGTCACAGGGTTATTTATGTGAAATTGGTTTCTCTGCAATAAGTCTTGAAGAACTTGATGAAAATTGCTCGAGTAATGTATCTAGGTGAGAGCTAAAATAGGATTGTAAT
The DNA here is from genome assembly GCA_964020975.1 of Hermodice carunculata. Taxonomy (NCBI): domain Eukaryota; kingdom Metazoa; phylum Annelida; class Polychaeta; order Eunicida; family Amphinomidae; genus Hermodice; species Hermodice carunculata. Next base: position 1,630,762 of record OZ026620.1, read on the forward strand.
TTTCAAGCAAACTTGGTCATTTGTAATTTGTTATCACCTGTAGCTTATTCAGAGACGCAAGTGTTCCACCGGGAGACATTTGATTTTCTGTTGGAAAATCAGTCTGTTCTAGTTTACAGATAATTTATCTAAGAAAAAAAATCAAATTCTGTTTCAAGAATGAAAAAAATGCACAATTCCACTTTGGTTTCAGTAAAAACGGAAAATCATTGGCCCTATTTTGAAGAGTTTGAAGGGGATGATTGCAAAGAAGATGTCAACAATCAGAAGATTTATTCCTACAAAAACATAATGAAGCTGTTAATTTGTGTGTACCAAAGAAAACAATATGAGGCAATGAAAAACCTGTAATGAAGTCGTCTCCGCTGGATGATGAAATTGTGAAAAGAAGCAAAAAGAAGCATAGAGCCTGGCCGAGATTTACGGAAACAAGAAAGGGTGAAGATCATGTAAAACATTGTAGAGAAAGAAACCAAATTTAAAGTGTAATCAGGACACATAAGAAGAACTTTGAAAAGCACTTGGCAAAAGGAATCAAAGATGCCCCCCCCCCCCCCCCCCCAAATGTTGTGTTTACTTGAAATCAAAAACTGAAACCAAGACTGGCATACCTGACCCAGAGATGAGTAGAGAGACAGAAAAAATAACGACTAATACATTGGAACCCTATTAGTACCGACCTCATTAATCCATATGTCTCATTAATCTGAACAATTCTCCTGGAACAGAATTGTTCATTTCAAGTAATAGGGATTCAGTAATCCAGATTTTTTTTTTCCCAATATTTTTTTTGAGTTCCTCTATTTACAGTATACATATGGTACAATACATGATGCAACTTGTATCTGCCATACAGTATAGTACAAGAGAGTACATTATGTGCAAGATGTAAAATGTTGATTCAGTAATCCAGATGCTTCATTAATCTGAACAGTTCACTGGGGTACAAAGGTGTTTGGATTAACAAGGTTCCACTGTAATGATAATGAAAAGGCTGACTGTGTAGCTGACTATTTTCATCAGTATTTACATGGGAACCTGAAGGCAGAATATCAAGGTTTGCACCATTCCTAGTCAGTATAGAAATGGATGAAGTAACAATCGATGAAGAAGTCGGGGAATTAAGACTTGCAGATCGAAATCCTGGAAAGGCCCCTGGGCCAGATATGGTTTCACCCAGAATACTTACAGAACTTTCAGATGTGCTGGCCATGCCACTGTCAATCATACATTGTATATGAAACATCATTGAGAAATAAGCTTGTTCCAAATATTTGGAAAATATGCAATATTACAGCAATTGATAAAAAAAGAAAGGAAAGACCTGCCTACCAATTATCGCCCAGTGAGCCTAACAAGTATCCCTTGTAAAACAATGGAGTCCATTAGACACTGTTATATGTATAGAATAATAAGACACAGAAATGTAAAAACAAACAATTTAGCAAACAGCAATATGGGTTTTATTGGAGGTTGTTCTACAGTATCCCAGTTGCTTAGGGTGCTTGATGGACAGAAATTGAAGATATTGGTGGCCAAGTGGATACAATCATTATGGATTTTATGAAGGCCTTTGATAAGGTACCACATCACAGCTTATTGGTAAATGTGAAGTTTATGGGTTGAATGAGGAAATTGCTAATTGGCTGCATGACTTTCTCGCTAATTGAACACAACAAGTAATCGTGAATGGAGCAAGTTTAAAAAAGTACTCCAGTAACAAGTGGTGTACCCCAAGGGTCAGTGTTGGGACTGACACTGTTTATCATTTACGTCAGTGACCTTTCAAATATTGTGCATTCTCATGTGTTTCTGTTTGTGGATGTTACAAAGATGTTCAGGCGAATTACATCTCGGAATGATACAGAATTGTTTCAAATAGACCTGGATGCATTGTCAGAATGGTCAAAGAAATTATGGCTACTGTTGTTCCACCCTGAAAAATGCAAGTTGTTGAGCATTGGGAAAAAAATTCTGGAAGTTTTGTATAATTTTGTGAGAGACATAGCTGATAACGTAGTAAACCTCCAGAGAACAAGGGGGGGGGGGGGGGGAAAGGACCTCAGTGTCATTATTGATGACAAATTGTCATTTGATAAACATATAGTTGGTAAGTTAATCTGGCAAACCGAAACATGAGTATTATTAAGAGAACATTCCAATTTTTGAACACAACCTCTTTCAAATATTTATGTAAAGCCCAGGTAAGACCACATTTAGAGTAAGCTAACTCAGTGTGGAAAGCACATAAGGCGAAGGATATTAATCTAATTGAATGATTATAAAAAAAAAAAAAGCCACAAAACAAATACCAGGATTAACAGATCTCTTTTATGCGAAGAAAGACTAAGAGACCTGGGACCACACACCTTGACCTATGGAAGGTTAAGAGGTGATGTTATAGAGGTGTATAAGATCTAACAGGATTATCTGATTCTGGAACTGCACCTGATTTGCATCTAATAGGTGAAACAGATACTAGAGTCATTGAATTCATTTAAATCAAAACTGGCTAAACATTTTGAGTCACCCCTTAAAATGGGACTATAGTAGGGCTGATGATTTTCTATTTTTGGTTCAAGGATTTTCTGTTTTTGCCCTATCATCATTCGGATGTTTTCCAGATTTTTCCAAAAGCCTTGTTGGTTATCAGAGCGACCACGCTTGGGCTTCGTGGCAGTCATCTTTCCTATTGAAACTCAAGTTCACACGAGAGTCTCGAGTTGCGAGATTAGTGGCGGTGCCCTGGTAAAAGTGTATTTGTAGAATGGAAATGGTTTAGAGCTTTAATTTTAGTGTTTTAAAAGAGGAAATGTGCAGATTTTTCTACATTTTGTGTTGCTTTAATTGATTTGTTTCTTTTACTGGGAAATTTTTATCAATTTCTGTTAAATTCCGCGGGAAAATTACTTTTCCATTTTTAGCTCAGCTGACTTGTCAGTCAGCTGAGCTTATCTTATGGTCCGTCGTCCGTCCGTCCGTCCGTCCGTCCGTCTGTCCGTCCGTCGTCCGTCAACAATTTACATTTTCGACTTCTTCTCCGAAACCGTCAGCCAGATCCACTTCAAACTTGGTGGGGATGTGCCTTGGGTGGGTCTCTACCAAGTTTGTTCAAATGGTCACGGTCCATTAATTTTTGGATTTTTAATGAATTTTTTTGTTCTTTTTTGGGCAAATCTTAAAAAATCTTCTTCTCTGAAACCGCTCACCCAATTACTTTGATATCACACAGAAACACTCCCTGGGACACGTAGTTCTTAATTTGTTGACCAGGTGGCGCTGCAATTTTTTACTAATTTTTTATGAATTTTTGTGTGTTCTAGCTATTTTCGACTTCTTCTCCAGAACCGTCACTCAGATTAAGCTGAAACATGGTGGATATGTTCCTCGTAGAAGGGTCAAACAAAGTTGTTCACTATGTGGGAATGCTGCAGATTCCTGATTTTTAAGGATTTTTCCATTCAGGTACTTATCGGTTAATGGAGCTTTCCTATTGATTACTATGGAAGTCAATGTGTATTCTAATGCTAATTCACATTTTCAACTTCTTCTCCAAAACCGTCATGCAGATTAACTTCAAACTTGGTGGGGACGTACCTTGGGTGGGTGTCTACCAAGTTTGTTCCAATGGTCATGTTCCAATGAATTTTGTTTTTTTTTTATGATTTTTTTTCAAAAATCTTTACAAAAGTTTTAACATGGGAATTTCTTGTAATGGTTATAACTTAAATAATTTTGGCCAGATTTACTTCAAACTAGGTGGGGATGTGCCTTGGGTGGATCTCTACCAAGTTTGTTCAAATGGTCATGCTCTATTGATTTTTGGAATTTTTATGATTTTTTTTCATTTTTGGGGGGCAAACCTTAAAAACTCTTCACCTCTGAAACTGCTCACCCAGTTGTTTTGATATCATTCATAGACACTCCCAGGGACACATAGCTCCCAATTTGTTCACCAGGTGGCACTGTAATTTTTTCTATTTTTTTTTTTTTTATGAATTTTTATATGGTTTTGTTATTTTTCACTTGTTCTCAGAACTGTCACTCAGATTAAAGTGAAATGTGATGGATATATTCTTGTGGAAGGGTCAAACAAAGTTGTTTACTAGGTGGCACTGCTTTAGATTCCTGATTTTTAAGTATTTTCAACTCGGGTATTTGTCGATCAATGCAGCTTTCCTACTGATTACTATGGAAGTCAATGGGTATTCTAGTGCTAATTCACAGGACAACTGACACAAAATTTACTGCTTACTTGATGACTTGAGATCTGTTTTTAGTTAGTACTGTGATGTTGCACATGTTAATGTTTTTGTATGAAGGTCATGCTCAGACAGTACATGAATGACTTTGACCTCATTTCTGGGGTCACAGTGCAACACACATGAATTTTACTCTTCATTATAACTTGAGAACTACTTGAACCTTGATGTTGCACATGTTAGTGTTCAATATAATGGTCAGACTTACTCAGAACATGGGTGACCTTGACCCTGTCCCAAGTTCATAGATCTGCAAGTGTGATGAATGTCAAGATCAGCTGAGCATGGGCTGTTCACACAGCCCTCTTGTTTGTTACTCATTCCACGATTCTGTCAGATTTTCTGAGAAAACAGAAAATCATCAGCCCTACTATAAATATGAATGAATGAATGAGTCTTTATTCCAAATATAATACACAATAGAGTATCACAAAATAGTTAGGGAAAAGGTGACCGGAAGGTGAAACCTTGTATGGCTACCTTACACAGGTTAGTACAATATGTGGTACATATACCAACAAAATATCTCACAGGAAATAGTTATTAACAAACAATTCTCAGAATAAAGTCAAAGGTCAAATAAATGTTAAGACATAAAGAAATAAAGAAATAGGCTGTTCTTATGACACAAACATGGAGACTAACATTTTTGTCGGCGAGGTAACACGAGTCTGTACACATCAACATCTTCGTTATTCAACCACAGTTTTAATTTCTGTTTGAAGCAATATCTAGACATTGTATTTTTCAACTGACATGGAATATGATTGAAAAAAAATATCAGACATCTATATAATTATTAAGGACCACATTGGACTTTTGATATGGATATGGAGGCCAGAAGCCCAAGTCCATAATTTCATATTATATTGTATTGCTTCACACATAATCATTGCTGAAAGTTGGTGTCTTGCACTGACATGAGCTGCCCTGTTTCCTGATTTAATCGACACGCATGCTCAGGGTCATATTTCACCTGACTGTTCTTTGTTAAGCAATTCTCTTGGGACCAAGCAGGATTGTGGGTGTTTAAACACTGAAAAAGTAAGAATAAGTTTTCAATATAATAGTAAAGTCAGCAAATGTGCCTTGCTGTGTTTCAAATTAGGAAGAAAAAAACCCAAACAACTGAAGGACTTTGCACACAAACTTGTTTAGTGAAGTCAGGAGCAGCAGTTTTATACCACAGCAATAAACAGTAGGCTCATGGTGATATTATGGTTGGTGGTGGTGACCAAATTCTGTGCAGTGAACCACTGGAAACATGTTCAGGTTGTGATTCCCAGCAATAAAGAACAGACTTGTCACTTTGACTGATGAAAAGTTGGTCAAATAAGCTTTTTTTTCATAAGCCATTCACTGGGAGTCCTGATCTTTAGTTCTGTATGTTTGCACGTGGTAAGCATTTGCTCATTGTACCAAAACTTTATTACTGTATTTTCAAATATTGAAAAAGAGTCAATAGAACACATGGGCATAACTTTTGCAGTTGAATCCTTTGGGGTTTTTTTTTATTAAAGCTCCTCAAGCGGCACAATGCCTAAGAGCTTCCCTGGCTTTACAAAGCTGGTCTGGTCAGGGTCTTGGCAAGGGTTTGCCTGTTCTAAAAGCTCATATCTTCACCAAAACCTGTACAGATGTGTTAATGATTTGGTGGGAGCATTTGTGAGATGGAAAAGATGCCTTTGTGCAAAGGAGTAGGCCTGGTAGTTTGGATGAACAAGAGATTTGAAATGATATGTTGCATGAAAAGGTGATAGGTTTGTCCAGTGAGGTGATGCAGTTGAACAGTTGACATATAGCCAATCATTGCTTTAAACATATTTTCTTGAAAAGCAATTGGCCAATCATTGCAGTGAAGTGAGCAAAAGGGTGTGTGGAATATGCTGATGAAATATAACAAGTGGCAAACCATGAAGTGGTGTTGGTCACTTAGTATCTTGTTCCCTATAATGGGAACTACTGTCAAAATAGTGAAATTGAAATGTCAGTTTAGTACCTGAAGTGCAAAAACCATAACACTTGAATTATACATATAAAATTTAAGTGCATTTACAGTACATAAAAATAATTGCAATGCGTCATCAAAATGCAAGATATAAAGTAAAATGACTGGAGCATGAAATTAGGTCCATATAAAATCAATACTGTAAATTGCTTTATTTTTACGTGTTTAAATTTCATGGTTTTTGTATTTTTTGACATTTCACTGTGGTTTTAATTTCAGTATTTTGGACATAATTCCTATTCATACAATGTTAAAATACTATTTCACAGCGTGTTTATTTTCTTGGATTTGTACCATCTGCGGAATTAGCGAAAATAGGAATACAGTGAAGTTAAAGCAATTTACAGTACACGTTCGCCAAACAACATGCCACATGTTAAACTAACACCCCCTGTGGGACCAATACCAGCCTTAGAAAGGTCCTGCCCACATTTTGTTTTGTTCCAAATTGTTGTGAAAATTGAATGTGATCGTGTTATACAGGTGTGCCTTATGTGAAGAGTTTGTAGGGCAAAAGCACAGTTGGCTCTTGATGGAGGGCCTAGGTTCTATTTGTACATGAAGCACCATCTGGTGAGGGAGAAATTATAACCTTCCCAAAATAGTGCTTATGCTGGCAATCCCCCTCATCATGACATCACCATGGCTGCTGCTTTACTGTAGAACTGATTTACAGTGTACTGCAGGATACCCCTATTTTCAGTTTTTCACTGACTGCAGTGCCACCTGGTGATTATCAATGCTGTAACTGTCAACAACTAGAACCAAGACCTTCCTTTCCAGCCAACTGTATGTTTGCCCTACACTGCAATAATATGCAATCACTTTCAATTTATTACCACAAACTTGGGACAAAACAACCAGAGTAAACGACTTTTTTTCTTAGCTGGACAAAAGTCCAGACATCACAGTGTAAGATTCAGGGGAAAATTTAAGAAAAAAATCCAATTTAGATAATAATATCTTGCAGTTATCGGTCTCTGCCCATCAACAATAGTTTCATTTGTGTGAAGTTTTTTCCCTGCAAGTTAATTAACGCACCATGAAATATATTTTTCTGGCTGTCAATATTGATACCAAGTTTGTTCAGTTGAACTTTGATGACTGAGTGATCTGTGTGAGTCATCTATATACTCACCGGTTCCCACAGGGGCAGGGTCACTGTACTTTTGTCAGAACTGTTTTGTTGGGGACATGTTTATTACAGACTCTGTCAGAATGTGTTTTTACACATAACAATGAATATTACATGTTTTCGTGACACATTACGTTAGTATTGTAACTGTGCTATTCCCCAGCATATAAATCAGCTGCAACGGACATATTCTGATTCTCTGAGGAGGTATGTTGATAGCAAAAACTGTGGGAATTGAACTTGAATACACAGATCTGCTCTCTGGCACTGGTCAAGACAAACTAACTTTTCATTAGGTAATAGGATTGCTGCTCATACAATAAAAGTACAGTCTGCACAGGGTGCAATTGCAGTATAAATTTAGAAATTCTGTGACAAGCCGTTCATCAGATTCACCATTGCTATGATGTGCACAAAGTGAAATGGAACATTGGTCTTTGTGACCTGGATGACCTGAGGTCACATGACATCGGCACCCATGCAAAAAAAAATCCATCGATCATCATAAAGATCCCTTGAATGTTCTCTTATTTAGTAAGCATGAGAAAAACTTTGAAGTATTAATTGATAATGACTGCAATGAAACCAAGGCTTACAGTCCCCGTGTCTGTTGATTTCTTGGAAAAGGGAAGACAAAAAAGGAGATGCTTGGCAAAAAAAAAAAAATGGAATAAAGAAAGAAAAAGTGAAGATGTGTCTGATATAAGAAAGAAGACAAAGGGTTAGGAAACTGAAAAAAGCACTTCTGTTAGTTGGCAGGTACAAGTGGCATAGAGTGACAGCGATATAGATTTTGTCTGGGCACCCAGCAATAGATCTAATAATGGTGTGTAATATTGAGCAGAGAAGATTCCAGACTCTGTCTCAGATGCTTACTTCACTATTTGCCTTCAGTGTAAGCACTTAAAATTTATTGGCTACATTCTTTTTGACAGAAATATGACAACTGAATTTGCATAAAATTGAGACATGGCAGAAGATCATTGAAAAAGAAATCTCCAATGAATGTCATAATACATATATGTGGTTAGATCTGAAGGTCTGGCGCTGATATTGAATCCCACTTCACTGCAGACCAATAGTTACAAACCAAACACGAAGTGTGCGTGTGCGAGGACTGGTGCCCTGCAAGGAGCGGCTAGGTATTAACTGGGCAAAGTAAGGAGATAAGGCAGTACGTACAGCATGTGGCTACTGCACCTTTCACATAGCACTTCTTTAATCAATAAATGTAACTCTTTGCTTCCTGTCCAGTGTCTTTGCTCGAGGAAGCAACAGGCTGCCATGGTCGATTACTCCAAGAGGAAATTGCATCTGAAAGAACAAAGATGCTCCGGAGCCTCTTACCTGGAAGCCGTATGTCTTTAATTCAGTCGAGATTACTTTCTGTGAATGACAGTTAGACATAATCTTTTTTTTTAGCAAGAGTCAACTGTTACGGCACATCCAAAGTGTTGCACACCTGAAACTGGGTGGTCTTTGGATACAGGTAAGGTCTGCAATACCTTAGGAACCAAGAAAGCAGCTTATTTTATCATGGTAATTGTGTCCAAGGGATAAACATTTTTTCTTTGTGCGAGGTTCAGTTGGGAATCTTTGACCCTGGAAATGTTTTAACGTGCATGTTGTATCCAACATAGGGCTTGTTTAGGGGTCGGGGAAAGTTGAGAATTTCCGTTTTTGGCCCCATTTTGGGAACTTGACTGCTGCAGAATACATGTGATCCATAAATTGCTTTAAGTTTGCTGTTTTCTTATTTTCACTTATTTCGCTGATGGCACAAAACCATAAAAAATGAAAACACAGTGTAATATGTATATGTGTGTGTGTGTATATATATATATTCATTGTTTGAATTGGAATTGTGTCCAAAATAGTTCAAAATTAAAAGTACAGTGGAATGTCAAATGTATTGCCTGCTAAGCAGACCAAGTTCCATGTTACTACACGTGGCAGACCCCAGCGGAGTAGACAAAGTACGCAGGTTGGGTCTGCTTTGGAGGCAATCAAATATACAAAAATCATAAAAATTTACACATGCGGAACTAAAGCAATTTATTGTGTATGGTATTCAACCATAGTGATGGATTTTCATCTTCATTAAGCCAGAAGAATGTGCTCAAATTTTCAAGAAGCTCTTTGATTGAAGCATTAATATGACAAGTGTGAAGTCAGTGGTTTTTAAGGGTCTACCCCAAAGGTAGGACCCTTTCTGTTTTCGGGTTGTCCGTCTGGATGTCCGGATGTCTGTCCAGATGTGCAGATTCTTGTTACTGTGATATGTACAAAACGCCTCCATGTATTTGCTCAAATTTGGCAATATGCTTAAAGTAAGGATGGTTCATCATTTTCATCATTTTTGAATTAGTAATTACAGTACGCAAGGGGGGAGGGGGTTAAATGGGTCTGTACACTTTCACAGAATATGGAAAATGATGGTTAATCTTTGACCTGTTTTGTTCAATTTTGCTATGATTTTTCTTGGAAAATCATCATTTTTAAAGTACTAATTTGGGGGGAGGGAGGTCATAAAAGATAGTACCCTGAGTATTAATTCAAAAATGATGATAATATTATAATATTTCCCTGAAATGGGAAACGCACATATCCACTCGACCAAATCCCCATTTATAAAAAGAATGGTTCAATGGAGGTAGTTATGTGCGAGTGCCATATCAACACGGTTATGCAGTTTATTTACTGAGTCGGCATTTATTTCCAGAATCAGGGAATTAAATCCACCAGCATTAAGGTAATGCCGAAAATACATATTTTATGTTCGGAACGTGAGGGACTCAAACCTGCAACCTTTGGCAACAGTCGCCTAGCTGAAATGGGAAACGCACATATCCACTCGACCAAATGTTGAACCATCCCTTACCTGGCAAGATGAACTGATTAGATTTGGGTGTCACCATGATCCAATTTGAGCAAGTGGCAGCCTAATTACATGCTTGTTAGGGCTTGTTACTGCAATATCTCCAGAATGCTCCAATGTATTTTTGCTAAAATTTGGCAGTATGCTTATCTAGCATGCCAAGATGAACTGATTAGATTTTGGTGTCACCATGACCTAATTTGAGTAAGTGGCGTACGCTTCAGTCAACACTTGCATTGAAGGTTTGTCTAGTTGCATTACCTGGCAAGTTAGGTTCCTGTTGCCCCAGTAATAATGGGCAATAGACATGTTGCTTGTGATCCAGATGAGTTGTGACAGGGCTGCGAGATATAACAGAGTTGTTTAGGAAATGCTTGCAGTGCATGTCTGTTGTTTGATTCTGTGGATGTTCCTCGTTACATTTTTGAAGAGAAAAGTGGGAGTGGATTTGTGTTATTGTGCAGGACGCCTTTACATTGATGAGCTTTCAGCCAAATGAAGTAATTAAATGCTATTTGCCGTCCCATCTTCCCACAGAATGATTGGGTCCTGAAACGGCAATCTTGTAATTAGACACGAATCACCTCTAGAGCCGGAAATGGGAAAAGCATATTCCTGCCACTACAGTGGATTGCGTTGATAGAGATAGAGTCGATGGTCCAGCTGTAGCATACATGTGTGGGTGCCAGGGATAGAAATTTACTTTTTTTGGAAGTTTCCCGTTTTCTCCAATGTAAATAATTCATCAAATAATTGTATAATGAGTCGCATGGCGCTTGGTAATTTTGCAGTGAGCAATGTCCCTGTGCAATTGATTTACCTAATTGCATTTGCAAAAAATATTGATTGTTTGAACAATGAGATTGTATGCATTCAAGTCAAAGTAGAAAAACAAGTAAAAAAGTAAATTAGTACATTCGTATGCTACAGGCTAATACATGTGCAATATGGTATTAAATCAATGCATGTAGACACACTGACTAAACAAATTTCAAAGTTTCCATTTTCAATTGACAAACAGAAATTTGAAATTTCATATTTCATTTGGGTAATTACATGTGTAAATGCATATGGAATGTCTTAAATCTAGGTGTGTAAACCAACGTTGTTATATAACCTGTGTTACTTCACCTTAAAAAGTAAACATTTGTTTAGAGACCTTCCAGAATTTTATGTATTCCTTTGTATATTCAGCTGAATACAGATAACAGTTGATAGTTACCTCTTTTAGTCTTTTGGGTCATTCAACGTGATAAAATGTATTATACATGTGCTGAAGTATTTAATTGTGAAATGTACATAATAAATATATGATCACCAGATCATTTGTGATTCCTGTTCTGGCACATTTTGTATTACGTGTATAAAACACCACATTTGATTAAGCTTAAGATAAAAAGTTGCCCCTTGGGCAACCAGGGAATCATTTAAAGCTTCCCCAACAAATTTTAAGTTGTCTGGGTCAATTAGACATCCCATAATTTCAACCCATAGATGTCATAATCAACATGGTTGTATTCATCCAGTAAAACTTGCTCTGAAATACCAGAAAAATAATTGTTTACCCCATTGCATCTTGCATTAAGATGGAGTTGACAGATTTTGTTGGTAGTGGGGGTGGGGGTAGGGGTGCTAAGTTCCCAACCCCCACCAGGGAAAGCTGTCAACTTGATCTTAATTCAAGGGGGAAATGGTTGAAGCCATTGGGGACACAGATGAAGGCACAGATGGAAATGGTGACTTCAAATGGTTCCATATTTCAGTTCCAGAAACTCCATAAAAATATGCGTCATTCAGTAGCAACATGTGTCATATAAAAAGTGCTTTCATGCTGGAAGTTACAATGCAAAAATCCTTAACCCCTGAATTATGACTGATTATAAGAGTCAACAGCTTTACTTGGTATGCATTGGGTGCAACCCCTTCCAAGGAAAGCTGTTGATTGGGGGTAAGTTATCTTGATACGTCTTGTTAATGATTTGCATTTCAATTATTCGCCCCTCAGTTGTATTGGCTGACAAGGTCTTGTCGTCATGTCAATTCATGTGTCTGTGTATATTCTCACAGATGCAATAACTTTTGAACAAATAGAGCTGCTGTCATTAAACTTGACCTATAGAAGTATCTTATCGGGAGCTTGGCTGAGTTTGACATTCAGTGACCATGACATTTTCAAGGTCACCAGGGGTCATCATGATTTACTCTTGCAGATGCAATAGCATTTAAACATATTCAGCTGCTATCATGAAACTTCCTATGTTGAAGCATCTCATTGAAAGCTTGGCTAAGTGTGACATTCAGTGACTTTGACCAATTTTCAAGGTTAGCTAGGTCATATTTTCACCCAGGTCAAGGTCACTCTGACTCATATATTCTTTCATTACAGCTGGAATTTGTCAAAAACATCAAAGCAGATAACATTTGACTAGTAGTCGGTTTTGGCCAGTTTAAGTGGGAGAGGGTTAACATAGTATGAAATGAGTTATAACATGCCTAAACTAGACCGACCAATCCAGTCACTAGGATGTGACATACATTAAACTGCGGTGCTGCTTTGGCCTTATCATTAAATGAGGAAGTTGCTGTATTTATGCTTTTACAAAACAAACAGGGTGAGATCTTTCTGGACGGTTTTTGCTGGGGTTGCTGGGTTAGGCACCATATGTCAGAATCTCGCTCGGTACAAAGTCCTGGGTTTTGCTGGATTTTGTCCGGTTTTTGTTGGATTCACTGGTACAGAATGTCAGGATTATGATGGGATAAAGCCAAATGTGACGTGTTGGGATCCTGCTAGAATCTGTTGGGCTCTGACCCAGTAGCCTGTGTATGTCGGCATCTTGCTGGAATCTGCCGGGCCACAATCCAGCAGACTGTGTATGTCAGGATCTCGCTCAAATCTTCTTGGCCTTGACCATGGGGAGACTGCTAATGGCAGGATCTTGTTGGATTCTACGTGGGCTGTGCCAGTAAACACTGAAAAATAGTCGCCATTCATACCAGCCTCCAGTTCCTATAACCCAATCTGCTGCTTTCAACTGCGAAAAGATAGAAATATACAGCAGCCAAAAAATGAGAATGTATGTGTACAGAAAAATGTAATCAACATACTTAATTGTTTGATTGCCCACAATCTGCATTTTGGCCTGGTTCATCATGAATGTCAAGCATCTTAATTACACATGTAGTCTGAATGATTTCAATGGGCTTAAAATCACACATTCACTTGTTGTGCAATATGGCTGCTTTAAAATTAAATGTTCAAAGCATGGTGGGAAGGATTGCAAAGCATCATGGGTAAGAGGCCCAACATTCTCCAGCAATAACTTTGTGTAACTGTTGAGATCCCATCATTTTCTTTCAAAATAAGAGATTGTTGCCTCTGCCCAGCATTAAATAATTTACTTAATTTTTTACCCAGCAAAAAGCAGCATGATCCTGACATAATCCTGCATATCCAGCAAAAACCCAACATAGAAAATAAGTGTGTGTTTTTTTTTAAACCAAGCCAAAACCGGCGTGATCCCAACATGATCCTGTATATCCAGAAAAAAACTCGCATGTTTACCCAGCAAAATCCAGCATACCTAGTAAAAACCCAACGTACAACTTAAAAATTAGCTTCTTTATCCAGCAAAAAGAAGTGCGATCCCTACATACCTTACAGAGAAAAAAAATCCAGCATAATCCCAACATTTCAGTTTTTCCAGGGTGGGCAGATCCCTGTATCAAACTTGGCAAAATATTTCTCTTGCCAAACTAGCAATGTAAATAAAGTCAGGTTCTTCAAACATGCAGTGACCTTGGTATAAGAAGGAATCATCATATATGTATGGAATATATTTTGCTTTTTCCCACAACTGACTGTGACACTCCTGGTTTTCCATTAGTATGCCTACATCATGGTGGGTGGTTGTGACACCCTTGGTTTTCCATTAGTATGCCTACATCATGGTGGTTGGTTGTGACACCCTTGGTTTTCCATTAGTATGCTTATATCATGGTGGTTGGTTGTGACACCCTTGGTTTTCCATTAGTATGCTTATATCATGGTGGTTGGTTGTGACACCCTTGGTTTTCCATTAGTATGCTTATATCATGGTGGTTGGTTGTGACACCCTTGGTTTTCCATTAATATGCTTATATCATGGTGGTTGGTTGTGACACCCTTGGTTTTCCATTAGTGTGCTTATATCATGGTGGTTGGTTGTGACACCCTTGGTTTTCCATTAGTATGCTTATATCATGGTGGTTGGTTGTGACACCCTTGGTTTTCCATTAGTATGCTTATATCATGGTGGTTGGTTGTGACACCCTTGGTTTTCCATTAATATGCTTATATCATGGTGGTTGGTTGTGACACCCTTGGTTTTCCATTAGTATGCCTACATCATGGTGGTTGGTTGTGACACCCTTGGTTTTCCATTAATATGCTTATATCATGATGGTTGGTTGTGACACCCTTGGTTTTCCATCAGTATGCCAATATCATGGTGGTTGATTGTGTCACTGTTGCCAAGTGATTGAGTCAGAGATTTTGCTGTGAAATAAATTTTCGAGTCCTTTATTAGCTAAATAATAATTTTTTTTTCCATGTGACTAATTTCTGAGTGGCTGATATTATTCAATTTAAAATATTGAATGCCATGGATGTATTTTAAATTTGCTTTTATTTATCAATTTTGCATAGGCTGTTCTTTTTTTTTTTTTTTTTTTTGCCAGATGTGAACCTGCTTAATGATTTAAAACAAATTACTCAATGTTAATCATGTATCGGACGAATTGTTTAGATGCCTAATACTTGTTTATCTGCAGAAGAAATATCCAATATCTGACTATTTCCAAGAAGTCTATTTGTGCAGGCAATTATCACAGATGTCATGCAAAACACAAAAAATGCTCCCATTTTCCTTTTGAATAATGGAATAACAAGTGGTTCCTTGTGCCCAGAGTCCGGTTTTTGTACCATTATGAACTACATATTGATGCCTTTGTTATAGATGAAGCAGGAAGCTGGCCTTCAATATGTCGAATTGATACCATACAGCTAGTTACCAATACATGGAATAAAATATACATAGTACTTAGAAAAGAGCAAAAAATGTTATGTGGTATGAGGCCATATTGATAGAGAGGAAGGTTATAGTTCATTACATTCTAAATGTGTGTTGCCTTAATTCATGGTATATAAGTGAGCCTTTTGTGGATTATGTAAAAAGAGCAGACCCGTATATGGATTGAGAGGCAGCTGGTCCGGTGACAGTGGTGGTTGATCCAGCCCCGATATTAACCTCGGATCAGTGAGGACATCGTCATTTGCAAGTACAGAAGCCTGTTATAATCTTTCAGACGCTTGAGCTCCTGCCATCCTCAACAGTTGTATTCCAGGGCGAGGTTCCCGGCAGGTAGTTTGTATACTATTGGAGATTAGCAGTCAGGCAGAGTGGATTATTTTATTTTGTCAGTCAAATGGATTAGGCAACCTAGAGGTCAAAAGGTCAATTGCAGAAGCATCGTGGACAGCCTGGCGCCCATGTCGGTACAAACCCAGTCAAGATAAACATAAAAAGCCTGACAAGTACATATGCTCTGGTGGATGGTTTGTTTTCCTGTTTATTTCGGGAAACCTGTCCACGTTATACAGGAAGTGCTTTTATTCAAATACAAACGTGCCTTGTCCAAAATCAGTACTTTTAACTTACGCACAAGTCCTGCAATGTGAACCAGACTGGCAGCAGTAGCATTAACCAGACTGGCAGCTGTAGCATGACTTGCCAAAATAAAGAAGAAAAAAGAAACAAAGAAAGTACTGCAGAAGGCATGTACTCAGTTGGAAACGATGTAGATAACTCCTGCTGTGTCTCAAGGTTATGATCCTAGTGATAAGTCAGGGTTCATGATGGTGACAAATGAGTAGGTTTTTTTGCTGAAGCGTATACTCAGCTGCACAATTGTTGCACGGTCTATCCGAAAAAAATAGGGGCAATGAGAGTGCCCTACCTTTTAATATCTTTGTGCTGTTAAAATTCCTGACATCTGGAAAAACATGAAAAATTGATAAACGGTTATCGATTACAGGCTGTGTATGTGACATATGGACAGTTGGTGATGTTATTATTGTCAGATGTTACAGAACTTTGTTTTCAACAAAACGGATAAGATACAATTATAGCACATGTAAAAGAAGAAATATCTAACTTCCAATTCAGGTTAATGATAATTCCTTTTATGTTTACCTGGTTGTCAAGGCCTATTAGCCAATCAGAATGCTATTTTGTAGGTCATTACCTGAGACAACCACAACGTGGGGAAAAGGCACTATACAACCTGGTGATAGAAATCAGTTTAATGAAGATTATTTTTTGGAAAGTGTTCTTTTCATTGTTATTGTAGCAATTGATGCAAGTTTCCTTTGCAATTTATGACATTTAGTCCCCTACTAGACAGAAAGAAAACCACTTAGATTCTGGCTCTTTTGACAGAAATTGTGAAAGTAGCGCCACCTATAAAAATTCATCTGCCACAATGAACGGTTTGGAGGCTGTGAAACACATTGAAAATGGGTAAATATGATTGTGAACTTCACTGGGACATGAAAGAAAAAACTTTATTACTCCCCATGGAATCATTGTGGTGATTGTATGACCTCCACCATGTGCCATGACCTAGGTCGGTCATAGAATCCCTGCAATGACTCAGTGGGGAGAATTAAAGTCTGTATGTTCAAATGTGAAACTGGAGGACCTAACATGAACATATTGGCATGCAGCTTTCACCCCCACCCCCCACCCCCTTAAAACATTACTGGTAGCTGTCTGGTGTCAGAGGCTTGTCTGCTTCTTATATGGGTCCATCCCGAGGGGAATCCATTATGTTTGTGGATTGTCTGTCACCCATTAGTTCTATCTGTCTACCAATTGTTTGTGAACACGATAACTCGGGAATTACTAACCATCTGAAGGTCAAATTTTCCCTCATTGCTGCCCGGACACAGTTCCTTCATTGTCTTGCATTTTGGTGAATGTGACCCCATTTTCAAGGTCACAGAAGCCGTGTATGTGCAAAGGTTGACCCAGCAGTCAGTGCTTGGCATTAAAGTGGCTCTAGTTTTTCCTGTCATTAAGTAAAGTATGCCATTGGTCTGCACTCTTTGCACCCCACTCCAAGAATGCAAAGGGAAGCTGTAGACTGGGCCTTCATAGGGTTAAGTCCAAGCTGTTTTTCTTGGAAGTTTTATTTATGGCAGCTATTAGTTCATAAGCAGATTATGTGACTTCCATGTCTGCCTCTAAACTGTTAAATCTTGACAGCACCACAATGTTTTGTACTGTGGAATCTCCCTTCTATCTTTTTCATTGCCAAGGTTTGGACTGAGTCAATGACTTTCCTTAGAAAGCTGTTGACCCAGACAATTATAGTCTCTGTAACTTTAGACATGGTGCTAGTTTTGACAGGTCTTTTCACAAGGAATAAAAATCTAGCATCGTGAATATTATTGAGAGCAGTGGGCCTTAACCCTTTCCCCCTTTCAACCGGCCAAATCCGGCTGGTGGTCAAATGTCGTCTGCTTCAGTTTTTTAAATGAATTTCAACACTGATGAAGAACAATTTGACTGAGAAATGTGCAGGAGACTTATCATGATCACATGCCCCAGGTCAACAGCTTTCCTTGACATGGGTAGGGCACTTAGTGCCCAACCCATGTCAAGGAAAGCTGTTAACTCAATCTCAATTCAAGGGGGAAAGGGTTAATATAGATGCAGTTTCTTTGTGGAGGTGGTTTGAATTGCAGATTCTACTGTCTTGCGTCTGACTTTGGGGTCTCTTGTTTTTAGCTCTGCAGACCAAAGGTTGCAGAGCTTATGGGATCACTCATGTCTATATATGTTGGTCCGTCCGTAAACTTTTTGCTTGTGAGCATGAAAAAGTCCACAGTTTTTAACATAGGTCCATATAACTTTCAGGACTTATCAAGTGTATGAAAAGCTAGGTTAAGTTTGATGTTAGTGGCACCACCTACAGTATTATGTAATATATGGGTCAAAATGTGAAAATCCCATGACCACTCTAGCATCCTTAATGTGTGGTAGATCTTCATGAAATTTAGTGGGACTGTGGAGGAGGTTAAAATCTCAGTTGCATGGCATATTAGTGGTGCCATCTATAATTCAACGGAAGTTATGAGCCAAAATGTGTATTATATCTAAAAAAAATATGGAATTAGACTTGCCAAATTTATTGGATATATAGACCATGTCTACTGCTAATATATTGTGTAATATCAGTGACATTGACATATTTTTGTAAGGACACCAAGCCTGTAAAGTTGAAAGAGGTGGTTTTGTAATAGTAGGGTGTAGCTTGGACATAAATGGCAAATAGAATTGAGCCTCCATAACAAAATTCCAGTTGACTACATTGTACGTAAAACTGTACTAGGTGACCTACTTTTTTGGGTCACCATGACCATGATTATGCACTTTGGCATTTGCCCAAGTGTATTCTTTTTCTTTTATAACTTGAAAAGTTATTACCCAGTTTGAACAGAAAAGCCATGTATGGGCACCTGGATGCAGAGTGCACATTTTAAACATAGGAATTTTGTAATCTGAGTTGAAGGTCAAGGTCAAATGGCCAGTTTGAATATAGGGATGGTCATCTTGTGAACACTCTGCACTCCCCCCCCCCCCTTTATGGATTTTCATGGAAATTAGTGGGATGTAGAAGTGGTCAAAATCTTGGCTGCTTATGATACTAGTGACGCCTCTTGTAATGAAACTAAAATTATCAGTTAAAATGTCTTGGGGAATACAAAATTACATATCTTGAAAAGTAATTGAATTAGACAAATTTATAGGATATACAGATCATTTCGGATGCTAATATGTTATGTAAAATCAGTGACCTTGACCTACTTTGTGAGGTCACCAGACTGGTTAAGTTGAAGGTGATTTTGTTATGGCAGGTGTAGCTTAGACACCAATGGCAAAGAGAATTGAGCCTCCAGATCAACGTTGTGCTTGACTACATTGTATACAAAAAATCGTACTTGGTGCCCTACTTTTTTGGTCACGGTGACCCAATGATTGTGTGACCTAGACCCATTTGTCAAGGTCATTTAGCACTTGAGAAAAGGACATTCAATTCAATACCGTGATAAAGAATAAGGCAAATGATGCGAAAGATATCACAGATTTGTATCATGTTTGATATTGCATAATATGGCGAAGCTTGATTAATTTTTCGAGGTGGTGGAGAGGAAACATGTGAGGAAATGATTTTGTCATGATGGCAGTCAGCAGAGCATGAGTCCCAAGGGCATCTTGTCATAATATATTCTAAAATGATCGAGGATGCTTTAATTTACTGCCAGTAACCAATAACATTGCATGATTCAGGTCACCTGACCAATTTTTACCAGTTTGAGTTGATATGACTCAAATGGTCTGGAAGGCTCAGCAGATCTAATTGTCACACACACCCTAATCCCTGATCACTACTATTGATGCATAATATTGTGCAGTTGATTTTTTTTTGGGGGGGGGTTCATTTACATATTTAAAAAAAATATATATATGTACTCTTTTAATATATGGTATTTAGCGATGATTAAATCAACTAAATTTAGGCCTGCTGGTTAATTTGCGTTCATAACCACAAGATGGCACTGCAAAACGTGGGGGTATGCACAATTTTTAGAACAACTGAATGAGAGGTGAAACATGGACAACACTTCAAGGATTTTGTGGAAATATTAGTGGTTTTGTGAGGTTTCTGGGGAATATTGAGGGAATTTTATGCAGCAACGTAAAATGTGCCAGCCAGTAATATTGACTTTTTGCCTTGTCTGTTTTCAGGTCAGCTGGGTGGGGCCCAGGGGGTCATGCAGCAGAGGGCCCCCTTCCAGGCCTACCAGCAACAGATAATGCAGGCCCGGGTGGCCCAGGCACAGCAACAAGGCGTTCAGGTAGGCACTGGCCACACCCCTGTAGCTGTCTGTCTAGCCCAGGCACAGGCACTCAGCTGTCCACTGGGGATGGGCTTATAGGGAAGGCTTCATCTGACATCAGTATCCGCTGTAATCAGGAATCATCTGATACTGATTTGAATATTTAATATAAGTTATAGAAATAGACAAAGTAAAACTACTGTGAAACACCAAGAGGGTGAGATTTTCTTGGTGTAACTGTTGACCCAATTGTGATCAGATGTGAAATGAATGCCCCATTTAATGGACAAAGATCGTGTTGCCAAGCACAGAAGTGGCTGATATTGGCTGATACAAATACAAGGCTTACTTGAAAGCAATCTGTTAATATGTACTTACGTGAGATGTGCAAAAACATAGTTGAACCAAACACAGATGAGTAGGGCTCAGTACATATACAGGGAGAGAAAATTCCTATGTCCCGTTGTCAAGGACAAGTAAAATTTAATGCAGGACAAGTGAAAATTCAGAAAAATAACATGTAAAACATAGTGGCACTTGTCCTCAGACAAGTAAACCCATTGTGGAATTTTCTGGTCCTGACATATAGGGAGCGTGGATATTTAATGAACTGACAAATCTGTAAGAAAAAAAATTAAAAACTCTGATATTCATTGTGTCTTAGCAGAGCTTTTAATATTTCCAAATTCTCCACAAATAGGCTTCAGTAACTGATATCTATGAAGTTGGTACTTGATGACTTTTTAATTCAAAATCTGATTGGAAAAAATTGGCCCAACATGTGCGGACATGTGACATCAGCCCATCCCTACTGTCTACATGGCAGGCTCAATGAAACTAGAGTAGTTTATGCTACAAGTTGAAGGCACAAGAGATTTAGGTCATCCATCTACCCACAAGTGTCATTCTTCACGGAGAAGCTCATCCATGTGTCAACTTGTCCGTGTACTTCAGTGATACACCCATTCACGCTTCCATATGTCTGTACTTCAGTGATACACCCATTCACGCTTCCATATGTCTGTACTTCAGTGATACACCCATTCACACTTCCATATGTCTGTACTTCTGTCACATCCATGTTTCCACATATCAGTGTATTTTAGTTACATACTCATTCAGTGACACCCATTCACGCTTCCATATATCTGTACTTATGTCACTGGCTCATTCATGCTTGCACATATCAGTGTACTTCAGTGACATGCTCATTCATGCTTCCACTTGTCGGTGTACTTCAGTGACATGCTTATTCATGCTTCCACTTGTCAGTGTACTTCAGTGACATGCTTATTCATGCTTCCACTTGTCGGTGTACTTCAGTGACATGCTCATTCATGCTTCCACTTGTCAGTGTACTTCAGTGACATGCTTATTCATGCTTTCACATGTCTGTACTTAGTGACATACTATTCGATGCTTCCACATGTCAGTGTACTTCACTGACACTCTCATTAATGATTTGACATGTCAATCTTTATCAGTGACACACTCATTCTGCAATCACTGTTTCTTTTTTTCACATGTGTCAGTCTACAAAAGTGACACATTCATTAATGCTTTGTGTAACAAATTTACCCAAGTTACACATTCACACTTCCACATGAATCTGTAAGGCTACTGAGTTATACACTCATTCATTTTTCCACATAAGATAATCACTCATTCCTGGACCTGTATTTATCATTGTTCTGTCGGTGTAACACACTGGATAAGCCTTCCACGTACATGTCTACCTGTATACTGGCATTGGACTTGAGGCATGGTAGGAATTCACTTGTGATTGGAGGCAGCTGGCTTCAGACCATCAGCCACCAGACAGGACAGGCCACGGGGGATGCATATAGTGTTTAGAGTCCCGGGGGATGCATATAGTCTTTAGAGTCCCGTTGTCTGCTGTCTCTGCCGCATATCTTATTTTGCTTATATTTCTGTCCCCTTTTAACCTATTGCCTCCTAATTTGGTAAAAATAATCTCTGGGTCTGGGAAATTTTTCTTATATGATAATGTACAACCTTGAGCTCAAAGGTCAAGGTCAAATCCTCGTTACATTTTTCTCACCCAGGAATTTTTTCGCATATTGGCCTAAACTTTCTTGATGCATAATAGGCTCAAGGTTACTATCAAGGAAAGTACCTATGGGTTTTCAATTTGTGTGGTTTGTTTTAAATGTGAGTGACCTAAGAAAGGTCAAACTACATAAATTACATTCCTGTTGATTACAATGCAAGTCAATGGGGATTGCATTGCTAATTCACATTTTGAACTTTTCCTAAACGATTAGCCACATTCACTTCAAACTTTTGGTACAGATACTCCATAGATTTTGGATTTCTTTTCATATGATTGTGGATGACCATCAGGTCAAGGTCACAATGCCTTAAAAAATAAAATGGTTTCCCTGCCACATCTTCAAATGGGTATGATTGAAGTCCATCAAACTTTGTCATAATTTACCAATGTAAGACTTCCCGTAAATTTGCTCAGAGGTGACCTTGAGGTCAAAGGTCAAGGACGTTCCTATTGATTACCGTGTAAGTCATTGGGTCTGCAATGGTTCTCATTTTGACTTAAAAAGGGTAAGCCAGATTGGCTTGAAACTTTTCATACAGAAACTCCATAGATTTTGGGAAATTGTTCATATAATTGTGGATAACCTTCAGGAGATAGGTCAAGGTGACAATGCCTTGCAAAATAAAATGGTTTCCCGGCCACAGTTTCAAATGGGTATGACTCAAGTCCATCAAACTTTGTCATTATTTAGCTAGGTGAGACTTCCCATAAATTTGCTAAGAGGTGACCTTGAGATCAAAGGTCAAGGTCAAACTTTCTGCAGAAGAAATGTTCGCCTTCTCAGAGGGGTGGGAGGCACCTGCTCGTGGGATGCATGTTTTTCACAAGAGAAAACTCGCTGCTAGTTACAAAATGTGTTTTGTCTCAGTTTACAACATTATGCCAGCATCAATGAAAGAACATATCACAAAGCTACAGTTACGCTCACGTTCAAGCTAACAAACGCCAAACGCACCACCGTTTCCCAAACACTTTCAGTGAAAGTCAAACGTTTTGCAAACGCGTAGCACACACTTTGCAAACACTTTGCAAACGCTTTGCCAAACGCTTTGCCAAACACTTTGCCAAACGCTTTCAAACACTTTGCACTTTGCGCCAAACGTATGTGATACATCTACTTGGAAGTCTAATTCTAATGACAGGAATATTTTTAACAAGTGTCTAAAAAGCTTATCAGCACCTAAAGATCCCAACAACATGTGCATGCCTTCATTTATGGATAAGCCAAAAAGCTCTACTATGTATATTTCAGAATAAAGTTAAAATTATGCTTTTTCCAAAAAAATCAGTTCATCTAACAGTTTGTACATGTATCACTTACAATGCATGTGTATATATTGTAGGCTATATCATTGTTTTCTTGTTTTTGTGTCAAATTGCAACTGGTTTATGCCTGTGATACAGTGGAAAACGCAACAAAAGCTACCTTCTAAGATGTACATGACACTACCCACTGAATTTACTTCAGTGGATGTAAACTAATTTCAGCCAGTCAATCTGAAATTTTTTCACCAGGTGGAAAAACACATACATGCGCATGGTATAGTTTGAAGCAAGCAACATGGATATTGATGAAAGAAACCAATCATTGTCTCACCTTCTATACGACCGTATGTTTGTAAAATCTATGCAAAAATAAATACAAAAGGAATTCATAACAAATCCAAAAATGTTATGGGAAACTGATTGTAATCTGTTCCATTATAAGCTTCAATTGTGATAACAGTATACCCAGTCGCTATCATTCTTTTTCTGAAAGTGAAGTTCTTGAAAAAAGGCTAACTTTTAAAATTTCGAATGGAAATACAGAAGCAGCTCAATTTAAGTATTCTTTGGCTTACGAAGCCAAGAATTAGAACTAGCTCCAGTGGAGTAAGCCAGGTGACACTCCATTGGTCCTTGGAGTAATTTTATATATTTTAATTGAAAATTAGGAACTATTTCGGAGTAAATTTATAGGCAATATCATGATCAGATCATAAATCATGATCTGATCATGATATTGCCTATGGATTTACTCCGAAACAGTTTTTGAAAGATGAGGTATTCATGACATCTTAAATGAAGAATTAAGTCTTTAATTAATTTTAGTTGAATTAGACACTTGGGTAAACGTATTTGGATCGTGTTTTATATAAATATATACAACCTATGATGCTGGATAAGTGCACATTTACATGTAGGTACATCATATATTGCTGGACCTGTTGAAAATACATTTGGAGATTCTTCATCATTTAAATGGAAGTTTTTGAAATGCATAGTGTTTGAATGCGTTTGTGAAAGTGTTTGAAATCGTTCAGGTAATTGTTCAACGCGTTTGGAAAGTGTTTGAACGCGTTTGGAGAAGTGTTAGGTAGCTTTGTGAAAGTGTTCGAACGTTTTGTAAAAGTGTTTGAGATTTTTCCCAAACGCTTTCCAAACACTTTCCAAACACATTCCAAACGTTTTCAAACGTTTCCAAACACAAGCCAAACACCAGCAAAACGTGAAAAAAGCGTTTGGCTGTTAACTTTTAGCCGGGCGTGACAGTATAATTCATATCAGATTGTCCAGCTGCTTGAAAGTTGTCTTGTCAGCCTAATTAGCAGGTCATGCTGGGTCTCCTTGGGGTGAAATACTAATGAACTCCTTTCATTTTGTGAAAGGGTGGTTCCTCAAAATGACATTTTCTAGCAACGGTAAATGCCATGTGCACGATCTGGCAGGTGTCAACTTATTCCAGTTTAAAAGGTGGAAAAAATAAATTAAAACAAAAAAGAAGATTTTTCTGTTCAGGAAAGTTGTTAGCTAATTGTGAGTACATTGAGGTCAAACTTTGCTGAAATACTTGTTTATGTGTCTTTACCAGTAATATGAAGGTGGGTGAAATTGAACATGTCTGAGGTGGGCTGGCAGGAGTAGCTTTAGTCACGTACCTGTAATGTAACCTGGCAACATGAGTAGGTGTGTCTCCTGCCAGGCTCACAGTCCCTAAGAGCACCAAGGTGACACCAAGGCGACACCACCAGAAATACGCATCAGCAGCCAATTCATGAGCCAGTTTCAAGATCAGCAGACTAGCTTTGTGTGCTGGGTTTTTTTTTTTTTTTGTTTTTTGTTTTGTTTTTTTTTTTTTGTTTTTTTTTTTTTGTTTTTGTTTGTATTTTTTCGTTTTGTTTTTGTTTTTGTCTTTTTGCATACATTTGTGTCAATGCAGCTGCACAGACTGATGAAGCCATGTCTGTGTGACTGTTAATTGGTGCAAACAAGTTTGCCAATTCACATAGTTGGCCTTTGTTGTGTTTAGGCCCTAGTCACCTTGTTGTACCGTAGCTTACACAAACATGCTTTCCTGGGGAATAATCCGGAACATTGTCTGCACATGTCATAGGACAAACAATATGTGTTTTCAAGTTCTGATTATCATGCATGCTCAAGTACAGATCATTTTTGTCAGAAAAATTTAACTTTTCTCTTAATGGTGCATATACTCTTCAATATAGTTTTTGCAAGTATGTCCAGATTTTTTTTTCAAACTTGGGGGAGGAGGGATGGCAAGCATATTATGAAAAGTTCAAAGAAGGGGTGAATCTCTGGCTGGAAGTTTTCAAACCAGATCATTTGCAAAAAGTCATTGTAGTGACTTTGTGGATGTACTCCACATTGAGGAGGTCCTGCATTCAACATATGTCAATGCTACTTGCATTCAACATATGTCAATACTACTTGCATTCAACATATGTCAATGCTACTTGCATTCAGCATATTTTATTTCAAAAGCCATTGGGGCTGGTTTTAATCCCGAGACCTGTTTTAATCCCGAAATGCAAAATTTGTAGGCTTCTTGCACTTCTATCTGCAATTGCACTTCTATCTGCAAACCAGGACTTGCCAATTTGTGTGCTCTGTAAGATGGGACTAGTCAAATTTCAAAAGAAGTTCTCTTCGGTGGCACTCCAAGTTTGTCATATTTTATAATATGGTCCCCCATGAATTAAGACTGAGTCAACAGCTTTCCTTGGCATGGGTTGGGCACTAAGTGCCCAATCCATGCCAAGGAAAGCTGTTGAGCTGGGGCATGTGATCTTGATAAGTCTCATCTACAATTCTCAGTCAAAGGGTTTTTATTACTCTTGAAATTTGTTCAAAACACTGAAGCAGAAGACATTTGACCACCATTCGATTTTGGCCAGTTTAAGGGGGAAAGGGTTAATTAAACAGCAGGATAACTAAGTAGCCAGGAGTTTGAAATAAAATGTGCATTGTCAGATAAATACAGATGAATCAGCATAAGCCCTCCAGGGCCAAGGTTACACAGGCATTGGTCATAGTTTTGAATGTGACATTTTGTTACTTGGCATTTTCTGGATTTAACACATTTGATACATACGTGGGAGGGCATCATTATTTGATTCTCTGTTTCTCATGTCCAGACATAAAAATCATAGGATTGGTTGTTTGAAATAAAATAAGATAAAATAAAATAAAATGAAGACAGAAAATAAAACTGCTGCTCAGCAATTAGTTTTACAGTAAACATAATTGTATTTTCCAAATATGTTATATACCAACTTTCAAGTTTTGCTACCATATGCAATCGAGTGCAAATGTGTATTGCTTGTTGTGAGACATAGATCAATATTCTTTCTACATTTTGTTGCTTTTTTTGATATGTAACATGCAAAGTATGGGCGAGCTGAAAGGAAAGAGTGTTTTTATCTTTGGATTGGAGACAAAATGTTGAGTCAGTTGAGACAGGAGAAAGAAAATGTAATAACGATGCCCAAGCATTTATACATTACATGGACATTTGACATTTACTGGAAGTAAATGCAAAACTCTTGTGGTACCTTGGGACCAGGTATTCTGGGAGACTCATCGTAAAGTGTACATGTGGTGAAGAACGTTGCATACTGCGCAGGGAGCAGCCATGCACTGATGGCCTGCAGTGGACTCCTGTCCGAAGGCGCTGTCTCTCTCTCGCTCTCTTTGTCTCTTCTTTTTTTCGAAGTTTTTTTTTTTGTTTGCTAGCAGTCTGCACACTGTGGCAGTAGTTGGGAGATGCATCCACTGAATACCTTGAGTATTGAGGATCTTTGTTTAACCCACTTAAGACCAAGTCAACAACTTACCTTGCCATACTCTGCATGCAAATAATTTAAATTTTGTGAGGAAAGCTGTTGACTGACAGATTATGCTTCAGGACACAAAAAATTAGCAGACAACATTTTGAAATGCTGGCAACTTTTAATGGGAAAAAGTTGCATCCTGATACAGCAGCATTAGGTCCCAAAGGGTTAAAAAAAACCTTTCATGTGTGAAATTGACTGCGAGGCCTACATGACCAAGGAGGGGGATGTGGAATGAGGTCTTGCTATATCTATTCATACATGGTAGACCATCGCCATGTGATATTTGATTTCTACCATATGTGACTTGTACCAAATTTATGACTGAATTCATCACTGATTGGACGTAGCTGGCTACTTGTCAATAAATTGGTTCAAACTATCTTCAGCACAAAGTGCAAGTAGACGATGAAGTCAGTGAAATAAATGATGTTGTCTAAATCTGCCGCGTGTTTGACTGTACTTCGAATGTTTCGCTAATTGATGAAAGTCCTTGCTTGTATGAGGGCTGGCTGAAAAGTTCTAAGTCAAAGTAGGATATCTCAATCGGATTGAAACAAACTTTTGCCACCAACAAGTACAATCATTTAATGAATCATAGACATAAAAATTGCAACTGTAGTGTGATTAGTGTCTTTGTACCAGACCATCTTGTGAACCTACCCATTGAAAACACCAGAAATGGATAAAACTGGCTCTGGGGCAGTCATCACGCACCAGAAACTGAAAGGGCTAACTCCAACACAGACAAATGCTGACATGGTCGCCACTTTAGGGGTTGGTGCCCTTCATTTTCCACTGTTAAGAAGTGGGCTGCAGAATTCAAGTGTGGCAGAGAGAGCCTTGACGATGACACGCATCCAAGAAGGCCTTCAACAGCAACCATTCCCAAAAACATTACCGGGTGCATGTCATGGTGATGGCTGAATGACAGTTGACCAGTCCACACATATTGCAAGTGTTGTAGGCATCTCTCATGAAGGTTGAGCACATTATCACCAAGGAGCTGGGAATGACAAAAGTTAATGCAAGATGGATGGCAAACCTCTTGACGGCAGATCAGAAACATATCAGTTTCCTGGCATCCCATGACAGTTTATGCCATTTTGAAGCAGATCCTGATGATTTTTTGGCCGGAGTTGTAACCATGGATGAGACCTGGATTCATCACTTTGAACCAAAAACCAAAATTCAGTCTAAACAATGGAAGCATCTGGGATCCAAGTCAAGTCGCGCCTGCTGGAAAGGGTAATCTGTTGATTGGCTATCTTGAAAACGGCCAGACTATCAATGAAAGGTGATGGCTTCAGTCTTTTGGGATTCCAAGGGTATTTTGCTGATTGAATATCTTGGAAAAAGGCCAGACTATCAATATAAGATATTGTGCTGACCTCTAGAGACAGTTGCATGAAGCTATCAAAGCGACATGTAAGCGAGGGGAATGCTCACTAAAGCACCAACAGAATGCTCCAACTCACAAATCGGTGGTTGCCATGTCAGCGATCCATGATTGTGGCTACAAACTCATTGACCATCCTCCTTATTCACCCGATTTAGCCCCGTTAGACTTCCACCTGTTTCCCAAAATAAAAAAGGAACCAGCCGGTTGTCATTTTCTTAGTAATGATGTTGTCATTTCCGCTGTGAATTACTTTTTTAGGGTGGCTGAAGAAAATTTCTTTACCGGCAGCTAGGCCTTTGCAGCATGGGAGGTGAAAGCATATAAACCTGGAAGAGAACTATGTAGAGAAATAAATGAAATCCATCAACTTTGTACGGGTCTTTCAGAGCTAGGGTTAGAACTTTTCAGCCAGCCCTCGTATATGTAATATGCCAGTGATGAGAGACTTCTACTCACTATGGATGATGTCATTGTTCTGCTGACTTGCAGTCATGAATGCCTCACACTTCATTTGCATTCATGATGCAAGCAAACCCATCGCCTGACCATTAACTTCTTCCCCCTTAAAATGACCTAAACTGGCTGGTGGTCAAATAGAGTCTGCTTCGATGCTTTTGACTAATTGCAACAGTAACAAATCCAATTTGAATGAGGATTGTAGATGAGGCTATCAAGATAACATGATCCAGGTCGGCAGCTTTCATTGGTGTGGGTTAGAGGCTTAGCACTTAAGCCACGCAGAGTAACACTGTTCAGTGAATCTTACTCCGAGGGGGAGAGGGTTAGTGAAAACACTACCAATAAAATACAATCCATCCTTTGAGCAGATCGATAATGCAAAAGCCAGTGGAGTTAGAGGCTGGTACCATGGTACCCCCTGTAGGCCAACCAGCTTGGTACCATGGTACCCCTGTAGGTTACCCAGACTGGTACCATGGCCCCCCTGTAGGCCACCCAGACTGGTACCATGGTACCCCTGTAGGTTACCCAGACTGGTACCATGGTACCCCTGTAGGTTACCCAGACTGGTACCATGGTACCCCTGTAGGTTACCCAGACTGGTACCATGGTACCCCTGTAGGTTACCTAGACTGGTACCATGGTACCCCCTGTAGGCCACCCAGACTGGTACCATGGTACCCCTGTAGACCACCCAGACTACACTGGAAAAGGGCCACACTATCTGTCTGAGGGGGTGTGGGAATGGCAGGAGGATAGTTAGTGTATGAGAGGTTGGGCTGTGGAGGGCAGGTAGCACTTGATGTGGCGGTTGCTGTAGTGGAAGGTGATGATTCAAGATTTTTTTCCTTATGGATAAGACTCACAATGTCGGCATTTCTGTTAATTTTTGATGATCAATATGGAACTTGCATATTTATTTCCCACCAAAATCTCTGGCCCTGTCACTAGGCAGCATCAACAATCATGATCCAGCGTTGGAACAGTAATAATGTCACTAATGTTTATGGGGATAAAAAATACTTATTAAAAAACGTGCATGAAAACTCATTCGTATATCAAGCACATTGTGCATTTGGAGACCATGACTGTGGCTTTTAAACACAGTTTATTTTATCCACTTTTGCAAGTTTGGCAAGATGAGTACATTTTGCCGTGGTTCATGCAGGGATCAGCGTGTACATGCAGGTACTTCCCTGTTGAATGGTGTAGGCCAAAGCAACTTGCCCTATTTGATGAGTTACTCTGTGTCCAGCTTGCCCTATTAGATGGGTTATACTGTCCAGCTTGCCCTATTAGATGGTTTACACTGTGTCCACCTTGCACTATTGGATGGGTTACAGAGTCCAACTTGTTTTATTAGATGGGTTGCACTGTTTCCAGCTCGCCCTATTGGATGCGTTACACTGTGTCCAGCTTGCCCTATTGGATGCATTACACTGTGTCCACCTTGCACTATTGGATGGGTTACAGAGTCCAACTTGTTTTATTAGATGGGTTGCACTGTTTCCAGCTTGCCCTATTGGATGAGTTACAATGTCCAGCTTGCCCTGTTGAATGAGTTACACTGTCCAGCTTGCCCTATTAGATGGGTTACACTGTGTCCAGCTTCCCCTATGGGATGGGTTACACTGTCCAGCTTACCCTATTGGATGGGTTACACTGTGTCCAGCTTGCCCTATTGGATGGGTTACACTGTCCAGCTTGTCCTATAAAATGGGTTACACTGTGTCTAGCTTGCCCTATTGGATAGGTTACAGTGTCCAGCTTGCCCCATTAGATGGGTTACAGTGTCCAGCTTGCCCCATTAGATGGGTTACAGTGTCCAGCTTGCCCTATTGGATGGGTTATACTATGTCCAGCTTGCCCAATTGGATGGGTTATTCTGTGTCCACTTGCCCTATTGGATGGGTCACACTGTGTCCAGCTTGCCCTGTTGGATGGGTTACACAATGTCTAGCTTGCCTTATTGGATGGGTTACAGCGTCCAGCTTGTCCTGTTGGATGGGTAACAGTGTCCAGCTTGCACTATTGGATGGGTTATACTATGTCCAACTTGCCCGATTGGATGGGTTACACTGTGTCCAGCTTGCCCTATTGGATGGGTTACACTGTGTCCAGCGGCCCTGTTGGATGGGTTACACTGTGTCCAGCTTGCCCTGTTAGATGGGTTACACTGTGGCCAGCTTGTCCTATTGGATGGGTTACACTGTGTCCAGCTTGCCCTGTTAGATGGGTTACACTGTAGCCAGCTTGTCCTATTGGATGGGTTACACTGTGTCCAGCTTGCCCTGTTAGATGGGTTACACTGTAGCCAGCTTGTGCTATTGGATGGGTTACACTGTGTCCAGCTTGCCCTATGGTCCATCCTGGTGAGCAAAAATTTCTCCTGATTCACAGATCACATCAAACTCATCTTTACCTCCATGGAACCCATATGTGTGCAGAGCAGGGGATATTCAGTCTGTTGTTAACAGGTTCTTCTGATTTTCCTGTAGTGTAACATGTCTAGATTTTGATATATTAACTCTTTTAGTGCCAATCATGTCTAAAGTCAATCCACTTAAGTCAAACTAGTCTGAATTATCATTAGGATCCCAGTTTCATATTCCTCGTAAAAAGACCTTTTATTTAAGTACCAGTATGCCTATAGTTACAAAGAGAATATCCCCAGTCAACAGCTTTTACCACACCGAGAAAAGCTGTTGACTCAGTCCAAAATTTGGCACTGAAAGAGTTAAAATCTTAAAAGCAGTTTTCTCTTGCTTTACTTTCATAGTTCTGCCATGGCATACATGATCAGCTCTTACCATGACACATGAGCAGTGATAAATGCTTGCTGCTAAGTGCACTGAAATGCAAGTTTAAATATTAAGTGTTCAAATTTAAAATATTAAGTCCAAGGACCGTGAAAATTTTACTAATGATGACCAGCAATATTCTCTTTATGAATATTAAAAACAGTTCTACGTATGAGTGTCATCAAAATATCATCCAAAGTTTGAATGGCTTTGTCTCAATATGTTTGTCAGTTTGGGGCAATGTCATCAGGGCTGGCTGAATTACAGCTCACGTATCTGAAAGTGAGGTAAATATGTGAGAAAACACGAGATTAGCACAGAGGGAGTAACAGATACCTAATATATAGTCCTTCAACTGAAGTCCGCAGCTGCCCCTGCCAGGCATGATATGAAAACAGTAAGTGACATGAACATAATACTGGTTCCTGAGTGTTCATAACCTGATGTGGGCATTTTCCCATATGTTAGAGACCTCTTTGACAGCTTGACACCTCCTTAGTGTACATTCTTTCCAAAACCATCAATTCTGGTCATACCTTCAGATTGAATATGCGTGCATGCAACGAAAACTGTTGACATAGGACAAAGTATGGGCGCATTACATTGAGGGCTGCTGCTTTCTAAATGGTAAAAACTTTTTATTCCCATCACATGTGAAAATTGGTGGAGGCAGTCCAAAATGAACCAACCCACAATAGTGCCATGTGTGTCTCATATATATATATATATATATATATATATATATATATATATATATATATATATATATATATATTACCAGACTCACATTTGTGAAATTCAGTGCTAACTGACAGGGTTTAATCCTTTTCCCCTTAAACCGGCCAAAACCTGCTGGTTGTCAAATGTAGTCTGATTCAGCGTTTTCAACTGATTTTAACAGCAATGAAAAACAAGTTGACTGATAATTGAAGATGAGACTTGTCAATACAACATGACCCAAGTCAACAGCTTTCCTCAGCATGGATTGGGCACTTAGTGCCCAACCCATGCCGAGGAAAGCTGTTGACTCAGTCTTAATTCAAGGGGGAAAGGGTTAAAGAAAGTGCAGGCAGAGATTGCCATGTAAACTGAGGGGTTGCGCAAGGTAAGATCTGGTGTATATTGAGCCATTTGAGAAACCATGCCCAAACACAATATGTAAGTCCTACACCTCTCGACTATTGGAAACCTAAGGTCATAAGTAATACAGGTACATTTACAGGGAGCCCACGTGTTGTAAAGACAGTATGGTACAATAAAATGGCAAGGACATATGCATACCTCAAAAGGAGTGCCATGCTTTTTAACAGTCCCACATTGTACTGTATATCTGGGCAGAAAATAGGCAACATGTATGGAAAAATTGTATGCCTTGGCAGTGGAAAAAAGTTTTCATATATTGTCAGTGTTCCTTATCACAGCCTGGCCTGCCTTCCATTGAGTCCGTGCAGCCTGCAGTCCTGGATGGCTGTCTGGTGATAGACCTGTGCTGGGAAGCTGTACTTTCATGCTATTTTTACCTTTCTTGGGTATCGAGTCTTACAGGGTCAGGGCCTGATGTATAGCCTACTTCAGCCTGCAGGGTCAGGGCCTGATGTATAGCCTACTTCAGCCTGCAGGGTCAGGGCCTGATGTATAGCTTACTCCAGCCTGCAGGGTCAGGGTCTGATGTATAGCCAACTTCAGCCTGCAGGGTCAGGGCCTGATGTATAGCCTACTTCAGCCTGCAGGGTCAGGGCCTGATGTATAGCCTACTTCAGCCTGCAGGGTCAGGGCCTGGTGTATAGCTTACTCCCGCCTGCAGGGTCAGGGTCTGATGTATAGCCTACTTCAGCCTGCAGGGTCAGGGCCTGATGTATAGCCTACTTCAGCCTGCAGGGTCAGGGCCTGGTGTATAGCTTACTCCCGCCTGCAGGGTCAGGGTCTGATGTATAGCCGACTTCAGCCTGCAGGGTCAGGGCCTGATGTATAGCCTACTTCAGCCTGCAGGGTCAGGGCCTGATGTATAGCCTACTTCAGCCTGCAGGGTCAGGGCCTGATGTATAGCCTACTTCAGCCTGCAGGGTCAGGGCCTGATGTATAGCTTACTTCAGCCTGCAGGGTCAGGGCCTGATGAGAGGAAAGCTACAGTTTGTAACAGGAACAGCCGTACTTATGCAAATAATAATTGACAGAAAGTACAATTTCAATAATTGATTATCAGTGTTATGCTTTGTCAGGGATTAACCTCTTCAGTTTAGGTATAATTTCCGTAAAAACAGATGATAGATTACCATATTACATGAAGGCTGATGATTAATCAGTCCACCCACCACTAATCTGGATGCTTATTAAACAGCTCCAACAGAAGACTTTTTAAGTTACTTGACAGGTTTCTGGGCATGTCCTAATAAAACTTTTTTACAGTTTTAACCCTAAAAGCATGGATTTAAGACTGAATCAACAGCTTTCCTTGGGACACTTTACATGCAATGCATGCAAAGTGTGACGAGGAAAGCTATTGACTAAGATTACTTTTTTGCTTTAGACTCGCCTTGCTGGAATTTGAATGAAAGAATTCTTCATGAGGAATTTGAATCTTTTAACTATTATATGTTTAACGGTTATGAGAAAATGACTATAAGCATGATTAGCACTTTAAGGGTTAACTTTTAGTAGTTGTTTTTTTTGTTTGTTTTTTTTTTCCCTACAGTTTTCTGAATTCCTCTCTAGCATATAGCATAAATGACCAAATTTTGCATGGAGAGGGGATCCCCGGATATCACTGGGACTTCCCACTGACTATCAACAATGCCCCACCGGTAGGGAGCATAACCCTATGTCGCGTGTAACGTACACGCGGCTGACCATCACGTCATTAGACGGGTGGGTGGACTCCCCAGGCACACAAATCCAACTGGCCTGCGTGTGACGTCACTGTAGTACGTTAACAACGCCTTTTGTTGACACTACAGTATATAAGCAGAAGGTTTAACCGTTATGTCCAGTCCCTGATGAGCCGCTCATACGACGAAACCGGTCGGACGAATTTCCTCTTAACCCACATTTTGGCTGCTGGGCCTTTGCCTTGTTTAATCATTTTTTTAACTTTCAATAGGTATCATAATCTTTTTGCCTTTCTGTTTCCTTTTTTTCACACTCAAATCCAGCGTCACCTTTCATCATTATTGTGACACAAGTGGCATTTTTTGGCCATATGTTGTTAGATCAAGTCTGTGATTGTCTTGCTCTTGGAGCACTGTATTCCAGTACGTAGAGCTGTGGTGTTTTCCTGGCCATGTCACTGATATTGACAGTGTGTGATGTCATTTCTCTGAGTTGGTACATGTAAATTTGGAATCATTCAGAATTGAAAGAAATAAAGAAGATTGCCCTGGTCACAAAGTTATTATGCTGATGTTACACTTTGTTTTTTTTTTGTGTTTTGTTTTGCAGTTGTGAAGATATACTTAAAAGATTTACTAGTCTGTGTATATATTTGTTATGGTACAAAGCTGAGCCGTGAAACATGCCACACAAGGGTATTTACACTATCACTGGAAGGCCCCGTGTCTCATTACGCATAATGTGGGAAGTGTACGCACGATGTGAAGGAAGGCCTACCAGTAATACTGACCGGGATTTTGTGATCACTGCTTTATCATGTACCCACTTGCTAAAGTACGCAATGATTACAACCCACTGTACATCAAACGATCCAGTGGATGTGGTCAAAACAAAGAAATAATGCATGGATAAAACCCCGTTTTATGGGCACATTAAATGCTCTGTATCTTTGTGTACATGATGGAACAGAGTGTAGGTGTGTACGACTTTTTAATGCTGAAATATGCTGTTTTCCATGCTACTGGAGAGTTTCCCCCGCAATTTGGCATGGATTTGATCTTTATTATAATGGCAGACGTCATAAAGTGACATCAAATTCTGAAAGTAAAGGCCAGTGGTTACCAGGGAATCCTGAAGTCCACAGTGGTCCAGTATTTCTCCCAATTCAGGAACATGTACAAATAGTGTCTGTATAAGCAACCATGGCACAGTGGACCTCCTCTTGTAAGACCACCCCCTGCATAGAGACCAGCTCTCCATACGGAAATATTGTATTTTCATTACCTTTCCTCCTCAAGGGAGGCTCTTATGCTGGCATGTCTGGGGCCACGTCTGGCACCCCTGGGGTGGCTTTATAATAGGGGACCACTAGCTGTTACCATGGAGACGGAAACCTAAAAGTTTGCCCACTGCTACCACAGGCTGTGTTTGGTGGTACAACAAGGCTTTGGTTAACTCTATCAGTACCAACTGGGACTAAAGTTATCTACTTAAGTAGAACTTCTCTGAATTATCATTAGGATACAAGATTCATAATTCTTTGTGCAAAGACCTTTCATTCAAGCACCGACAAGTTCCAGACAAAGTAGGCGTGGTTAACAGTTTTCCTTGGTCCAAAACTTGGCACCAAAAGAGGTTTTCACCTGCACCCTTAATCTTTTCCAGGACAAGTTTCTATGAAGAGACCATGTGACTTGAGAGCCCATTTTTGAACCTGACCATAGGGGTGGTATCTGTCATTATACCTGTATTGATAGACAACTTTTGGACCTGCCCTTGCAGTGGTTTGTGTCATTATACCTCTGTTGACAGATAACTTTTGGACCTGCCCTCAGGAAGGGTGGCTGACATTATACCTCTGTACATAGACAGTTTTTCTCTGTCATTACACCGCTGTAGAGAGAGCCCTATTGAGTGAGCACTTGGACTGTCCTTAATGTGGGCTGTGTCATTATACAGCTGTAGAGAGAGCACTGTTGGGAGACCACTATGGACCTGCCCTAAGAGTAGGCTCTGTCATTACACCTGTATAGATAAGCTACTTTAAGCCTTGCCTTAAGGAATGGTCTCTGTCATTATACCTCTGTCTTGAGAAGGCATTAAGACCTGCCTTTAAGACAATCTGTCAAAAGAAGAAATATTCCACAGGCTGTGACTCTTGTTAAGCCGAGTCTAGCAGTAATCAATATGAGATGTGACATGGTGTGGGTGGGGTACCAGGTGGTGCATGTACGTACACAGTTCAGGAAAATGCCCCCGTTCCAGCTGTACATTTTCCTACAGCAATCTGCGTGCCACAGAATCAATTTTCATCCAAGTTTGGCGGCATTAACCTTATGCTGCTAGAAGATAAATGCTTTAGTTGGAAACTCCTTCAAATGACTGGAGATAATAAAATGCCCTTGATTGCAATCTTGGGACAGAATAGTGTAGCAAGTGTATATTAAACTCGTCCCATGCTACATATTGATAACAGCCTTCATTGATTTTGCATTTTACTCTTAGTCATGCACTTGCTACCATTCCTTGTCAAGTCATGCGCCAGCTGCCTCCTGGAGTATGGCTTTACAGGTCATAATATACAAGCCCCCCCCCCCCCCCCCAGTGAGGACACCATGCAGGTATGTGGCAAGGCATGTCAGAGACACTATTCTGCATGGTGGCAGCACCTCCTTCCTAGGTCACATGACATTTTCAACCAATTGATGAAGCAGGTTTTCTTCCCCCCCCCCTCCCCCCCAGGTGCATGCCTCTTTCTGCAGCATACCAGGGGTTAGTTGCCTGTGGTGCCACCTACATGTGACATTCTGCATTGAATAAACCCCTGTATATGCAGAAGTTGAATGTAGATGATTATATGAGAAAAACTTGTCACTTATGTGGAATGACTTCAAATTTAAACTTTATTGTTAAGTTTGAAATTGAACAAAATTGTCAAAATACGAGACATGCTGTACTGAGTCTTTGTATCTGCAAAACTCAAGAAATTGGCCTTGTGCTCAAGACCACAGGTAACATACATGTACATACTCTACAAGGTCAATGAGAATGTAGCATTCTGTGGCAGACCAACGAGATTTTACATGCTGAACAAGGCGAGCTGTGTCCAACTAATTCTGGATACTTTTGTTCATTGTGAGATATTGTGACATTTTGGTGGACATGTATGTTGTGTATTATATGTCCAATTTTAGTAGTTCTATCACCAATACAACCTGAAGAAATTAACAGAATACTTTCAGTGTTAACATGGTACTCTATAGACTGTGTCAACCGTTGGATCTTGATCAATAAAAAGATTTTTTTGGTCTCATGTGTCCGTTTCAAATGGACATTTCTCTAAAATGAATTCTCTGATTTTGATCAAATAAAAACTGATTTACTCTAAAAATTCTTTAGAGCAAAAAGATATGGGGTTTTTCTAAGAAATGATCAGGTTTTTTTTTTAAATGCATATAAAAAAGGAAGAATCTCACAAACTTTTATCAATTTCGCAAAAACAACAATTATCCAATTTTTGCATGGATCATCATTGTAAGCAAAGAAGTACAGTCATGAAAAATCCCGGATACTCTTTATGCGGATACATGGGTTGAGATTATAAAAGCACAAATTTGACAATTTTATCTTGAATAATTTTCAAGAAATATCCATAGTTATACAAAAACCACATTTTCACCCAGAATGCTCCTGTTGAATACACCTTCCAATTTTGAGTTCCATTTTTAGTGCAGACAGATTCTGCAAAACTTGCTGTCGATTGAATGTAAAGGTTAATTATATCAGGGATACATGTTTGTGTGATGGTGGTCTGAAAGTGAAATCCCTTTTCCAGGTTGGATACTACCTTGAAGTTCTTGAATTGGCAAGCAGGATTTTTGTAGCGTTGTTTGGCCAGAAAAACAGTGCAGTTTGTTTAAGCCTTCGTGTTGTCCTGACAGATTTGTCAGCCATCACCAAACCAAATTACCAGTCTTTTCCCAAATTTGTTGACAAGTTTGACGAAGGGGAGGTAGAGCCTGGCATGTAATTACTTCCTGGTCATGGACGTGCAGCTTGGCCATGCAACTTCCTCTGTGGTCAGTATGGCTAATTGAAGTGAAATTACGAAACAAGACTGAGTGCGCTGCAGTAAATTGAGGATGGCACAAGGATGCCGTGTGATGGCTGAGGGAGAGGGGGGCTCAAGGGGGTCCCAGTATACTGGTACAGTAAATAATTTTACTTCAGAGCAGTGGACAGAAAATAGGAATGTTCCAGAATAATGGCCAGTATGAAGTACAGACAGTAAGAGGGCTTCCAGGATACTGCTACAGAAAATAAAATGCCCCAATACTCCAGTACGGAAATACCCTTTGCCCCCTCCATGGAGAATGAAATTGAATCTTACCCTGATGAGTGCTATGTCTGCAAGTCTGGTGGAGCCGAGATTACTGCACGGAGATGGAAGTCAAACTGTGACTAGATGATGGTTCAGCGTAGCTTTAGAATCCGTAACTTTGTGACTTCAGCGATGTGGGATCTGTTGCCATTATGCCAGCATACAACCTTCTCACCTTGAAAATTACTGGCAAACATCTGTTGTAGTACAGCTCTTTCAGTGCCACATTTTGCACTGAGTCAACAGCTTTCCTCAGCACACTTTGCAAGCCATGCACCCAGAGTGTGCTAAAAGCTGTTGACCTGGGCTATTATATCCTATGTAACTACAGGTATGCTGGTACCGGAGTGAAAGAACTTTTTGAAAGGAACATGAATGCAGCACCCTTATTCTAAAATGATTGAGGTTGCATGACAGCAAGTAACCAAT
Organism: Hermodice carunculata; assembly: GCA_964020975.1. Taxonomy (NCBI): domain Eukaryota; kingdom Metazoa; phylum Annelida; class Polychaeta; order Eunicida; family Amphinomidae; genus Hermodice; species Hermodice carunculata. Next base: position 1,670,474 of record OZ026620.1, read on the forward strand.
GACATTGCACGATTCAGATCACCTGACCAATAGAAAGGTCATTTTACAGGGAACATGAACCTGGCACTCTTATTATAATTGAGAACAGTTTGTTTGAAGTAGTTTGAGTTTTGTCCCAGTTGGCACTGAGAGAGTTAAAGTCAATACCCTTCTATTGAGTCATTAGGAACAACGCTCATGAGTGAGCAGGTGTCAGGGGCACAGTCTGGGCACATTGCAAGGGGGGGGGGGGTAATGAAGAAAGTTGTTGACTGTGTATCCAGAGGGTTAACAAACACCTATTAAAGGGAAAATGTCTCTGCTATGTTGAACATTGATCTGGCCCGTAAAATTTCAGAAGTGGCCATTTAGTTGAACTGAGTGTCGATAAATCTTGAGCTTTGGTGTGCTATGAAATGCACCAACGGGGCGGGGCGTGGGGGTGACAGATAGATTGATACATGGCAACCTTCCTGCTGGACCTAAAACTCCTGGTAATTAGTTTTGCAATTTAGCATTGGAGAGTGTTCGACCTAATGTAACAGCAGAAAGATCTTAAAGTATACATCAGATATGTTTTACTGCTCCATAATGTCTGCACAAGTGCAATATTGTCCCAGGAAATACCCACAGTGGCCTTGAAAGTCTGCACAAACGCAGAGGAAGGACACAGATATTGCAAGACAACCTGAAAGAGAGACTAAGCTCAAGTCCAAGATTGCCTCCCAAGTGGCCTGGCAACAGTTTTAACCACTGAACACCTAAGCTGCAGTGTTCTGAATATTCATAATATTAAAGTTAAGTCACTTAGTTCAGATGTATTCTGAGTACAGGTCACTTCAGGCTTTTTCAGGTCCGATTTGTGTTTTCCGATTGATATTCCCTGAAGATGACAAATGTTAATGCTATAGCATTAAGGTTTGTATGGTTATAATATGGGTGTGAGGAATGCTGTCAGTAGGCAACTTGATTCCATTAAGAATTATGACCAGGTGTCTGATGTCATAAAAATTCCCTGTTTCATTTTTTATCGTTAACTCTTTCCTCCTCATATCGCCCCAAACCACCTGCATGTATAAATTGTCTACTGCCTCAATCTGTTCCCATATAATTCTCGTCAGCATAAAACATTTTTGCTGAGACTTGTAGGTGATACCAATAATGATAGCATGCCCCAGGTCAACAGCTTTCCTTGATAGCATGCCCCAGGTCAACAGTTTTCCATGATAGCATACCCCAGGTCAACAGCTTTCTGTGGGGCAGGTTGGGTGCAATGTGCCCAACCCATGCCAAGTAAAGCTATTGACTCTTATCTTAACCAGGAAAGGTTAAAATTAATATACCATCAGTCACTAGTTTTCCCATGACCATGCTGGGCACATTGCATCCAAAGGATTAATGTACGAAAGTTACTGTCGTCAGTGATTTATTAACATGTAACATGTGTGACTGTTTTGATAGCAAGTTTTGAACTGAATCAACAGCTTCAAGGAAAGCTGTTGACCTGGGCCATCCGCATGCTATGTACAACTGTAGGCATGCTGGGATATGATGGACAGGTCAGCTGACACGGAAATATGAATCTGGTATTGTCATGATTGGGTTTTTGTTGAAATTGGCATTGAAAACGTTAATAATAATCAATGCAAAATGCTTCCAGAGTTAATTTATGAAAGTTCCAACTTTGATCAATGATATATTAACATATAGTCACTGTTTAAGAATAAAATAATGTCAGCCAAACTACATTTCAGTGTTTTGATTGTGCGCTGAATTTAATAAAGACAGTCATATTTAATATGACTATGTCTCTGAGCCCCATATGGGGAATGTTTTCATCGTAAGATTAGTTCAATCTAGTTCAATCGAATTGCGGTGGGCCAGCAGGTCCATGGTGAACATACAATAGGGAATGTGATAAACATGTATCATAACACGTAAAAAGCAACACATCGCAGCCAGCAAGTCTTTTGTATGTCACGTCTAGATTTATATGTATATGTTACAAACGGCATGGCCAACTAGCATTACCCACACCGCTGTATCTAACCACATGTATATGAATATAGTCACAGCTGGGATTCATTTGCAGTGCATGGAACATTGCCAGAGATAAGCAGATCATATTGACATAATGGTGCACTGGGACATATTGTTCAGCTCTTAAATGACCCTGAATACAGGTGTCGGGGACTTTTCATTTGTGATAACTCTTGCAAACAGAGTTGTGGTGTGTCATGTGAGATTGGTTTCAGTTTCATAAACTCGTATTTACAGCGCGCTGTGTGCACAGGGGACAGGGACTGACATCACAGGCAGACTGCAGCTTTTATTACCCAAAGCTGATCAGGAAAAATGGTCTCCTTCAAACCAGCCAAAGCTTTTGTGTGGAAACTCTTTGTTGTATCACATATACATGAGGGTGGCCTCAGCAATAGCTGAGGCTTCGCTTACACATTGTACTGGGATATTTTTGGGTCATCATGACAGACTTCATTAATCTCCATCTGCCTTAGATATATTTGTCCATTTTATTTGTTTTGACATTTTAGTACACTTTTGATTTGTCAAATGGAAAATGATCTGAGTTGGAGTCTCATAGTCGTAAAACATTGGTACGGAAATTCCCCCGTACAGCACAGAAGCCATTTGTGGATACTGTTTCTTCATGAAAAGCCTTCCTATTAGGAAGCTGTCAAAACATCACTGTGCAATAAAACCTTAATCGCTACCAGTTTGGGGGAGATGGGTTGAAAAGCCCATGTACTCTGTAGGTTCACTGTAGTTTCTATGGCACAAAATCCATGTAGACAAAAAATTTCAGAAATACAAACTTGGAAACAGAAAATGTTAACATTTCCATATGGAGAGACCCACAGTTTTAACATTAACATCTGAAGCCAAAGATATATTGAAATCTGCTATAGCAAAATATCTTTATTATCTCCCACCCAAGAAGTGGGGGGGGGGGGATATATAGTAATGACAACCATCAGTCCGTTTGTCCCGGCATCGTTTCTGGTCCATTTCTCCAAAACTATGACACTTCGCAATCTGAAATTTTTATGGCTTGTAGTCCTTACCAGCTAGATGTGTCTTTCGATGGTTTTGTTTGGCTGATTACCCTCCTTTGTTAGTTAATTAGTGATGTCCATTAAAGGTTTCAGAATGGTTTTAGGGCTATTTCTCTAGAACTATGTCAAATATGACCTTTTAAGCCTGGCATAGCTCATTGGGTGCTCTCTCCAGACAGAAACCATTGTATTATAGTTACCTGGGCAGCAGATATGTTAGCCTCAGCACCAACTTGTTTGAGTTATTCAGCATCTTCATCATATTCAAAGATGGATATTAGAGCCATGCGTTCATAAATATTGCAAACCTAGTGCAGCTTCAAATTTGGGAGATGTCAAAAGCCAAGAGGTTGATGCCTCAATATCAAGTCAGTGTTCTTTTTTGGGGGGGAGGGGGTTGAGGAACAAATTTATCATGATGTCAAACAGAGATAGAATTGTTGATTGGCTAGTTGTAGCATAATATAGTGCTACATCTGTGTCCCTTTTCAGTGTATGGTGGGCAGAGTTACCATACACAGTACGTGACACAGTTGGTCCTGTATGTGGGCCAGATTAACACAGTACATGATACAGGTGGTCCTGTATGTGGGCCAGATTTACACAGTACACGACACAGGTGGTCCTGTATGTGGGCCAGATTAACACAGTACGTGACACAGGTGGTCCTGTATGTGGGCCAGATTTACACAGTACGTGATACAGTTGGTCCTGTATGTGGGCCAGATTAACACAGTACATGATACAGGTGGTCCTGTATGTGGGCCAGATTTACACAGTACACGACACAGGTGGTCCTGTATGTGGGCCAGATTTACACAGTACATGATACAGGTGGTCCTGTATGTGGGCCAGATTTACACAGCACATGATCCAGGTGGTCCTGTATGTGGGCCAGATTTACACAATACATGAGGGGCTTTGATTTCATTTCCAAGGTCACATGGTCACTTTCTTGCATTTTACTGTTCAGTTATTAACTGGAAAACTATTTGAGATAGGGCATATTTGAGTTAGTTGAGACGTTGACTATGGGAGCCAGTGATTTGATATTTGTACATGACAGTCTTCAAGAAAGCTGACCTTCACCATACTCACGGAATCACTTCATTTTGTGAATGCAAGGTCAGCTGATGACAGGACTGTCACCATCCTCATGTCGAAAATTCATTTGTGGGTGGGGGGTGGGGGATGGGGGAGGGTCAGAGATACCCAAGGGAAGACATTACTGTACTATTTCAAAGTGAACTTTGTACATTACACAAATATAGAATATGGAAATTCAGTTTGTTTTCTCTCATAGAGCATTGAATCCTATGTTTTTTGTCAGAAACCTACTTGTTTTAGCATGCTTGCATTAGCGCTTTCGACTCCATTTTATTTCATTTCAGTCGTAAAATCGTTCCACGCATATGTTGGGAACGATTGTTTCCACATGGGTAGCTATGGAAGAATATATGAGGTGCTAGTTGAGCATTGCAGTGTGCTATTGTATTGTAACAGTTCTCATCAACAAAACAACCTCCCAATCCCAGCCCCTACCCCCACCTTTCTCTCCCCCCCCCCTCCCCAAATCTTTGCTGGCTGTTGATGGTCATTAATGCATTGCACACTGTTTCAAGACTTTATAATATTACTTTTCATCCAAGGTCATGCAGACATGTATAGTCTGTTTAATCTACTTCAGTTCAGCAATGGGGCAGAGTATTTTGTTCAGGTAAGCTTTTTGGATTATCTACAAAGCATCGTGCAGGTGTGGGTATATGTGTTACACTATTTAAGATAACGAGGGTTTTCTGGAGTTGATTGGTCGGTTCTGTGGCATGACTTATATGTATTGTAATATAACAGGGAGGTCTACAGCAATTTATACAAGGGTGTCTTGTGATACAGGTGTTGGGTATTCTTGTAGTTATATAAGGGAACATTGGTTTTCGTTTGTTTGAGAAATGTTTTATTCCAGGTGTTGGGTATTCAAATCTATGTCGTTACAAAAGGACATGTTGAATTGTGTCAGTTTGAGATGTTTTATATCACAGGTGTTGGTTAAAAGATGAAACTAGTTTTACAGCTGTTGGGTAAAAGATGAGACTAGTTTTACAGCTGTTGGGTGAAAGATGAGACTAGTTTTACAGCTGTTGGGTAAAAGATGAGACTAGTTTTACAGCTGTTGGGTAAAAGATGAGACTAGTTTTACAGGTGTTGGGTGTTGTTTATGAGAGACAGGAGGAATGTCACCCAGACAGGTCTTTCATAGGTGCTTGGAATAGACCGTTTTAGGACCCCAGAGGGCAGCACTTGAGGGTGATCATTTCCATAGTTTTGCTTATTCGCATAACAACAAATCTCTTTGAAGTTTTGGATTGGCAAACAGCCAAATTTATGCAAATGAACACAGTCAACTGCTGTCCTAAACTCTTGTTATATGTGAGATATAATATGGTTGATGGTTGAATATCATGATAACCACATGAGGCAGAGCAAAATGGGCTAATATTCTCCATACCCACCCATAGGGTATCTCACATATCTATGCAACTTATATTTTATTTGTGAAGCCACAGAAATTATTTTTGTCATCTTGAATTTTTTTTTTTTTTTTTTTTTTGGTCATGGTAATCACTTTTTGTTCAGTGACTGCCTAAAAGGAGGTGATTATGACAGTCGCGACTGGCTTTTCCGATGTTATTACTCACCGCCATTACGTGTAATGACTGAAGCATTATAGAAGCGTTACGATTATATATGGACATGAAGGTTGTAGAGGTGCTGACCACTGTAATACAAGGGTTAAAGTTTTGGAAGTGCTTGGTACCACTACATGTATATAAAGTAGGAAGGTGCTAGAGGTGTATGTCACAGTCACTTCAAGACAGGATATTTTAACTCTTTCAGTGTTTCGACTGTGGCTAAAGTCAAACTACTTAAAATGAACTGTTCTGAATTATAATAAGGGTACTAGATTCATATTCCTTGCGAAAAGACCTTTCATTCAAGTACCAGCATGCCTGTAGTTACATAGAATGCAATAGTCCAGGTCAACAGCTTTCCATGTGCTACAGAAACATTGCACCCCAAAAATACCCAGGAAAGTGTTGACTGTCAAAAATGTGGCCCTGAAAGAGGGTCATTCTCTCTTAACTCAGGCAATGGCCCAGCTCGCCCATCTCAGATTTTCTTTAAACTACACACAAGTGTAAACTAACTATTATAGGAGGATTTGCAAAATATGAGGCCTTTCAGACCACTGGTTCATGATTTAGGGCTGGGGGGGGGGGGGTCATCAAAAAGAAAAACGATTGTAGTAAAATTATGAGAGCCACATCCATTAATTTTTCTGGAATTTTTCTCCTATATTTAGAGGGTTAAAAATGTAGTATCAGGTATGGTAGGAGACAGTTTTCAGTATTTATGGTGGTGTAAATATTACGAAAAAGACAATCGTCATTGAGAATTTTCAGATTTTAGTCACCTATCTCACCCATTTATGCACTTGCCACAATGCTGAAAAGTTGTGTATGTAATATTGGACTAAAATGCTTGTGTTTAAAACAAAGAAATAACGTAATTAATATGCAGATGTGAAAATATTTGGTTCTAAAGTTGTGTTTTTGCTAACGGGCATCCCCTTTACCAGGATGTAACTCAGTCCTGACAAACTGCACCACTATTAAACTTTGGAATATTGTAGAGCAGACAAAGGTGCACAACATATCCAAAAATTGTGTTGGTATCCTTTTTCCTTCCAATAAAATTACAGCAGTGAATTTGATTAAAAATAAGCCATTCATTGCAGTCTTTTTACAACCATATACTCTCCCCCCCCCCCCCCCCATTTTCACCTGTTCACCTGGAAAATGGTTACAAAACAGCATAATTAAAGAATGATAAGTGAAAGCACAACAGTGCAGTACAAATTTCAATTTCAATTTACCCATGTTAGAATAAGAAGTGCTTATCAGAAATTCACTACAGGCAAATATAGTTGAGTAGAATATGTTTTTATATTATAAATTGTCTCACCTGGACCTTTTATAGATGTCACCTTGTGGTAATTGGCACTTGAAGGGTTAATTATCAGTAAAATGTCTCTAACGAAATGCACATTTTCCTTCAAAATCATTGATAAAATTTTGTAAGAAGGAAACAAGACACCATCATGATTTTTGGATATTTTGTGTGCATGACCTTGTTCTACTATAAAGCAAAGTTTGATGCTGGTGCTGTTGGTCAGGACTGAGTTATACCCTGGTAAAAGGGTCACCTGTTAACAAAAAGTACAACTTTAGGGCCAAATATTTATACCTACATATTCAATCATTTATTTCTTTGTCCTACATACAAGTATCCAACATCAATATTGAATATACAACTAATTAACATTGTAGCAAGTCAATAAATGGGTCAAATTAGTCGCTAAAAATCAAAATTTGTCATTTGCAATTGTGTTTTTTGCCATTTTTGTACCACCATTAGTATTGGCAGTCATATTATATCTTATCTTATTTTGTGTGATTTTACTCTCCGAGTATAGAAGAATTACTTCAGAAAAATGTATAGATGTGGCTTGAATACTTAAGCTGTAATAGAGCTTTAAAAATAGCAAAAAATACAGACAGTTTTTTTTTCCCCAAGATGACCCTTCCCCCTCCCCAGGGGCCATAAAATTTGAACCAATGGCCACCAGGGCCTAATATTTTGTAAAACATCCTCAGAATGGTTGTTCCACAGATAAATAAAATTTGAGGAAAATCCAAGATGGGTCGAGCTGCGGCTATATCAGAATTTGCCTGATTTGACATGTAGGGCCTGTATTTTTCCGTTTTTAATGGAAACGGAACGGAATAATGAATTTTTGTCACCTCTGAAACGGAATTTGCTGTTTTGCCTTAATGTATTTTACATACAAAGATAACTACTGAAACGGAATTTGGAAATTTCTGGGTGGTGAAACGGAATTTCTAGTTTTTTGAAACGGAAAAATACAGGCCCTAGACATGGAATGACCGAAGAGTGAAGGGAGTGATGAAGTTACATTAGAACTGGAGGCTGTAGGAGGTGCTTGATATATCCATAAGGACAGGAGGTTGTAGGAGGTGCTTGATATATCTATAAGGACAGGAGGTTGTAGGAGGTGCTTGATATATCTATAGGGACAGGAGGTTGTAGGAGGTGCTCGATATATCTATAAGGACAGGAGGTTGTAGGAGGTGCTTGATATATCTATAAGGCCAGGAGGTTGTAGGAGGTGCTTGATATATCTATAAGGACAGGAGGTTGTAGGAGGTGCTTGATATATCCATAAGGACAGGAGGTTGTAGGAGGTGCTTGATATATCTATAAGGACAGGACGATTTTAGAGGTGCTTGGTACAATTATATAAGGACAGAAGGGTTTTAAAGGTGTCTGGTGAGTTAAAAAGAACTAGAGGTTTTTGGAGGTGTGTAGTACAGTTATATAAGGACAGGTGGTTCTTTGAGGTGCTTGATATAGGTATATAAGGATATGAGGGCTGTAGAGGCACTTAGTACAGTCAGGTAAGGGCAGGGTTTTTTAAAGGTTCTTAGAACAGATTTAAAGCACAGGGTGGTTTTAGAGGTGTCTGATGAGTTAAAAAGAACTAGAGGGTTTAGAGGTGCTCAGTATAGTTATATAAGGACAAAGATGTTAGGGGGCATGGTGCAATTACATAAGGACAGGAGGGTGGCTAGAGGTGTCTGGTACAGTTATATAAGGACAGGAGGGTTGCTAGAGGTGACTGGTACAGTTACATAAGGACAGGAGGGTGGCTAGAGGTGTCGGGTACAGTTACATAAGGACAGGAGGGTGGCTAGAGGTGTCTGGTACAGTTACATAAGGACAGGAGGGTGGCTAGAGGTGTCTGGTACAGTTACTAAGTGCCGGAAGGTTTGTATAAGTGCTTTGTCGTGTTAGGCCAGACAGGTGTAGGAGGTGCTTGGTACAGTTATGTTAGGACACAAAGGTTTTAAGGGTACTTCAGATACAGTGTGTTAGAACAGGGGGTTTAAATGAATATGGTACAATTTTATAAGGACTGGAGGTTTTCAGTCAGTTGCTCTGTGGTGTGATATCAGATTTACTGAGTATATTTAGACAAGGACAGAAGGGTTTTTGTCATTTCATCATTGAAATGTAACAAAATAGAGTATATTTGTGTGAATATATTAACCCTTAAAGTGCTGATTTAAGACTGGAGTCAACAGCTTTCCTTGGGGCACTTTGCACGCCAAGTGACCTGAGGAAAGATGTTGACTAAGACTACTTTTTGCTTTAGACTAGGCTTGCTGGTATTTGAATGAAAGGTATCTCCATGAGGAGTTTAAATCTTCTAACCATTATACAATGTATGTTTAACAGAAATGAGAAAATGACTATTGCATGATTAGCTTGTTAAGGGTTAAGGCATTGACCTCTCAATGGGAGCTCCATCCCACTGGGCTCCCCTGACATTAAAACTACCTGAAGCTTTCAGCAAAGATCAGATCCTTCCAAATAAAGTGTAGTTAATGTGGTATGCTGGAAACAGCCCCAGCAACACAGCAGCGGCTGGAGAGAGGCAACGAGGCTGCAGATTATTGCATTTTGTTCCTTTGTGATGAAGTCAAGCCAAAGACAGTATGGTAAAGGTCACAGGTAAAAGGACCCTTCCCATAAGCCTGGCCGTCCAGGCTGAGCTGTACCGCAATGATTCGAGATGACTTAAGATAAAAGGATAACCCGACGACTTGGTTTATTACATTACTAATGTTGCCGGCAACAAGGAAGCTGCTCTCTTAACTCTTTCAGTGCCAAGTTTTTGGCAAAGTCCACAGCTTTTGTCAGTGCACTATACTGTGAAGTGCACCCAAAGCCTGCCAAGGAAAGCTGTTGACCTGGATTAAGGAAAGCTGTTGACCTGGATTAAAAAAGCTGTTGACCTGGATTAAGGATAGCTGTTGACCTGGATTAAGGATAGCTGTTGACCTGGATTAAGGAAAGCTGTTGACCTGGATTAAAGAAAGCTGTTGACGTGGACCCTGCTTATAGCTGTTGGTCCACCAGGTGTCGCTGTAGGCTGGTACCTGAATAAAAGTTGAGGTTATAAAGAATATGTATCTAGTGTGGCCGTGTCAATTCAGACCACAGCCACTCTAATGTGCAGATTGGCAGTGAAGTAGTTAAGGAGACTGAAGCCCCTGTATGAGCTCTTCCTCGTGGGATAAAATGGCTGATTTTAAAAATATCATAATTGCCAAACAGAAATGTAATACCTTTTGAGACATACATCCTGTGGATAAGGAATGTTTCATATTATATTTGATTTGTGCACATGCTAATGTACATACAAATGTATCAGTGTTATCCTAGTGTCTTATGTTATGACCTCAGGAATGCTTAGAGTGCACTGCATTTCAGATTTGACCTTCGATATTTTGAGACAGGGTTTTTGGTACAATTTTGTATTCTTCATGTTCCTACCCAAGGTTACAAAGCACTTCTGTTATATTTCTCAATGTTTCTGTTGTTAAAAGACTTTCCACCAAGAACTAACTACACATTTGGGGGGGGGGGGGGGGGGGGGGAGAGCAGAAAATGAAATATGTGTAAACCGTCTGGTGATCAATAAGAGACTTGTTTTAACATTTAACTGCCCAGATGCGGTGCAGGCAGTGGGCTCCCAGACTACATGGGTGAAAGAAGTGGGAGAGAAGTTTGTTTTTAAGCAGGGTTTTTTTGTTAGATAACTGATTTGTTACTGACTCCTGTTAAAATATTAATGGAAACACTGGCTGTCAATTAGGAGGAGTTAAGAGGGAAGCCATCTACAGGCAGTGTAGACAGCTAGGTTTTAACTCTTTCCAGATTAGAGTAAGACTAAGCTGATGGCTTGTTTCAGCATGGGTTGGCTACAAAGGGTTAACTGAGGCAGTGCGATGCTGTTGACCTAAGGAATGTCTCATGATCAATCACATCAACAATTTCCTACTCAAAATGTTCTACATGGGCCAGAAATTGAAGGTTCAACCAAGGAGGCTACCTGTGGCTACATGTGGCTACATGTGGCTACCTGTGGCTACATGTGGCTACACGTGGCTACCTGTGCCTACATGTGGCTACATGTGGCTACCTGTGGCTACATGTGGCTACATGTGGCTACCTGTGGCTACATGTGGCTACATGTGGCTACCTGTGGCTACATGTGGCTACATGTGGCTACCTGTGGCTACATGTGGCTACACGTGGCTACACGTGGCTACCTGTGGCTACCTGTGGCTACATGTGGCTACACGTGGCTACCTGTGGCTACATGTGGCTACATGTGGCTACATGTGGCTACCTGTGGCTACATTAGGCTACACGTGGCTACCTGTGGCTACATGTGGCTACATGTGGATACCTGTGGCTACATGTGGCTACATGTGGCTACCTGTGGCTACATGTGGCTACCTGTGGCTACCTGTGGCTACACGTGGCTACACGTGGCTACCTGTGGCTACATGTGGCTACCTGTGGCTACATGTGGCTACATGTGGCTACCTGTGGCTACATGTGGCTACCTGTGGCTACACGTGTAGCCTCCTTGGTTCAAGTGAATATTTGCGGTGAAATACAATGCTGTGAGGGGACTGTGTGTATATGTTGTAGGGCATGCGTGCGGACGGCTTCATGATGCAGGCACAACAAGCAGGCGTCATGGGGCAGCAGCAGTCACCCATGGCGCCTGCTCCTCAGGTAAGCATCACTCACACCCAGTCTCCCTCCCACACCTAACAGAATGTAAAGCCTCTGTAGGTAAGGTTGAGGAGACTCACAGTTTGAGGACCAATGAGATAAGCTGAGAACTACAGAACGACTTGAGAGGGCAGCATTGGTCAAGATGGATTAGCTGACACCTGCCATTTCTTGACCAGTGGTGCCCTCTGGTGATTCAATTTTTCTAGATGTATCCTATTATATGTAGAATTCAGTAACGGTAACCAGTAACTTATTCCAACATTTAAACATGCGTTTTGGCATTTCAAAGTAGGTGCGAGCCTTACAAAGCAGTTGGCAGTGGTGCAAAGCAGTACCAGCGCTGGCAAATGACAACCAATGCTAAAATATGACAAAGACCTTTTTTGGGACTGCATTTGACAGTGGTACCTACAATGTAGCAATGGCTGGCACTGGCCAGCATTTTGTAGCAGTATTTAGGGTTTCACTACTAGGAATCACTAGGTGCTGCTCACAACTGCTCTTTGCTGCCACTTTTTTGTCGTCCAGTTCAACAGAATTCATATTTCACATCTGTTCCACTTAGTTTGGTTGTAAGGAACACTTGAGAGCATTTGCAGGCATCAACTAGTAGTTGGTAGTGGTGAAAGGGTGTCAAATGGTGGCCACTGCTCAGCCTCAAAAGATCAAATTATGCTCCGTGCCAAGTTTTTGGGTAGACTGTTTTCAGTTTGTCCTACTTTCCATCTGGAGCAATATCCTCGTGAGCAAAATATCTCCCAATTCACAAGCCACACCAAACTCAAATTTATGCCAATATGCCGCATATATATTAATTTTCTGCCACAAAGCACAGATTTGATGCCTGGAGATCACGGGGGACATGTGGGTCACATCACTGTCACAGACAGGGCCGGGCCATATGCTCATTTCTCACAAAATTAGGGGTTTTTGAGAAATTTAAGTTCACAAATGCCAACTGGTATTCAATGGCATCTAGTAATTCCCAAGCCATAAAAGAAGACAATTCCATCTGCCTTTAATAAGTATTCTTTATATGCAAACTATTAGTAGTATCTCACTACACTGGTACCAACCCATACCTCGCCATATCTCGCCAAGCCAGACTAGGCAACCAGATATGCAGGTGTGGCAGGAAATTAATATGCATGTCTCGAATTGTACCTTGACACTATTGTGACCTGATTATGTTTTAGTGACTAGACCTCATTTTCAAGGTTACAGGACCCATGAGAATTCAAAGTAGAGGGTCTCCAGTCTGTTACCATTGACTGGTCTAGTTTGACCCAGTGTTAGCAGCCCCCCCCCCCCCCCCTTGTTAACCCACCATGCATTATAAATATGTTTGCTCAGTGTTTGTTAATTGCCACATAGGGATACATACATCAACACCATGAAATCAGTTTGTTCTGTATCCAGCAAACTCAGACCCTAACAGCTGCTTGAAACTAGATTCATTATTGCAGTTTGCATCTCAAGTGCCCAGTGCCAGGAGATCTAGAATTGAGTTTATGGCTTATGCAGTTATTTGCAGATTGGATGAGGACAAGTGCCATCCATATGATGTAAACGCGTAGAACTTCTACAGGCTGTAGAATATAAAATGTACATATAACGTAGTATATAGAAAGTACGACATGACAGCTTTGTAACTGGTGACTTTCTTTTTTTTTTTCCACTTCAGCTGAGAAGTCAGCAGAGGTTGTAGTATGGTCCATCGTCTGTCATCACTTGTCCATCCATCTGTTTACAATTCACATTTTCAACTTCTTCAAATAGATCAGCCAGGATGTTGGGGATATACCTTCACTGGGTCTCGACGAATTTTGGTCAAGTGGCCACGGTCCAATGATTTGGAGATTTTTCAATGAATTTTTTACTCATTTTTGCCAAGCCTTAAAAAAATCTTCTTTTCCCAAACCGCTCAGGCAATTGCATTGAAAGTGCACAGGGACACTCCTGGGAATCCCAAGAGCTTGATTTGGTCAAGAGGTGGCACTGTGATTTTTGGATCTTTTAAAGAATGTTTGTGTTTAACAGTTATTTTTGACTTCTCCAGAACTGTCACTGAGATTGTTCTGAAACATAGTGGATATGTAGCTTGTGGGAGGGGTAAACAAAGTTGTTCACTAGGTGCTGATAATCTGGATCCCTGATTTTTAATGAATTTTTCAGTTTGGGTACCAGTCACATAATTCATGTATTTCTATTGGTTACCAACGCAAGTCATCAGAAATTGCAATGGAAACTCACAATCCTTACTTCCTGTTTAAAATTCTGATCCCCAGAGTGGTCAAGGTTAGCTGGGGGGGGGGGGGGGGGTGGCTGTTCACAGACCTCTGTTTTATTTTGTTTTATTTTGTTTTATTGTTCTTTTTTGTTTTTTGAAGGGAAAACAGTCTTTGAGCGTCATTTTTTACCCTGAATAACTTGTAGTAGTTACTTCATGGCTTTAGAAAAAACTCCATATCATATGAGAGATGAGTAGTAAGAGGTTTGCCTCCGTCTCTGTGCCTGAGTCTGTACCTGAGTCACTGTGCCTCAGTCTCTGTACCTCAGTCTCTGTGCCTCAGTCTCTGTGCCTCAGTCTCTGTGCCTCAGTCTGTACCTGAGTCACTGTACCTCAGTCTCTGTACCTCAGTCTGTGCCTCAGTCTCTGTGCATGCTGGGATAGATTTACCCTCAGGACACGTACAATGGTGACCTGCCCCCTGGAACAGTAAAGTAGAAAGTTGTGGGCATCATTGTTGAGACAGACAGGGCTGTCAAAATGATGTGCTTCCAGTGTGATGCCGAAGACTGGTCTGTCATAGGCAAATACAGGTGGCCTCAGTCCGGAGTTACCTCATAAAGGGCCTGTCTATGACACAGGGCTGGTCTGCTTATGGCCCGCTCCTCTGGCATCATCAACCTTTCAGGCACAGTTCACATTTTTCGCTGAAGGAACAGTAAGTGGCTTGGTGTGTTGATTTGCCCATACAATGTGAATGTGACGTCACTTTTTGAAGTCATAGTTTACTCAAGTCAATTTCATTTTGGGATGATAACTAGAGCACTGTTTAAGTTGTATCCCTGGGTTTGGCTTGGACCTCACTGTTGCAGTTGGTTATGGTACTCTTGAAAGGCCAGGCAGAGACTGTACCTAATGCTCTAGGTCATAGGGCAGAGACTGTACCTAATTCTCCAGGTCATAGGGCAGAGACTGTACCTAATTCTCCAGGTCATAGGGCAGAGACTGTACCTAATGCTGTAGGTCATAGGGCAGAGACTACCTAATGTTCCAGGTCATAGGGCAGAGACTGTACCTAATGCTCCAGGTCATAGGGCAGAGACTGTACCTAATTCTCCAGGTCATAGGGCAGAGACTGTACCTAATGCTCCAGGTCATAGGGCAGAGACTGTACCTAATGCTCCAGGTCATTGGGCAGAGACTACCTAATGCTCCAGGTCATAGGGCAGAGACTGTACCTAATGCTCCAGGTCATAGAGCTGAGACTGTACCTAATGCTCCAGGTCATAGGGCAGAGACTGCACCTAATGCTCCAGGTCATAGGGCAGAGACTGTACCTTAATGCTCCAGGTCATAGGGCAGAGACTGTACCTAATGCTCCAGGTCATAGAGCTGAGACTGTACCTAATGCTCCAGGTCATAGGGCAGAGACTGTACCTTAATGCTCCAGGTCATAGAGCAGAGACTGTACCTAATGCTCCAGGTCATAGGGCAGAGACTGTACCTAATGCTCCAGGTCATAGGGCAGAGACTGTACCTTAATGCTCCAGGTCATAGGGCAGAGACTGTACCTAATGCTCCAGGTCATAGAGCTGAGACTGTACCTAATGCTCCAGGTCATAGAGCTGAGACTGTACCTAATGCTCCAGGTCATAGAGCAGAGACTGTACCTAATGCTCCAGGTCATAGGGCAGAGACTGTACCTAATGCTCCAGGTCATAAGGCTGCTTAAATTAATTTTAGGTTCATTTGATCGAGTACCATCAGGAAGTATTGTACTGTACCACTGGAGGATTCAACAGCCAATACCACTGCCCTTGTTGGTATTAAAATAAAATTTTAACTGTGTGACCATACCTGGGTGTGGGTCACAGACTGCATGATTCTGGCAGCCCACAGTGTAACTAAAATGAAATTTCAGAGGGGATCACTATATGGGAGGCCTTAAGTTGAACCCCAAGGCAGAGGTAGCCCTGGGAGATCACTTGTCAGGTCCAGCCTGGAGCCACGTGAGAATGAATGCAAGAGATCCTGGCAGCACTTGAAGTGGTTTACTATCTGAGCTATGATATTGATATTGGAACTGACAGTGATTGTCTGTTTATAATGGGGGTTAGGTATAGGAAAGGCCCAGATGCAACTCTAGTAAACTTCTTTTCTAGCTTATAACTCAAGAACTGTTTGATATAAAACTTGGATCAAGTCTTTCATGATGGCCCACCAAGTGTTAAGTGGTAATATGTATAACAAGTGACCTTAACCTTATTTTCAAGGTGACATGGTAGCTTTACTGAGTTAAGCTGTCTACCTTCTCAGTTACAATCCTCAATCCTGCAGGTGGAAGGACGTGTATGTGAGATTACCTTTGCTTGCAATGATAATTAACCCCTTGACCTCATTTATGCTGGCAGTTATCAGTCAAAGAATGCAAGATCAGCTGAGCACAGGACTGGCACACTTCTCTTGTTCATTAAATGTACTGTTATATGTGACAAATATCTACACTCTCGTATACACATGTCCAATTTTTAAGCACAACAATGAAATCATACCTCTTTTTATTGAAATTCTCCATTATCATATTATTTTATACTATTGTACATAGATTGCTGAGATTATTATAGTTGCCCCAAGCAAAGATGTACAATTGAGGCTCAGTTTACAGAAGTGTTGCATGGCCCAGTGGTGCCAGTTAATAACATGAATATTGGTGTAGGATGCATCATATTCCACATTGAGCCTGACTCAACATGTATAAATGTTTATTTAACCCCCTGCTTCACTCAACATGTATAAATGTTTATTTAACCCCCTGCTTCACTCAACATGTATAAATGTTTATTTAACCCCCTACTTGACTCAACATGTATAATTGTTTATTTAACCCCCTACTTGACTCAACATGTATAAATGTTTATTTAACCCCCTGCTTGACTCAACTTGTATAAATGTATCATAACTGTGTGTTTGACTCAACATGTATAAATGTATCTTAATCCTCTGTTTGACTCAACGTGTACTAATGTATATTAACTCAACTTAACATGTACAAATGTATATTAACCCTGTGCAGACTAGGCAGCTGCTGTCTTAAAGGTCATTTTGATTGATTGGTTGCCACAAATTACAAAGTTGATGTTTTGGGTGGTTAAAAATGATATTTGAAAACCAAAATGTTAAATTATTTTAGAATAATGTTTTTTAGCACCAAAAGTGTGCCACATTTGCGACATGAAAGCGCAGGAATTTTCTCCAATCATGGCTTGATGTGGCAAAGTGTTAGTGACGTTACAAACACAGCCTGCTGGCTCTGGTGAATGTTATAAGCCAGAGTGCCTTCTGTTAGGCAAGAGTCATGGCAGATACAGCAGAGCATAGTCATTCCAGAGAGTCTGACTTGAGTTTTTTTGTACTTGGTCTGATGATGAGGATGAAGAATTAATAAGAAAAGCTTAAGCAACAGAGGAAAAGATCATTCAGCCTTACACACATGAGGGGACGCCCAGAACCCTGCCGTCACTAGTACTGCAGGGAGTGCAGCAGTGGTAGAGCCAGATGATGCCAACTTGCCATCTGGGCAATGATAATTGGCTGCAAAAGAGATATTTCCCATAAAAAAAAAATTACTAGATTTCATTTAACAAGAACAAGCCTGAATGCAATAAATTGTAATTTGCATCAGGATGGGCCAGGTCTTGTAGTGTTTCAAATTCTCGCATTTACGGAAACAGCTACGGCGTACGCCTATAGTATATAAAAGTCTAAACAAACAGTTAATTTTCCCTTGCTATCTGTGTGGTGTATGGATGATTAAATATAAGTTTACATTTATGAATAGCTTTCAATATCCGAACTCCTACCCGGCAGTAACCTTGCGACCCTTGGACAGCACTAATTTACGTTTCCATATATATCGTCATCAGTACACGTTTTGTAACAACATCCCAGACGGACGCTATCGCTGTGACATTCAATTGATAATTATGTGATACATTGTAACTGTGGTAGAATTACTAGACCTATATTTTGCTGTAATGCAAATTTTGATTCACAGAATCCTACTGAAGATTAATTTGTAAATTCTGTACAAAAAATAATGAAACACTGTTGCTGGTTTAATGAGCAGTGCCTTATTTGGCCAGTTCCATGAATCCTTCCATTGTCCACCAATGGGACCGCATTTGGTAACAGCAGTAATTTTTCCTTGCCAAACCTATCCTAAACATTGTCATATTTGACAAATCAAAGTCACTTTCCACAAAGTGCTCCCTACATAGGTGATATCGGTTCCCAGGGCATTTCCACTTTTCCCTGTAAATCTTGATTGCTCAATCCCACCTCTATGTAATTTCAGGTCTGTGGGGGAATTTAAACAAGTAGTAGAACTTGTATTGCTATAATTGGGGTGATTTGGGTTGGTTTAATTTCTTGACACACAGCCTTTTGTTCCCATAAATGCATGTTTGTGACACCTAGCAACCCATGCCAGTTGAGGTAGATGGGTCAGCAAAGCCCATTACATTACAGTGAAGCTGCAAGTTCATCCTGCATGTGAGAATGATTTTTGGAATTATCATCTTCTAATCTACCTGAAGTAAATATTATCTTTCAAATACACGCAGGTGTGATAAAATGAAATTTAGGTGTGTACTTAGCAACACAGAGAGGTTTAATTTATGTCTGTTAGTTCCCATGTTAATCTATGGAGAAAAAGTGAGGGTCATGGAAAGTGACCCCAAGATGTGGGTAGTCAACCATGAACAGGATGGGCAGCACCACCTTTAGGCGAATTTAGAACTAACCTAAATATAGACTATTAACAGCAAAACACCGACCCATCCTGGTTGGAAACAGGGATGAAAATGAACATTTCTGCATGCATTTTTAATCCTGTTGATGAAGGGTGGATAAAATATGTTGAAACCAAGTGACACTTGACAGCCATAGCTTGTGGGCATGGTTGGAGTCTTCGCTGTCAGCCAGCGGGGTTGCGTTTGTGATGTCACTTACCTTTTGCACCTTGTGGGTGTCGGAACTGAACGAAAAGCGACAATTAAAGGAGCAGCAATTTTTTAAAATTAAAATGTGGATAAAAGTATTATTTTCACAGCGTAATTTTTTAAGTGCACCATATGGTGAGAACAACCCATGAGTCAGCCATGTATGCAATTTAAACATGGTCAATCAAGAGAACCTTTAAGAGGACTTTGGGTGAAAAGCACTCCGTGTTTTCAGGATGGGTATTTATGAACAGGAGAGGCCACAATAAGTAGTTCTATGTGTATTTGGATGAATATATAACCCAATACAGGACATTTTTGTAGGCTGGAGGTGTGTATTCCTATTAGATTCTATGTTAAAGTGACATTCAATTCATTCAATAGTTTTGCAGCAAAAGTTACCATATTTACAGGAGTATTTTAACAACGTACAACCATTTACCACAAGAAATTTGGTACTTCTAGGTAGAGTGGTTTTATAATTACGTAGGTGCAAATTACTATGGAAGCTAGTGGAAATACACATACCTAGCTCACCTGCCTACAGCTAGAGCCCTCTACTGAGAACCCACATGAACCAGCTGATCTTGACCTTATCTATTGCCTATAACTCTTCGTGAAAAATAAAATAAGGTATGCGACATTTCTAACACTGGCCCATTGCTGATTATTTTTAATGGGAAAAAGTTGCAGGGCAATACATCAGAGTTAACATTGTTACTGTGTTTGTTGTAGATGGGGCCAGCAGGCCCCCAAGTGGTGCAGCAGAGACCTCCAGCATCAGCCCCACAGTACACACAGCACAGTCCCTTCTCACAGGTACGTACCCTCCACCAGTCGCCCCACAGTACATAAAGCACAGTCCCTTCTCACAGGTACGTACCCTCCACCAGTCGCCCCACAGTACACACAGCACAGTCCCTTCTCACAGGTACGTACCCTCCACCAGTCGCCCCACAGTACATAAAGCAGTCCCTTCTCACAGGTACGTACCCTCCACCATGTCGCCCCACAGTACACACAGCACAGTCCCTTCTCACAGGTACGTACCCTCCACCAGGTCGCCCCACAGTACACACAGCACAGTCCCTTCTCACAGGTACATACCCTCCACCATGTCGCCCCACAGTACACACAGCACAGTCCCTTCTCACAGGTACATACCCTCCACCATGTCGCCCCACAGTACACACAGCACAGTCCCTTCTCACATGTACGTACCCTCCACCATGTCGCCCCACAGTACACACAGCACAGTCCCTTCTCACAGGTACGTACCCTCCACCAGTCTCCTAATTCCATGCTCAGCCAGTAAATGGCTTGATCAATGGTTTTTACATTTATGGGGTAAAGTCATGCTACACCTGCCCTAATGCATTGTGGGCTGACTGCCAGGCGACGTACGAACCGTCACGAAACATGTGGCTTGTTTAACCCCTTCACTGCTAATTGTGACAAAAGTGGATATGCTCTAAATTGACATAACAATACTAGACTCATATTCTTTCTTAATCAACCTTTCATCCAAGTCCCAGCGTGTCTACAGTTGCAGAGACAGTAAGAATGCTCCAGGTCAACAGCTTTCCTGGGTACGTGCTGTGGGAACAATGTGCCTAAAGTGCACCAGGGAAAGCTGTTGACTCAATCAAAACTTGGCACTGAAAGAGTTCAAGAAAAAACTTCTTGCAAAAGAATATGAAAATATAATTTTCATGCTAAATCCAGGTAAAGCCTACAGGGAGATGCGTATCATGTTAACAGCAGGTAAGTGCTGCAGTCTAAACTTGTTACCATAGCTACAGCACTTTAAGGCCTGTAAATGTTTTGATTTGGTGCTGATGAATAATGACCATTCCAGGAAAGGGAATTGTTGGCTGCTGAAAAAGCTACGTGTAGGAGCAGCAAGGGATGTACACATACCTGGGGGGGTAACATGGGGAAGTTTGACAGTGATATAACTGACGCTTCAGTAGCTGTGCTCACGAAAATGTCAAGTGGGATATATTTTCACCCTCCTGTCCTGTTTGGTTGTAAGCTACAGATTGATAGCTGCATGTGTTTGTGAATAGCATTGTAAGCAGTGATCAATTGCACAGTTAAGCCATGTATATTTGTTAATGCAGATCACTAAATGTTTGGCAGCCACTCTCCAGTGTTCAGATCCTGTCAGAGCAACATGAAATATGAAGTAATGGCATCTGTTGGACCTGTTTGAGTTGGTGCTTGTGGAAGACAGAATAATTCAACTTTATGAATAAGACCACAGGACATTAGCTAACCATGTGATCCTGTAATGATGTATTGGGATAAGATAAATGCTGTTGGTGGAATTTTTGCGGGGATAAGTGAGATTAAAGCTATGTGTAAGCACAAACTCTATGGAACCCTGCAGAAAAATACAGAAAAGCCAATCAAACACAACACGTTTTACTGAAATAGACATGACGTAGTTTAAAAGAAATATGGATATTGACGCTTATTAGGGTTTTTTAGCTCAGCTGACTTGTTAGTCAGCTGAGCTTATAGGATGGTCTATTGTCCGTTGGTCTACAATTCACATTTTCCATTTCTCCAAAACCATCAGCCAGATTTACTTCAAACTTGGTGGGGATGTACCTTAGGTGGGTCTTTACCAAGTTTATTCAAATGGTCATGTTTTGGTGATTTTTGGAAATTTTAATGAATTTTGGGGTTCTTTTGGAGGAGGAGGGGGCCAAATCTTAAAAAATTTTCTCCGAAAGCACATGCCCAATTGCTTTGATATTACACAGGAACACTCCTAGGGACTCCTAGTTCTCAATTTGTTGACCAGGTGGCCCTGCAAGTTTTTTCTAGTATCTTATGATTTTTTTGCATGTTGTCACTATTTTCGACTTCATCTCCAGAACCGTCATTGAGATTAAGCTGAAACTTGGTGGATATGTTCCTTGTGAAAGGGTCAAACAAAGTTGGTCACCGGGTGGCACTCCTGTGGATTTCTTATTTTTAAGGACTTTTTCAATTCAGGTACTCCTCAGTAAATGCACCTTTCCTATTGATGACTATGCAAGTCAGTGGGTGTTCTAATGCTAATTCACATTTTCAACTTTTCCAAAACTGTCATCCAGATTGACTTCAGACTTGGTGGCAATGTACATTCAGTGGGTGTCTACCAAGTTTGTCTAAATGGTCAGGCTCAAGTGATTTTAAGCTCTGCTGACTTGTCAGTCAGCAGAGCTTATAGAATCTGTTTGCATCCGTCGTCGATCTGTCCTTCCGTCCATCTGTCGTTAGACTTTTTATATTTTCGACTTCTTCTCAAAAACCGCTACATAGAATGTTTTGATTTTGCACATGGATGTTGCTCAGGTCAACCTCTACCAAGTTTGGGAAGGAGATGATGATGCAAAAATTTTTCTATTTTTAATGAATTTTTTAATTTATTTTTTGAAAAAAAAAAAAAAATTTCTTCATCTCAAGAACTACCTGTCCAATTGCTTTGATATTGCACATAGGGTCACCTGGGGTCAACTAGTTCTCATTTTGGCCACCAGATGGCACTGCGATTTTTTTCCTATTTTTTTTATGAATTTTTGCGTGTTAAGGCTATTGTCCACTTCTTCTCCAGAACAGCATGATAGAATTGCTTAAAATTTTATCAAAATATAATTGGACATTAGACAATGAAAGTTTGCGAAAATAATGTGGATATGTTAATTTTTGACAAAGTTATGGGGCATCAGACTTTGTGACTGTTAGTGAGTGCTGCCACTGTACACCGGCAGCCATTGAAACAGCTAGGTATGTCAATTGATAATACATGTACTACCATCAGCAGAGCTTATAGAATCCGTTTGCGTCCATCGTCCGTCTGTCTGTCCGTCCGTCCGTCCTTCTGCAAAATTTATTTTAAGGACAAACTTTGCTACCACTCTACATACATGTATATAGCTGTACAAATCTAGACTGCAGTCCATATGTTCCAATACTGTAAAAACAGATCCCAGTCAGCAGAGCACAGGATCATCATAATCCTCTTGGGGTTTTTGGGGGTTTTTTTTTGGTTTTTTTTTTTGGGGGGGGGGGCAAATCTTGAAAAATATTCTCCAAAAGAACCACTGAGCCACAAGTGTGATGAATCTCTAGGTCAGCAAAGCATGGGCTGTTCACACAACCCTCTCTTCATGTTTACAATGGACCGTGAAGTTGCACATGTTAGTGTTCTTCCGTAGAGGTCAGAAATTACTCAGGACATGGTGACATTAATCCTATCTGAAGTTCACAGAATCACGTGTGACAAATCTTGGTCAGCTGAGCATGGGCTGTTCACACAGCCCTCTTGTTTCTCATAAATGATGAAAACAATGATGAAGTTAACTAAATAAAGCACTTTGACACATTACAGATGTTATATTTTTACCTTGGCAACAGCAGATAACATTGTGTGTAATATTTTTGATATTCTCAACCAACATATTATTTACTTTGTTAAAAAAGGTTTACAATTATTTCTGAAATTATGGATGTATAATACTCAGTAATAATTGTTAGAATACCTGAAATGCAGTCAACAGCTCACAATAATGATTTGACAATGTCAAAGAAATATTTCCCTCTGACCAAAGAAGTATTGGATTCTTTTTAAAATTTTATATGGAGTACAATTATTAGGGCTGCTGAATAAAAGTTCGATTCTCTCTAACAACATACAGTGGAATCTCCCTGTTAAGACCACATAAGGGACTGAAAAGTGTGGTCTTAATAGAGACTGGTCTTGATTTAATTAAGGATACACAAAAATGGGTCTGTAAATAGATAGTATTAATATAGAAATTGTCTCTTTATGGAGGTGGTCTTAATTGGAGATTCTACTGTATAGGAAACATTTGCACATGTGAATCATGGCATTCAGGTTATTTTGATAATCATAGCTGTTTTTATTTTTATGTGCTGTTGACATACAGGTATTGTAAGTGAGACAAAAAGACAGCCGATAGGCTGCTATTATTGACAGAAATGGAAGCACCGAATCTTCCAGACTTGGTCTTCTCAGTGTAGGACAATTGTCATGCATTGATTTTTCGGAATGTGGCATTGAGTTTGACTTGTTGTGTTTCCATTAATCTGCAGTTGCATTCTTAACCCTTTCCTTCTCAGATTAACACTGAGGCAACAGATGTCTTGGTGCTGCATTTTTTCAACTGCAGGGAAAGTTGTTGACCTGGAGCATGGCAGCCTCAAAGATGTGATATACTGTCTTCATTCAAAATGTTTTAGGTTTACAACTATCATGAGCTCCCTCAAATCACAGTCTGGGTGTGCGTTGACTCTCGTAAACATAACTTGACCAAGATTCTCTATGTACAATCTAAAAAATGGTTACTATGGCAACCATCATTTTCTGTATGAGATACACATGTACATGTAGGGTGTCTCTGTTTTCAGTTTCTGTGGGCTCTTTCATAGAAGTGCTTGTAAAGTAAAATATATCTATAATCAAAGCCGGCCAAACAGTCAATGGCACAATTAATGTCATTAACAAAAAGGAAAATACAACAAACAAGTGATTAATATCCTGGTAACAATATGTCATCACACATTTCATAATACTGGTGATTTCACAAGCTAAATGTATGCTGTGTTACTATCAAAGCTACAATTACTGCTTAATTTGCTGCACATTTGACCTGCAATGTACTGTTATGTCACAGTGAAGCAGGCAAAATGACTTCAAGTGATGAAATACATTAGACCCTGGTGCCTGGGCTATGTGTAGGCAAGACATGAAAGATATAAGAACACACAACGCAAAGCAAATGACATTTGACATGAGGTTGGTCAGTCTGGGCCGGAAAGGTCAGCAACCTGAGTAGAGTATCCTGCCTTTGAGAGACTGCTCCTGGAGCATATTTGAAAGTGGTCATACAGAGCAAGTGGTCTCTGGTAACAGGGTCTATTACACTAAAAGATTGCTCTTAGAACCTGGCAAAAGTGGTCTTCAGTGAGGAGAGGTCTCTCAAAAGAGGGGCAGTCCATGTGCAACACTAATTCAGCGCTCAAAATAACATCGCGGGAATGAACAACAGCGTTTGCTGGAGAGCTACAAGTGGGAGTAGTGTTCATTTCTGATGACAAGTAGTGACTTCAAAAGCAAGGGACGGGAAAGTTCAAGGGATTTGTATGTCCAATAAACACAAGATATCCCACTGATTAGGAGATTTGAAGCCTCTATTATTTAAGTTAAGAATCTTTTAGGCCATTGGCTCTGTACGCCAGCAAGGTAGTGTTATCATTTTTGTGCATCCGTACATGCGTCTGTCCACCTTGTCAACATAAACTACTCACCAATCATCTATTCTGGGAACAGATAAAGCTACATCCATCCAATTTATACACCAGAATCATGTTCTCAAGATCTTGCACGAGTTTTTGGCCTGTTGCCCTTGACCTTAACAAATTTTTGAAGGTCACAGGGGTCAACATATAAAATTGTAAATGAATGTGTACATAACCCTGTATGGTAATAGCCAAAAAGGGGTCTGAGGGTTATTTTGACCACTGTGTTTTTATGATATTTTAGATCCTGTCTGGTTGCCAGGAAATCATACAAAACCTGTTGAGAAAACTATGTTGGGGATTGTCAGTTAGAGACAAGGTGATCAGGGAGATGGCATGTGGTTAGACCAGTCATTAAGACATAAAAGCAAAACAAAGGCATGTGGGATATTCCATGCTGTACACCCACCCCCAAAAGAAAAGAAAAAAGAAAAGAAAAATTAATCTCAATTAAAAAAAAAAAGTAAAATTATTTTATGTGATATTTTGGAAGAAAAAAAAGTCATACTACAGATGTATCTGACGCAGTCTGACTGTAACCTAACATTCCAAATGTGCTGATATTGGACTTGGCATTGTAGCACATGAAGTAATGGCTTTATGAGGGGGAATTCAATGTGTATTTCCTGTCAAGCTGCACCACACTACAGAGGGAATATCATCACAGGTGTGCAATGAGTTAAGGTTGACGGAGATAAGATTATAAAAGAGGGGATCATCTTTCCTTTACCCTTCCATGGTTAAGATAGTACTGAATCAACAAGTTTCCTAAACACCAAACCCATAACAGGGAAGGCTCTTGATATCAGGCATGCCATGGAAAGCTCTTGATATCAGGCATGCCATGGAAAGCTCTTGATATCAGGCATGCCATGGAAAGCTCTTGATATCAGGCATGCCATAGATATCAGGCATGCCATGGAAAGCTGTTGATTCAGGGGTGCCATGGAAAGCTCTTGATATCAGGGGTGCCATGGAATGCTGTTGATATCAGGGGTGCCATGGAATGCTGTTGATATCAGGGGTGCCATGGAATGCTGTTGATATCAGGGGTGCCATGGAATGCTGTTGATATCAGGGGTGCCATGAAAAGCTGTTGATATCAGGGGTGCCATGGAATGCTGTTGATATCAGGGGTGCCATGCTGATATGTTTTGTTTACAATTTCAATTCAACAGATTTTTTATCAGTGAAAAATCAGTGTTTCCGATAGGGATTTTTTCAGGGGGTCACAAGAAGGACAATTCAGGGAAGAAGACTAAATTTTCACAAATTTTACATATAAATAAACAAGACCTATGATCCTTTAGAATTTTCTCAGAGGGTATTTCACCTTTTAAAAGGGTAATATACCCCCATGTTGGGGTTAACGGAAACACAGAAAATTTAAAGTAACCGTGAAGCAGGTCGCATTTTTACATCTAGATGGTTTTGAGTGGTCAGAGTGGGAAATAGTTAATCCTGTGATATCCATAGCATATCAGCAAAACCATTAGACAGGGTTTTGAAAAGAACAGGGATTAACTTGCAAGGTATGAACACAGACACCAGCCTTTATTTGGCTGATCGATTGAACATGCAGGCAGCTCAACATTTCACAATAGCAAGATCTGCTGTAAGACCAGCAATACATAAAACACAATGGTCAGTGTCAGGTAACCCGTGTGTTGTATCGGAAGCAACAGAACATTGGGCTCATAGAGGCCATCAAGGCTGCAGTGGATGAAATGAACTTTGTGACTTTGATACATGATCCAAGTATATATACTGTGCAGGCATGGACATATGTCATTGTACAGACCAAATGCTGGATGTTTGTGATTGTATACATATTGCCTCAGGCTCACTGCAGAAAAAAAAGTTGAGTTCTTGGGCAGAAATTGTATGACATTCTGTGCAGGAAAATATGCAGCGTAAAACGAGTTCTCTGCAGAATGTAACATTTTCTTCAAAAATGTACAGAAACCTGTCACAAGAAATAATTATGATGCTGTGTAATTTGCTTTCTGAAATATACATTATGCAAATGTGAAAGGACAGACTTGATTTTGCATGTCAAACAAGGCTATGGTCAAGTGTGAAAAGGTGCTGCAACCATATTGAGGCAGTCACCGTCTTCCTTACTCTCCCAGCAATAGTTTCTGTGGTATGGATAAATTGTTTGGGTACAAGCTGAAGTACCTTTGGCAATATTAACATTAAATATGATTAATATTTATGTTCTTACTAAAATTAGGTGGGCTAGAAAAATGCAATAAAACATGAAATAGTATACATCTATTTGGGGAAGGTGAGGCGGGGGTGGGTTGAGAGCTGTCTGTCACAAAGGGCCAAAATATGCAGAAAAGAGAAGACAACAACATTGCCGAGGAGTTGTATGAGAGCACAGATCACACTGTAATCACAAATCAATAAAAAACAGCATTCTTAGTATTGATTGAGACTAGTACCTACATGTACATTTGTGTATCACTGTGTAAACAGAATACTTGTCATGACTCCTGCATATGATATGATATCATATCATATCATATCATATCATATCATATCATATCATATATCATATCATATCATATATCATATCATATCATATCATATATCATATCATATCATATCATATGTGCATCTAGACACATACATGTCCATCGTATGACGTGGATGTCTGTTGGTATCTGTACATGTGACCAGATGAAATATTATACTGATTTGTACCGTGTTATTAAACACGGACAGTACACAATACAGACATTAACGTGCTCAGCCCAGCTAGGTTTAAGTAGAAACATAGAGGGAGAAGATGATACAAATGTACTGCAACACTACCATGTTCAGTGATATTTGTAGTACATACAGAAAGGGGTACAAATGATATGCAACAGTTCCATATTAGTACAGAAGTGATACAAATAAAGTGCAACATTTCCATCTTCATGATATTAGTACAGAAGTGATACAAATAAAGGGTAACAGTTCCATCTTCATGATATTAGTACAGAAGTGATACAATAAAATACAACAGTTCCATATTAGAACAGAAGTGATAAAAATAAAGTGCAACAGTTCCATATTAGTACAGAAAGTGATACAAATACAGTACAACAGTTCCATCTTCATGATATTAGTATAGAAAGGATACAATTAAAGTGCAACAGTTCCATATTCATGATATTAGTACAGAAGTGATACAAATAAAGTGCAACAGTTCCATATTGGTACAGAAAGTGATACAAATAAAGTACAACAGTTCCATATTAGTACAGAAAGTGATAGAATGCATCAGTGGCCTAACAGTAAAGAAAGCAATACAGATACAGTACAGCAGCACAATATTAGCACAGAAAATGATATTAAGTGCAACTGTGCCACATCAGTACCGAGAGTGATATACATAAAGTGCAACAGTTCATAAAAAAAAAAGAATATTGTTGAAGAGAGACATTTGTGTGATTTCTAATAAAGATCACATTATTTTATTTACAAATATAATGTATTTGTTTATGTTTGTGTTTGTACTTGCAGCCGGGCAGCCAGGCGTCGGGTCCCGGCAGTAACCAGGCAGTGCCGTCCCCTGTACAGCCAGGGTAAGCAGACTCATTGTGCCCTAATGGCCAACCCGTTTTAAAGAGTGGAGACAATAAACTTGACCTGTGATGGTTTTGGCCACCCTTATTCATGATTTTGTCATGTTTGCTCGTGTTTTAGTCACCCTCTCTCGTGTTTTAGTCATCTTTACTTGTGTGTTTTGGCCACCCTTGTTCACGATGTGTTTGCCATTCTAAAACTTGAAAGTACATATAAGTTTCAGCTTTCAAAATTTGATAAAAAATTAACAAATGATAAATTGCCAACATATTTTAACAACCTTTTGTTATTTTTCAACACTATAATACATGATTATAGCACAAGAAGTAGGAACAATATATTTGTAACTGGGACATCTTATCTCTATTCGAAGCAGTAAACAACTGTATAAGGCATCAACTGGGTCACCTTTTTAATGATACACCTGCCATAATAAAAGATAAGGTAAATACACATAGTATCAAATGTTTCTAAATATATATTAAAAAAAATTATCTTGACAAGCATGACACAGAGTGTTGCATCAAATCGAATGAATAAGAATGGACGAGCTTAGTTTTAGCCCTGACATACATGCACGTGAACTTGTTAATATACACCTTTGGTATTGGTTGCATATAATACCCTGAAATAATGGCCATCGCAATGACTAGTACGTGCCTCAGTATTATTTGTAGAAATACCAAGCTGTGGGTGACTAGTAGGATAGCGGTCAAATGTGACCTTACTGCTAGTCTCCTAAATCAATGTTTACAAAATTTTTCATAAACCAACATTCTGCGTTGTTGTGTGAGTATGTATGTATGTATGTATGTATGTATATGTATAATTATGTATGTGTATATATATATATATATATATATATATGTATAAATGATTCCATATTCCTGATACTATTGTTTTTGTGCACCCTCATAAACTAACATTCTGCATTGTTGTGTGTGTATGTGTGAGTATATATATATATATATATATATATATATATATATATATAAATGATTCCAGATTCCTGATACTATTGTTTTTGTGCACCCTCGCACTCCTAATTTTTTTTGTCCACCCTTACTCGTAATGTTTTGCCCTCAAACTGATGTTTTGACTAGCCTTTCTCTTTCACTGTAACTCTGTGAAAGTGGTAAGCCACGTTAACTGCATGATTATCAGCATCCATATACATGCACACCCCAGTAAGTGGCTTTACAGAAGTTAGGGTTTGAAACAATAAGTCTGCCATTTGACATTTACATGACCTTTGACTTTGGTGGTTAATGGCTTATCTATCAAGCATTTTAATTGGTCATTGCAGTAAACGTACATCGCATAGTCATTCATAACATAACTATATCATGATTGTTAAGGTAATTTGATGTTTATTTGCTAAAAATTGTTATATTCGTGGAGGAAATGAGACAGCCACCACTGTCAAGGATTTGTAGGATAGATGCGTCCAAGGTTATGAGCCTGTCACCAAGGAAATGCCAATATTTGATGTTGCAAATTCTGAAAGGGAGAGCTTGCAACCTCTCGGTGACCATAAAAGTAATAATTTTTTGATTCATCAAGCAATGCAGAACTTGTCAAGTTTACAGTATCAGAGGTTTCCAATCACTTCAAATTTGATTACTTATGGCAAGGTCATGCCATTTATCAGAGACGTACCTGGACCAAAAAATCCCCCTGCTGATGGTGGGGCAGATACAGGTGCTCTGGTATGTTCTGATTAAGTGGGAAGTGATGCACACATACAAACTTTGTTGGCGGCAGAAAGTACAAAACAACAAGTGGTTATATTCAAGGTAGCAGTAGCTAATAGAGCTGTCATTTAGAAATGGTCCCCCACCAAAATAGAAATGAGAACGTTTTGGGAGTTGAGGTCATCTGAGGTCATCTGTAGAACATTCAGTCATCAGGAGATGTCAGGAACAATATTGTCCCGAACAACCCAAGTTTCTCAATGAAACTCCTGCTGATAGAATTGTAATATCAGTGACCTTGACCTCATTTCTGGGATCACAGTGCAACATGCATGTAATTCTACTATTGAGTGGTTTAACTTGAGAACTACCTTGAAATTGTCCCAAGTTCACAGAGCCACAAGTGTGATGAAACTCTAGGTCAGCTGAGCATGGGCTGTTCAAACAGCCCTCTGAGGTCAACATGCCTTGAAATTTGAAAGAGGTGATTTTGTAATGGCAGGGTGTAGCGTGGACATCAATGGCAATGTCAGCACAGCACAAGGCCCATGGGCCTCCTGTATTACATAATCTGGGTGACCTTGATCTTCTGCTCTAAGGTCACTGAGGACATAAAGTTAAGGACCTCACTGATTGTTGTATTGGCACATGCAACAATATCCATCACATGAATTGCAGAAATTAGCTATGATTACATGTGGAGCAAAGTGCCATCTGGTGGACACAAAAGACACTAAAATCATGTAAGCTTTATATGTTCAGAGCCACGATGCCAGCAGAGCATTAGGCCCATGGGCCTCTTGTTATTTTTTCTTCCGTCCAAGTGAATTACTGTATTAAAGCTTTCTGCAAGTTGCCATTGCCCATACAGGTCACTTGTTCATTCAGAATGTCATGAGAATGCTGTAATATACATGTATACAGTTCTTTTGATTGGTGCTAGAGGTGCCGACTGCTCAAGGCATTTACTGAAGCTTTGTCAGCGATTTTTTCATAAATATTTACAATTTTTTTTTTTAATTTCGTGTGCAAAAAATGATGCTGGCACTGATGATAAGCCGGTATTTTTTTTATGTGGCCAAAGACCTAGCAAGTGAGTCCATCTATCCACAACATTGAGGCCAAATGGTTCAGTGGTATATAACTGGTGGATCCAGTGTTTTTCTCTTATCAAGCGTGAGTGTCATAGTCCATGACTGAATGGGTTAGAATGAGGTCAACCAGTTTGTCTGTATATTGTGTTGCGACTGTCAGTGAAAATGCGTACCCAGAGACATACCAAGTATAGAAATAGGAATCTGGGGCCAGCATTGGAGCAGTTCAATGGAATTCTTTCCTGGCAGGGAGAACAGTTTCCGGGAAAAAAATCCGGAGACACTACTGGAGGATGACAAATCCTATACCAGGCATCCCTGGTAGTTTGTTAGTCAGGGAAATACTCTATTTTTCCATCAACTACGCAATGTGTGAGATTTGGTTTCTTCTGTGTCAGTAAGTCGTGTCCAAGTCATTGTTAGCTGTGGCAGTCTGGGGCCTGACTCGGTTTGCAATGAAGAATTCATAAGAATAGATTATTATGGGATATGTACAAAGCTGCATCATTACTTGATCTCGTGGCTTTAGAATGGGACAAACCTGGACCCAGAAACTGACTAAAGGACAGCACTCATCAGTACTTATTAACTGTCATATGTGATTGGTCAAGACAAGTCAGATGATCCCATTTGACCTATGTGATTGGTCAATAGAAGTCAGATGATCTCATTTAACCTTTAATGCCCAGTGATGTTTCCCCAATTGTCTGTCAAATGTTTCTTTGACAAAAAATAAAGGGAGACATTTTGTGCCTGTTACAGCAGTTTGACATTCAACAAAAAACAGGCCAAGGTTAAGTGGACTTGTATGGAGTGGATACTGTATTCCTCTTGAAAAGAGTGAAAACTTGGACCAAAAAAGAAAGAAATGGGGGACACTCCCACAAAGGTGCAAAACTTACCTCTTTCATGACAAAGTTTATCCCTTTAGCAAAATATTGTCCCAGCATCACCCAGATATGGTCGTCAGTTGGACTGAACGGGACCAGCTCAAGATGGTGCTGTTTTTTGTTCAACATTTCTTCGTCAGTGAAATGCTTCCCCGAAAACTTGACCATTGGGATAAAATTTATGTGCAGTGTATACATTAACATGCTAAACTGGATACTGGAACACAAGTGAATCTAGGGAAGAACAAAAGCAAGCTTCCTGTAGTCCTCCTGTAGAGGGCGCTTCAGTGAGGATGGCCTGGGTTGTGTATCTTGTTACTGTCCATTATAATTTGCACCCTAATAGCATGAAAAATACTGCATGTAGAAACATAAAATTTTCATGGTAATTTTAGGTGTAGAAGTCAAATAATTTTTGTATTAACCTCAAGAGTAACAGCTTGTACAGACCTAACACAGGGTTACCTAACATAGGGTTACCTTACACAGGGTTACCTAATGTAGGGTTACCTTACACAGGGTTACCTTACACAGGGTTACCTAACGTAGGGTTACCTTACACAGGGTTACCTAACACAGGGTTACCTAACGTAGGGTTACCTTACACAGGGTTACCTAACACAGGGTTACCTGACACAGGGTTACCTAACGTAGGGTTACCTAACACAGGGTTACCTGACACAGGGTTACCTAATGTAGGGTTACCTAACACAGGGTTACCTAAACATGAAATTCAATGGGAATACACAGTTCTAGTCGGCAAGGATTTGTATTGGGTTGTGTGTTCAGCTGAAGACACAAGAAATTGTTAATTGTGACCTGCCCTGCTCTGAAGTACCAAGACCATAATGCATTTTTCCGACAGAGAATAAATTTTGTTGCCAATAGGACTGGAGTTGATAGCTTTCACTTCATGTTGCAGAGGTAGAATGTATTTCTGTTTAACTCATTCATGGCAAATTTTGACAGAAGTCAATATGCTGGCAGTTCGCGTAATGATACTAGATTAATATTCGTTATAAAGCATCCTTTCATTCAGATACCAATATGCCTGCAGTGGCGGAGACTATTAGAGAGCATAAGAGTTCCCAAGATGAACAGCTTTTTCTGAGTAAGACTGTTGACTCAGTCAAAGCTTGGCACTGAGAGGGTTAAAATAATGAAATTTTATACTGTTTTGTTTCCATTTTAATTGAATGGCACGTGCCTGGAAGATATTTTTACTGAAGTAATACAATAACAGAAAGGTAATATGTTGAAATTAAATCAAGGAAGACGGCTGAAAGGATATTGAATTTCCATGTTTATGAGCTGTATTCTAATGAGAAGCGTTGGCTCGGCTTCTTCGTATTGATGTACCAGTGAGACTGGATATTAAAGCTTATCTACCGTCTAAATCTAGGGCATGGTGAGAGAATGTGAAATGTGATATATTTATAA
The DNA here is from genome assembly GCA_964020975.1 of Hermodice carunculata. Lineage (NCBI taxonomy): Eukaryota > Metazoa > Annelida > Polychaeta > Eunicida > Amphinomidae > Hermodice > Hermodice carunculata. The sequence goes on from OZ026620.1 coordinate 1,704,508, forward strand.
TGTATCCAGAAAGAACTGAAAGTTTAATGGATAGTGGATTTCTTTTCTCTTGTTGGTTTTTGTGACACATTGTTTTTCAAACTGCTCCTATTTCTGCCCCAAGGTAAAGCTAGGACATGAACCTAATCTGGTAAAGCTAGGACGTTAGGCTAATCTGGTAAAGCTTGGACATAAAGCTAATCTGGTAAATCTAGGACATTAGGCTAATCTGGTAAAGCTAGGACATAAAGCTAATCTGGTAAAGCTAGGATATAAAGCTAATCTGGTAAAGCTAGGACATTAGGCTATTTGGTAAATCTAGGACATAAGGCTAATCTGGTAAATCTAGGACATTAGGCTAATCTGGTAAAACTAGGACATGAAGCTATTCTGGTAAAGCTAGGACATTAGGCTAATCTGGTAAAGCTAGGACATAAGGCTAATCTGGTAAAGCTAGGACATAAGGCTAATCTGTTAAAGCTAGGACATTAAGCTAATCTGGTAAAGCTAGGACATTAGGCTAATCTGGTAAAGCTAGGACATAAGGCTAATATGGTAAAACTAGGACATAAGGCTAATCTGGTAAAGCTAGGACATGAGGCTAATCTGGTAAAGCTAGGACATAAGGCTAATCTGGTAAAGCTAGGACATTAAGCTAATCTGGTAAATCTAGGACATTAGGCTAATCTGGTAAAGCTAGGACATAAGGCTAATCTGGTAAAGCTAGGACATAAGGCTAATCTGGTAAAGCTAGGACATTAAGCCAATCTGGTAAAGCTAGGACATTAAGCTAATCTGGTAAAGCTAGGACATAAGGCTAATCTGGTAAAGCTAGGACATTAAGCTAATCTGGTAAAGCTAGGACATTAGGCTAATCTGGTAAAGCTAGGATATTAAGCTAATCTGGTAAAGCTAGGACATTAAGCTAATCTGGTAAAGCTAGGACATTAGGCTAATCTGGTAAAGCTAGGACATTAAGCTAAATCTGGTAATGCTGGCATCATTATGGGGATCCTCTGCATTTTGATTATCATGTTGTGAACATTTTCAGCTCAGCTGACTTGTCAGTCAGAGCAGCTAATAGGATAGGTGGTTTCCCATGGTTTATCTACCTGGAGTCCATTGACAATGGGACAGGTCGCAGCTAGCAATTTTATGTGTGTTTGGCTGAATACACAACCCAATACACAAAATTCTTGCAGGTTAGGGGTGCCAATTTCTGTAATATTCTGCGTTTTAGTAACATTCAATACATTAAATAATATTGCAGTAAAAGTTCTCAAATTCACAGGAGTATTTTATTTGTTTACAACCCTTTATCACCAGAAATTTAGTGTTTCCAGATAGAACAGTTTTAAAGTTACATATCAAATGCAAATTCCAATGGAAACTAGTGGAAACACACATACACAAGTACCCAGCTCACCTGCCTACAGAGCCCTCTACTGAGAAGCCACATGAACCAGTTGATCTTGACTTTACCTGTTAAATTTTTTACTTGTAAAACCATTGGTCCCAGGCCAGCCCTTCACAGAAATGTTTTTGATGGTTGTGGGGAGATAGGATTACAGTAAACATCTGTTAGGCAATGTTTTTTTTCCCAATACTACTGAAGAATTAAAAACTGGGGGAAACTGGATAAACAGGGTTGTATTGGCAGATAAAAGACAAGGGGCTTGTTGGGACCAGAGATCTTCTTTCTGCTGGTACAGTCCTCTCTGTCAGACAAAACCTTGTTTTGGTCATTTATGGTACAGGTTTCTTCGATAATACTGTGTTCAAATTCATAAAATGTCTGTTAATGTTGACAAAAAATAGCTTTCTTGTGATGGATTGCGCTGCAGGCAGCTGTTGCACGAAGAGTGAAAGCAGTCGGTCTATGTACGTGCATCACCTGCTCAATTTGAAAATGATGCAAGGAGTATATCACAAGTTACAAAACTGATCACATGACATTGTTCTCACATCCGATTGGCCTACCACACCCACATATTCAATTATGTTTATGAATTTCAGTTCGCAGTCAATCCACTCCCCGGCCAGTTTGCTGCCCAGTCCATCTCCAGGCAGTGGCATTGTACCCTCCCCTGCATCGCAGTCAACACGGACCACTGTGGGAGCGCCCTCTCCAGGCAGTATGCTGAACACACCAGGTAGGCCATCCACTGTCATTATCTTTCATAGTTGTTGCAGATTGTCCAGGATAACAGAAAATTTAAACGGGAATGACATTCAAATTCCTGATTGCAGGAGCTTTCACTCTACTGCCAACATACCTTGTCTTGAGTCAGTGCTTTTTGTGTTACCTTCATCAACAGATATACATTGGGAAAAAAGTTTACCCTTCACAGTGTAAGCTTGAATCTGTGCCACCAGGTGGCAGCACAGTCAGGAGTAGGTATTGGTGCCAGTGATGCCTAAATTCAAGCATGTTGTTTTAAAGATGGCTGAAGGTGGAACCAAAACAGAATGAACACTGGCACAAGAACCGTATCAAAATCACTTTAACATGATTAAAGGACTTTACGAAAGTAAACAAACACTCAATGAATTTTATGACAGGAAATATATGTGGGGCCAGTGCCATGAGATAGCACAGGTATTGGATATTTGAGCATCACAATGAACACAAGACAGACTTGTGTCATCACAAAAAAGATACAACGGTGGCTTCAAAGCAGTGACATCCACAACGAAATATGTTGAATATTTTACATTGTACTGGCTTGTTATAAAACTATAATTGGCTTGGATTATCGAATACCTAAGTGGGAGGGATGCTAAAGCTAATCCAACCCCAGATTGTCCTGCTCAATAAGTGGCTGTGATGTGGAGAATCTGTCAGGTCTCTATGTGATGTCTGTGATAGTACAAGCATATTGCAGGTCACATGATATAATTGGCTGTCCGAATGTATCATAGGTCAATACATATTGAAGTGGGATGTGGAGAATCTGTCACAGATCATTGTGTAGGAAGCGTCTGTAATGTGGAGAATATTAATATTACAGGTCAATATATAGATTGCCTGTGATGTGGAGAATATTGATATTACAGTTCAATATATAGGGTGCATGTGATGTGGAGAATATTACAGGTCAATATATAGGGTGCCTGTGATGTGGAGAATCTATTACAGGTCAATATATAGGAAAATCTACTACAAGTCGATATATTGAATGTCTGATGTGGAGAATATTTATTTACAGGTTATTGGAAAAGGGTGTGTGATGTGGAGAATCTATTACAGGTCAATATGTAAGGCAAGTGATGTGGAGAATCTATTACAGGTCATTATATGCGGTAAGTGTCTGTATTGAGTGTCTGGAGTGGAAAATCTGTTACAGCTTGATGTTTCGGGTAAGTGTCTGACTTGGAGCATCTATAACAGGTCATTATATAGGATAAGCATCTCTGATGTGGAGAGTATCAAAGGTTGATATATGTAGGGTGGCTGTGATGTGGAGAATCTATCAAAGGTTGATATATGTAGGGTGGCTGTGATGTGGAGAATCTATCAAAGGTTGATATATAGGGTGGCTGTGATGTGGAGAATCTATCAAAGGTTGATATATAGGGTGGCTGTGATGTGGAGAATTTATCAAAGGTTGATATGTACGGTGGCTGTGATGTGGAAAATCTATCAAAGGTTGATATATATATATAGGGTAGTTGTGATGTGGAGAATCTATCAAAGGTTCATATATAGGGTGACTGTGATGTGGAGAATCTATCAAAGGTTGATATATAGGGTGGCTGTGATGTGGAGAATCTATCAAAGGTTGATATATAGGGTGGTTGTGATGTGGAGAATCTATCAAAGGTTGATATATAGGGTGGTTGTGATGTGGAGAATCTATCAAAGGTTGATATATAGGGTGGTTGTGATGTGGAGAATCTATCAAAGGTTGATATATAGGGTGGTTGTGATGTGGAGACTATCAAAGGTTGATATATAGGGTGGCTGTGATGTGGAGAATCTATCAAAGGTTGATATATAGGGTGGTTGTGATGTGGAGAATCTATCAAAGGTTGATATATAGGGTGGTTGTGATGTGGAGAATCTATCATAGGTCAGTGGATAGGGTAACAAGCGTCTGATGTGGAGAATCTCTCAGATCATTATGTTATTAAGAGTAAGTGGCTGTGACACTCAGAATCTCTCACAAGTCATTATGTAGAGGGAGTGGCTGTGACCTTGAGGATTTCTCACAGGTCATTCTGTAGAGTAAGTGGCTGTGACATGGAGGATATCTGACAGATCATTATGTAGAGTAGGTTGCTGTCACATTGATTATCTCTCACAGGTCATTATATAGAGTTGGAAGGTTGCAGTTGCAGCAGCTTTTCCAAAGCTTTGCCAAGTAAAAAGCCACAAAATGCAGCTAGCATTCTTTGTAGATGTATTTCTATAAAAGTGAAGATGGGGGTCACAAAAGTATACTGAAGGTGCCTAGTAAGCCACAGATATTTCATGCTGTGTTCATTGAGTGTTTCATACACCGCCACTGCATCAGTGACATATCCCAGAGCAGGGACTGATCTAGGCTTTTAAAATTGTTAGCCCAAATAAGAGATACAGCCCACGTGAAGAAGGATTTGACTATGCCGCTTTAAGAATTCTTCCTAAAATAATTTTGCCATTCTCATGTTTTCCTGGCCAAATAGACAAAACTGATTAGCCTTTGGCTAATTGACTAATGGTACAGTCCCTGCTAGCACTGGAGTGTAGCAAGGAAACATAAAATCACAGCTTAACTCATTCCACCCTAATGACGCTTTTTCCCGCTGATATCTAAATGTCGTCTGCTAATTGTATTTTACTAATTTAGGGATTGTTTTTCAAAATTTTGGATGAAATATGCGTGGAAGATCATTCCAAATTACATGCCCATGGCAAACAGCTTTCCTTGGTGCGCTCCGGGCACATTGTGCCCAGAGTGCACCAAGGAAAGCTGTTGACTGTGTTCTGTCAGGGTAGAAAGAGTTAAATTGCATAGTAGAAATAGAAATTGATACCTTTAAACAGTATGAATGATACAAAGTAAAGAAATGTGTCATGGCACAGTAGCAAATGTGTTGCCCACTTGGCACAACTGGAGCCCCACAATGGATAGTGTTGGTGTGCTAGTCAGGTGGCTACCAAATGGGTTTATGCACAGCCTCAATGTCTTGCAAGCAATTTGCTGTGACTCTACATTAAAGCAATTCCTTGTTGCTGACATTGAGTCAGCGAGACCTTACAGGAGAACCCAGGTCCCTGGATACGCATGCCACATGCCGTCTGCAAGGACAATTTTAGCCAGAAACTGAAAGGAAATCGTTCAAAATAAGAAGCTGTTGTCCATTGTGCCTGATGTCAGTGCTACCTGGTGGAATTGAATGACACTTTTTGCTTTTGTGTGGTAATTATGGGCCGCCTCATGTTTGCGGTTCTCCTTTATCAGCATCAAATGAGTTAGAAAAATGTTACCTTTTAGCATCATCAGCCTATATAGCTATGTACAGGGCCACAGCAGACAACTAATTATCTAAATGTGTGATAGATACCTTTATTTGTCTGGTAACTTTGCACTGAAGGTCAAAAGGACACGGGAGGTGCTTTGGAGGAACATCTATACATGTGTTCAGTTGAGAAGATTGCTGGCCCTGCTTTGTCATCATGCAATTAGATTTTGTTACAGTTGGAAGAAATTTAAGGAAAATGTGCTGTTTAATTGATAATGTGATGCAAGGGAAGGAAACACACAGGCAGAAATGTACTAGATCTACATGTGATAGGATCCAGGAACTGAAAAAAATATTGAAATAATAAATGAAGCAACACAAGGAGGACTGCACGAGTCTGAAACAGCAGAACTCATTCACGCAGTCGCCTGGTGCGACCTTTCAGTTGACACGTTTTGCGGCTCATTCTCTGAATTGCTCAGCAGCTCTGTGATACAAATGGGAAAGCCGTTCTCAGAAAGCCACCCATAGGGATCACCAGAATGTAGTTTGTCTGAATACACAGTCCTTAGTGGATGATGTCAATAATGAAAAGTACAATGCATGTACTTAGGTACTAAGTCCTACAGTTTTTACTTTGAAATCATAGAATTTATCTCTCAAGCCTTATTTTAATAATTTGATCGTGGTACCTGCTTTTTACCCCTCGGCCTTCTAGGCCCGAGGGGTATTATCGTCATCTACATGTCCGTCTGTGCCTTAATTGTTAACGCCATATCTCCCAAAATACTCACTTTACAGGCAACAAATTGCTATCACAGGGGGCTGTTGAAGTGCTTCAGGTGCCTTTCGAAAAGTAGGGCACTAGGTCACATAATTAGGTCACAGTATGACATTAAGGAAGAAAATGGCGTTAACACAATATCTGAAAAATATTGAATGCAGCTTCATCAATTATTCATGACAGTTGGTCCTAAGGATGCCTCAGAAGCCTATCGAAAACTAGGTCACTGGGTCATATATGTAGGTCACAGTGCTGCATTGAAGAAAAATGGCTGTACCATGATATCTTCAAATCTTAATTTTTTCATTGTAGCTGCACCAATTATTTATGGCAGTTGGTCCTAAGGATGCCTCACACACCTAGTGAAAACTAGGTCACTGGGTCACATATTTAGGTCACAGTGCTGCATTGAGGAAAAATGGCCTTGCCATGATATATCTGCTCATTGCATTTGCACCAAAGCTTTGTCATTAGGTCAAACAGAAGTAATAATTTGACCTACCCAAGGGTATTGTCCTCACCTATGTGTCCGTCCGTCTGTCTATCCATCAGTCCTGGCTGAGGGGTTTTCTGTCACTGCTGGCTTCGAGTTAACACTGGCCCTTGTGCCCAACAAAAGTGGTCACATATGGCAGGTGGTCTTTAATTGCAGGTCAATTAGCGAAGAAATAAAGAGCAGTATCTTGAAAGGGTTGTCTTAAAATTGATATGATTTTCTCACAAAAGGTGGTCTTTAGAGCAGGTACCATTGTTTTCTCAATGCAGAGTATGGAAATAAATATGATAATTTGATTTTTCCAGTTTTATAATCATCTTGCACTGCAAAACTGAGATTAAAAGGTGCACAAGCAAAATGTAAAATAGACTATAACTTAAGCTCTATTTTAAATAAATAAGATCTCATGCTTTTTCAGTACATAAATCATTGAAATATATACTTTATTGATATGACAGAATGATAATGTGGTCAATGGTCAAATTTCCTCTTTTTTATGAATTATTTGATGAATGTAAGTTCCTTTGCAGTGAGTTTTCATGATAGTGATTCTTACATGAACATTGTCTGGGTCAGCAGAGCTGGAGCTTCCATGTCGCAGCCTTGACAATACAGTTCTCACCAGGTGTACGCCATGACACCCCTATGCCGTGTACGCCATGACACCCCTATGCCGTGTACGCCATAACACCCCTATGCTGTGGAATGACAGCAACTAGTGGTCACAAAAGTAATATGAATGTCACATGGGGCTGAGGAGCACAAAAGAATGAGAGAGCTACACATTTTGGCAAGATGCAGGACAGATGGTTTTTGTGGTTGAGGTATAAACTATCATGGCAAATATGAAAATTTGTTTTTATTTGAAGAACTTAGTCCTATCCTAGTATGACAGTTATTTATGTGGCATTTCCGTTATCCAATATTGAGAGGATCCTAAATGGATACCATTTAGAGTTTCAGCCCTCAAAATACAGACCTGAAGTGACACTTGGGGCACTTTTAAACCCTCCTGAGTTGCACCAAAGCTATAGCGTGTATCTTGAGAAAAGGTTGTGTGACATGAAAACTCTTGGTGACATTTTTTTCTGTCAAGAAACCTTTCAAGACTTTCAGCCAATCAGAGTACAGGTGTACAGCCTCCAGCTGACTTTCAGCCAATCACAGAACAAGTGTACAGCCTCCAGCTGACTTTCAGCCAATCACAGAACAGGTGTACAGCCTCTGACTGACTTTCAGCCAATCACAGAACAGGTGTACAGCCTCTGACTGACTTTCAGCCTATCGGGGTACTGGTGTGCACCCTCCAACACCACTTGGACAGGACACTGTCACATGTTACTTCATTATTTCACCACCAGGAGGAGCTATAGATGTATAGCTAAACACCTCACAATAATTATATAACCACAGCTACAAAAGTGACTGGTTTATTCAAGGTTGCTTTAACATGCAAACTAATTGGAATACACAGCTGTAGCCCTCCAAATGTTTATGTATTCAGTTGTGTATTAGGGCATATACACACTTAAGATCAGCTGCTTGCCATGTGATGTGCTTGTGGCATGAACTGCAGCATGAATAGGCAGGGGCAAGAACAGAAGGTTCAAGAACTGCCCAAAAGAGGGCACCGCAGTCAGTGGAGGGCTAGAGTTGTGTATTTCCATTACTTTATATTGTAACTTGCAACTAATATCTTGAAAACTACTGCACATAGAAACACCAAATTTCAGACAGTAAATGTAGATGTATAGCTAAACACCTCACAATAATTATATAACCACAGCTACAAAAGTGACTGGTTTATTCAAGGTTGCTTTAACATGCAAACTAATTGGAATACACAGCTGTAGCCCTCCAAATGTTTATGTATTCAGTTGTGTATTAGGGCATATACACGCTTAAGATCTAATTCTGACCTTTTTATTGTTCCTCTGAATTTTGAGGACTGAAACAGTTGGACTAAATGATCTCTACCACCCACACTATATGATCTCTACCACCCACACTGAATGATTTCTACCACCCACACTCAGTGATCTGTACCACCCACACTAAATGATCTCTACCACCCACACTCAATGATCTCTACCACCCCACACTAAATGATCTCTACCACCCACACTAAATGATCTCTACCACCCACACTAAATGATCTCTACCACCCACACTAAATGATCTCTACCACCCCACACTAAATGATCTCTACCGCCCACACTACATGATCTCTACCACCCACACTAAATGATCTCTACCACCCACACTGAATGATCCCTACCACCCACACTAAATGATCTCTACCACCCACACTAAATGATCTCTACCACCCACACTAAATGATCTCTACCACCCCACACTAAATGATCTCTACCGCCCACACTACATGATCTCTACCACCCACACTAAATGATCTCTACCACCCACACTAAATGATCTCTACCACCCACACTAAATGATCTCTACCACCCACACTAAATGATCTCCACCACCCCACACTAAATGATCTTTACCACCCACACTACATGATCTCTACCACCCACACTCAATGATCTCTACCACCCACACTAAATGATCTCTACCACCCCACACTAAATGATCTCTACCACCCACACTCAATGATCTCTACCACCCACACTAAATGATCTCTACCACCCCACACTAAATGATCTCTACCATCCCACACTAAATGATCTCTACCACCCACACTACATGATCTCTACCACCCCACACTAAATGATCTCTACCACCCCACACTAAATGATCTCTACCACCCCACACTCAATGATCTCTACCACACACACTCAATGATCTTACCACCCACACTCAATGATCTCTACCACCCACACTCAAAGTTATTCAAAGTTGACTTGGTATCATATTAATCTTATAAGCTTTATGAAAGATTGTCTATGAATTCTGAAGTCTTAATTAGCTTCAAAGTGTGTTTATGAAGGAGTTAATCAACATGGCAGCAAACTGGATTGCCATTGCCCTGCCGTGTATATGGGTGAAGTTAGTTAGAGCCAGCATGCCCAGACAGCAAAATGTTAAAAAAACAGTGTATTCCTACATTGATCTTGTTCTCTTACAATGAATACACTTTGAAATGGAACTAGTGATACAATAGTCAACATGGCAGAACTTACCATTATGTTTGGTGAAAAAGTGCTCCCTCAGGACAGACATATGTGGGGTCAAATGGTTTTTCCATCAAGAGTTTACAGTATAGTTTGTGTTTGTGTTTAACGCTATGAACAGATGAAATTAATGAAGTTAGCTGTTTTTGGTTTTGATTAAAAGTGTAGCCCATAATGCCAGTTTTTTTGCACAGCTGGTTAGTGTCCACTGAGCTTATGATGCTCATCTATCCATCCTCTGTGCATTACCAATTCGCTATTTTTTAACTCTTTTTGTGAAAAGGCCTTTTGCCAGATCCTGTGCAAACTTTATGGGGATGTGACTTTGTGGGTCCTTTACCATCTTTGTTAAACAATTTTTCAGTAGGTTATGTTCCATTGATTGGAGATTTTCTTTCTGTCTGTCTGTCTGTATTTGCATGTCTGCCTGCATGCCTTGGGCACCCTCTTAGCATGTTAGTCCCCAGACCAGTCAACAACTGTCTTTTCCTTCTCCACAGGAAGCCAAGTTGATTACCATCTAAGGCCCACTGGGGCTTCTGGTACATTGCTGTGTAGGATAATTATAATAATTAGTAATTAGGTCAACTTTTGAGAGAATCCACTTTCTCCCAATACGTAACCAACAGCATCCTGCCAATAAGGGTATTGCATTGGTTGGCTGTTCATTAGGTGCAGACAGTTATAATAATAGCCATGTTTAGCCATCTTGTTGCAGTTTTGGACCTTTTCTGGCAGACCATATGCTGCATTCTCTTCTAACATGGCAGAAATTTAGTTTGACTCAACTTCCATGAAGTATATACTTTGGATGACACCATTATCCTTGATTTGGAACAAATTTTCAAAATTCTGTTAATGGTCGTTAAGAATACATGTCAGCATGGTCAACATTGGAATGTTGTGTGCATCTATGTTTAGGTAATTTTCTCCAAACCAAACGACAGACTGACTTCAAACTTGATAGGTCTGTACTTGGGCAGGATCTCTGTAGAACCAGCTCAGTAGCTTAAGTATTTGGGTCATGCATGTGCAGACACAGTCACCTCAAAGTTTTTAAGCTAGACTCCAGTTTTGCTCATCTTGGCTCAGTGCAAGGTGCAATTAAAGCTCAAATTACAGTGTTCTTCCCAGAGCCCTACAGCCCGACAAATTGTAGGGTTGTGGTCCAGAAATTAGGGCTGTGACTATAAAGGGCTGTGACTTAGGCCTCCCATTATAAGGTATAGGAAGATAGGGCTGTGATTCTTGACATTTGGTCAAATTTGATTCAATATGAAAATCCCACTACACTGCTATGATTATCTGGGAAAAACCCTGAATTATGCTAGACTCAGTTGTGCTCATCTTGGCTCACTTCAAGGTGCAGTTGAAGCTCAAAGTGAGGCGAGACTCAGTTGTGCTCATCTTGGCTCAGTTCAAGAAGTAGTTGAAGCTCAAAATTAAGCTAGACTCAGTTGTGCTCATCTTGGCTCAGTTCAAGGTGCAGTTGAAGCTCAAAGTTAAACTGGACTCAGTTTTGCTCATCATAGCTCAGTTCAAGGTGCAGTTGAAGCTCAAGTGAGGCTAGACTCAGTTGTGCTCATCTTGGCTCAGTTCAAGGTGCAGTTGAAGCTCAAAGTGAGGCTAGACTCAGTTGTGCTCATCTTGGCTCAGTTCAAGATGTAGTTGAAGCTCAAAATTAAGCTAGACTCAGTTGTGCTCATCTTGGCTCAGTTTAAGGTGCGGTTAAAGCTCAAAGTTAAGCTGAACTCAGTTTTGCTCATCTTAGCTCAGTTTAAGGTGCAGTTGAAGCTCAAAGATAAGCTAGACTCATTTGTGATCATCCTAGCTCTGTCCTGGTGGAGTTGTAGCTCAAAGTTAAGCTAGACTCAGTTTTGCTCATCTTAGCTCAGTTCAAGATGTAGTTGAAGCTCAAAGTTAAGCTAGGCTCAGGTGTGCTCATTTTAGCTCAGTTCAAGCCATAGTTGAAGCTCCAAGCAGCCAAAATGCCGATCATGACAGGCTATGAATGGTAGACATGGAAGAAATGTGCTGTACAGTCAAGCAGGTATGTTGCTAAACATATGGATCTCCATGTTTTTCTCCAGTGCAATTGTAGTCAACATAATACAGAGCAAACCAGGAAAAATGTTGTGCAAGCGAGTAAAAAGGAAGAGACATTCAAAACATACACTGTACAGGCAATTACGCAGTACCAAATGCCAGAAAAATAGCCCAGGCACGCAAGTACACAGAATGGTCTATATGGAAGGAAGATCGAGGCTGTGTAGTCAAGCAAATGGGAAGAGACATTAGAGAAGTATGGTGTGCTGGAAATAAAACAAGGGCAAGACATCAAGAAAAGTAGGACATTGCTGCGTTAGAGGTCAGCAGGCAGTGCAACTAGTTGTCATGATTTGTCTGCAACCAATACTGTGGGGACATGAGTATATCTATCAAATCCACAGAACAAAGTCCTCATATTGGCAGTTAGTTGGGGACAGGTTGGTATCTCTGCCAATTATGCATTTTGGTTGCTAGGCTGGCTTTCTTACATGAATTCCGTTTCTGCCGGCCCAAGTCTTGCCTTGTGGTTGGTTGCTGTGGTATTACTGCAGCAAGGGTGGCAGCCGACATGGAGGTTTTTGTGGTTTTCGTCTAGGGCTATGGGGACATGTTGCATGTGTTCTGTGTATAATAGCCAAGGAGACAGCCCAGCGTGACAAAAGAGTAGCATACACAGATACAAAGGCGGGAGGTGGCTGTGGTTGGTCACACGACTGCACAATGCACGCAATTCAAGGTTGGTCATAGTGGCTTCTCGCTGTTTGCTTACAGAGTCAGAGGCTCCAATTGTCTTCATGTTCCACCAGACGTCTGCTTTTTCAGCCATTGAAGGCTTTCACATTTGACTGGCATCTCTTGTTATATTGCAAATATTTTAAGAGCCTTTATGTTCAATTAACACATCACCTGTTTTTAGTAGGAGTTATTTGAGGATCTGATTGTTTTCTATGTTATGATGCTTGGAGGCTTGTATACATTGCCACCTTGCCACGAACTTATATGCTGGTGGTAGGAATGGTCTAATTTTCAAATGAGAAATTGGAATGTTTGTCTGTTGTAACATAATTGGAGAAAATGAGAGGTATTTACTCCTGAAAGTTTCAACCGCAGCAGTGCCATGGGATCCAAGTGCAGGAGACGGAGGGCGCTCTTCGCGTCATTAACTCTCTCCCTGGTCAAAGGGAAGCGGCTGACATGGGCCAGAACACTCAGGGGAATATATGTTAGAAATTTGACGCAGTTTGGTAGAACAAATGTTATTGAAGACAAATGGGTAAGGAAATGACAGGTGAACATGTGGGTGCTTAGGGATGTTTTGGGTGGGAAAAAGTTAAGCTGTGTATAGGGCAGAGCTTGCCATGAGCATTTTTGTTAGCAAACCCATAACGAAGTAATACGCTGCCATATATTGATTGATATCATAATGTATCAATGCAGGGCATGTCCAACTTCCATGTTGCAAAATAGGAGGTAAGGTCCATGTTGGTATGTATACATATGCTTTAGCGGATTTTATATTATTAGAAATGAGAATTGGTTATCAGACTTGTCAAGAGTTGGAAAATGTGTAACTTGAAAATGGGATAAATCCACAGACAGTTCATTGTACTTGACAGCAGCCAGGAGCAGTATACAGTGTGTACACAAGATGCATCCACACAACTCCTCCAGTGGTAGTCACAAACAAAAAAAACATACACTATTGTTGCTTTCACACTGTAATCTAGTTTTGTTTCTGAAGTTCTAAATATTTTGTCATGATGCATAACAGAGACAGTTTCTGTGCCGCCTAGTGCCATTGCCTGAAACCAGTTTTTTCGTCCCGTGGTGCAACCTCTCTTTTAGCAGAGGTTCCAGTACATGTGAATATGGTTCACAACATCACTTTTACCTTCAAAATCAGTGGAGTTCATGGTTTTTGTATAACAATGTTATGGGGGGGGGGGGGTCATTTTTGTTTGTTTTTAGCTCAGCTGACCTAGTCAGGACGAGCGTTGAGGTAGCTCCATCACCCATCCGTTGTCCATCAGTTCACAATTCACATTTTCAACTTCTTCGCCAAAACCGTCAGCCAGATTCACTTCAAAGGTGGTGGCAATATACCTTGGGTGGGTTTTTACCAAGTTTGTCTCAATGGTCATGCATCAGTAATTTTTGGATTTTTTATTATTTTGGGGGGGGGGGGTCTTTTTTTGGACAAAGCTTTAAAAAATTTCTTCCCCGAAACCGCTCACCCAATTGCTTTGATATCACACTGGAACACAAGACCACTAATATTTCTATTTCTATTTCAAAATCCATCCAAGTGTCATTCATTTTTCGCAGTTGAGACATTCAGCTATTCTGAAAATTAAGCAAACCCACATATGTTTTGCAGAGGCATCTTGTGGTTATGAACGCAAATTAACTGGTAGGCATAAATTTGGTTGATTTAAACAAGATTTGTTACTGATTTTTATGTGTCCTTTGTTTAATTATCACTAAATACCATATATTGAAAGAGTATTATTTTTTTTAAAAATCATGTCAAAGAAAACAAAAAATACAAATCAGTTGCACAATATTCTGCATCAACAGTAGTGATTAAGGATGGGTGTTTGTGACAAGTAGATCTGCAGCACTTTTTAGACCATTTGAGTCATATCAACTCAAACTGGTAAAAATTGGTCAGGTGACCTGAATCCTGCAATGTCATTGGTCACTTGCTGTCATGCATCCTCAATCATTTTAGAATTCAGACTTGATGGCGATGCACCTTGGGTGGGTCTCAAAAAAGTTTGTTCAAATGGCCATGCTCCAGTAATTTTTGGATTTTTTTATGTGTTTTTTTTTTTTTTTTGGTTCTTTTGTTCTTGAGCAGATTTTAAAAAAACCATCTCTGAAACCATCCAATGTGCTCAATTTGCGCCAAAAAAAGCTGCGACTTGGGATATTTTCGTCAGAACCAAAGACATGGTGGTGCTGGAATGAAAGTTTATTTACGATAAACACAAATATGGCACCCTTATGACAATTCAGAGTAGTTTGACTTTAGTTGATGGACTTCAGACATGATTGACACTGGAAGAGTTGATAAAGTCTGTGTAATTTCAGGTATGCTAGTACATAAAGGTCTCTAATACAGAAAGTTGAATGTAGCACCCTTATTGTAATTCAGAGCAGTTCTTTTTTAATTAGTTTGACTCTAGTCCCAGTTGGCACTGAAAGAGTTAAATGCCCCCCCCCCCCCCCATGCTGTAAAGGCAGTTTGGTAAAACACAGTCCACCCCATGGAACACATTGTCAGCAAAGAAAAACCCATGCCACTGCTGTATCTTCATAGCATTATTGCTATTGTAACGTAACGTCGGTTAGCCCACAGTTCCTGACGAGTTGTGAAACACAACGAAACCGGTCGAACTTCTCCTACAACTTCTAGCTATTGTGACCCTTGCTCGGTCCTTAGAAAATTATTGCTATTGTAGTTGTTGTTTTTATTTATTTATTTATTTATTTATTTATTTATTCATTCATTCATTCATTCATTCATTCATTCATTCATTCACTCACTCACTCACTCACTCACTCACTTATACCCCCTAGCTGGGAAAAAATACATGAACCTTATATATTAAATACATTGAAACTCAAGACAGCAGTAAATAGCCTTACAAAGATCATAAATGAGCAAACTCTGGACGCTGAGATGCGGCTAGCTACATGAAATCAAATTACACTCAATCAAAATCAGAACACTGGATAAGTAAAGATGCCAAGTAGTGTTGCCCAAAACTGAAACTGTTGTACGTGTAATCATGATGAATGAGACATTGGAATGAGTCGGTGGCACCATGTGGCATCGCTGATCCATCGAGACCATTCCCAGAACCACTACATTGTTTGATAATAATACTTAATGGCATGTCATGTTTGATCAGACCATCACACAGCATACCTTTACTAGATTTGCCTGTAATAATATGGTCAGATAACAGATGAAATAATGTGTAGCATGTAGGAGATATACGTCTACATAGCCTCTAAGCCGAAGATGGTACATCATGTCCAACATAGGGGAAATAGGAGGTAAAAATAAAGCTTAGAATAAACAATTGCGGTGGAGTGGTGTCACTTGTCCAAACCAAGACTCGGCTTGACCAATGTCCCCCTGTACCGACTTAACCTGCGTCCAGTTGCCAGAGGACGGGTTAGCCCTCCCCCTTCAATTAAGACTAACCCTTTCCCCCTTTAATTAAGACTGAGTCAACAGCTTTCCTTGGCATGAGTTGGGCACAATGTACCCAACATATGCCAAGGAAAGCTGTTGACCTGGGGCATTTTATCTTTATAGGTGTCATCTACAATTCTCAAATTTGTTTTCTCTACTGTTGAAATTTAGTTGAAAACACTGAAGTAGACGACATTTGACCACCAGTTGCTTATGGCCAGTTTTAGTGTGGAAGGGTTAATACAACTCAGGCAGTGAACATGACGCAGCAAAAAAGAAAAAAATGATGCACACCTTCTTGTATGGAATGAGGACAATCAAAGCTAAAAAAAGAAATTTGCCTCACAACAAATCTGTGTGCTCCAAAAACATTCAAGTCTGAAATTTTTCTAATACACAAAACTTGAGACTGTGCAAGTTATGCATGGGTATATGCCATCATTGAAAAAACCCCAAGCTGTTGAAAGTTTAGTAACTGCCTTTTCCACTAGGTGGCAGCACCTCCTGATACCCCTTACCATTAGATAGCCCATTCTCACAAACCTGAAGCTATCATTTAGATAAGTTCCCGCGCAGGTTAGTGTAGCCTCACAATATTAATATTTGTGTTCTGGCTCTTTTCAAACGTTAATTGCACTTCCAAACTTTGTCTTCATCAAAGAAAAAAAAGATGGAAAATGGCAAGTTTGGTTAACTTATCCCACAAAGTTTTTCGATTCCTTTACCCCATACCTGCATGGTTTCGAGCTAAATTTTATACTTCAAAGTAATCTCAGCATCTCATTGAATTTTGTGATTCACTGGGTAGGCCTAAATGACGTAAGTTTGGAGAACATCAATATTTTGAGCGCAAACTCTGACTTCCCATTTAAAGCTCTGAATCGGGACAGTCTTCACCCAGCTGTGTGGGGCCTACCTTCCATGAGCCTACACCATCGTGAACCGCAGTGACAGTGTGTCTGCCGTGCCCTGGATTGGCACTGTAGCCTACAAGGCAGCAATTACAGGACATCAAGTGCTGCATAAAATAAATCAATCATGCATCATATATAAGATCACAAATGAGTTGTTTTTTTATTCTCTTTATCTAGATATTTGTCTCCCCCGCCAACCTACCACCGACCGTGTTTCGTGCATGCATTTCACCAGTGAATTATTTCCTTCTCGTCAGCAGGACTGGGCCAGGGTGTGACTTTCTGAATGTCAACATGAAATACAATAGATCACATTGCATTTTTTCTTCTGTTCCATGTACAGTCTTATTTATCAATATCCACTAACATTGTTGTCCTGGCCATATGCGGGTGGTTTCATTACAATTCTTTAAAATGTTTGGGTGAATCACACTTGCAAAAAAACTGTCAAAAATAATGTACGCTAATTAACTTTGTGCAAAAACTGAACGTTGTGTAGAAAGAAATTGTAAGAGTTAGACCTAGGTTGAACTGAGACGGAGAGATACATGTAGCTGTTTCTTGGAACAGCAAGTTTCTTGTTTATAATGGCCACTAGTGCAGTATGTGAGAGAGCACACTGGTTTATTTTGTCAATTTTTCTTCTTTATTAATTAGAATAATTCAATAAGATCTGATTCTTTAAAAAATTGTACGCATTTATCGGAAACTTTCATGGCAGATACATCCTGTGTGGTAGGTGAACATTGTGCCCTATTACCCCTCCTTAGCGCCCCTGCCCTCTTAAGCACCCCCTCCACTTTCTCATCCCTAAATTAAAAAAAAAAAGTATTAGATTTTTTGTTCCATTTTAGGTAATTTATGTGTGAATATTGTTCCAAAAATCCAAATATCGTTATATCTGTTAGATTCCCTTAAGATAAATGTCCTAAGTCCCCTCAGGGCACTTGAAAGGGGTAATATGGTTACCCCGTAGTATTCTTTATTATTTCTTCATCATTGAATTTGCGAAGTTTATTTGGAGGTTAAAGGTTTGGGAACAAGCTACTGTACGTAACAAAGCTTCTCTAATGGCTTCTTGATCAGTTCAACTCTTTTAGTTCTAGTATATTGATAATTCCTGGGGTAAGATGTAGTTTATATATATATATATATATATATCATATCATCTGACCTAAGCTTTCTATTCAATGGCTACATCAAGAGCTAGAGATGTAGTGTTGCTACAAAGATTCTGTTAATGTTTGTGGGTGAGTTCACTGTTGTAAGACACATATATCATTCCCTTCAGTTAAATGTTGCAGTTATGCATATATTCTATCTGCAAATGTTGTGATTTATGACATTAATTTGCAGTAAATATTTGGATGTCCAGGATCAAAGAGAGACTAGATACAGCAAAGTGTGATTCCTTGGCGGCTTTATGTTGGAAAATGGCATGGCTTTATAAGGTGTTGTTTTAACTCCTGCTGAACATGAAGGTCATGGATAAGTGTTTTTTTTAGCTGTTTGTGGAAAGTAGTGCAGCTGCCCTTATGCCAGATGCAGCCTGTTAAGCCGTGCTGTAGTTACCCTTATCACAGAGGTAGCTTGTTAAGTCATGATGTAGTTAAACTTTATGCCAGATGCAGCCTGTCAAGTCATGCTATAGTTTCCTTATGGCAGATGCATCCTGTTAAGCCATGCTGTAGTGAACCTTATGGTCGATGCAGCCCATTATGTCATGCTGTAGTTAACATTAACACAGAGGTAGCCTGTTAAGTCATGCTGTAGTGAACCTCATGGCAGATGCAGCCTGTTAAGTCATGCTGTAGTGAACCTTATGACTGATGTAGCCTGTTAAGTCATGCTGTAGTTGTCCTTATGGCAGATGCAGCCTTAAGTCATGCTGTAGTGAACCTCATGGCAGATGCAGCCTGTTAGGTCATGCTGTAGTGAACCTCATGGGAGATGCAGCCTGTTAAGTCATGCTGTAGTGAACCTGTGTCAACAGGAGCCTGACTTCACAGCTAATACAAGAAACAGAGACTGTAAACCAGGCATCCTGGTATTTTAATTTACATACTCTTTATGAGAAGTGCATCCATTTTCAGTGTCAGTTTATGGACTGAATCAACAGCTTTCATGAGCAGGAATTAGCAGCACACACACAAAGCATGCTGGGAAGGGTGGACCATTTGCCCTTTCTATGAAAGTACAGGCAGGCATGCTGGTATTTGATTGAGAGCTTTTTTGGCAAGGGATTAGAATCTGGAATCATGATAATAATTGAAATTAGCTCAACTTCTGTCGTGATTAGAACTGAAAGAGTGAATTTGAAATGAAAACTCATCAAGTACCAGCTAAGAATGTATGTACTTGTATAGAAAGCCAAGTCCTTGGTGTGAAATGAGATGGTGGCACTAAGATGGTTGACCATGAAAGAACGGGCTACATCTACAGGAGCATCCAACACAGAAATAGACAGTGAGCAGATATTGAGATAATACAGTTACCTGTACACAGTCTTCTTGTTTTCTTCAAGCTCCATACCTATGTGCTTATTATACAAAGGGAAAATTATGAGTCAACCTTGAAGCATAAGTAAAGGAACTGAAGAAGAAAATCAGCAGTAATCATCGGGGGATAAAGTTCTTGCACCTTGACGGAATGCTGTAAATTGTTTTCTTTTCTTGTGTCTAAATTTTAGCAGTTTTTAAAGTCAAATTCATGCAATAGTAATTTTGCAGTTTAACCCCCCCCCCCCCCCCCCCCCAAAATAAATAAAAATAAAAGACGCGTGGAAATTCCAAGTATTCTGGTAAACAGGTCCTTGCATACTATATTGGTGTGTACATTCATTCCATGAAAAGTTATTGTAGGCCTACAAGAGGTTATATTCCTGAGGTATTTAATTTGCAGAATTCTCTAAATAAAACCATTTCAGAAAATAAGCAGGAAATGGTTGAGAGTGACTGCCAGCTAGTTCTACATGGCAGCAAAGAAGCAACATGTTTTCAGATTGTGAATCGGAGAAAAATAAAAGCCAAGAAATTTTCATTCTCAACAAAGTTGGAAATTTTGGACTCGGGAATATTTTCACTTACACAGTATTTTTTCAAGGGAAATAACTAAAAGGTTTGTGATGCCGGGGGCGATATATAACTTTCAAGTACAAGTGCGTAGGTTGTGGTGCAGTAGGTTGGTATACTGGGGAATCATTTTTCAGCCTGCTGCATGAGTGTTCCTAAGATAGAATAACACGAGATTTCAGGGTTTTCATGTACACATACATATATTTAGTTCTCACAGAAGTACCTTCTATTTTTAGACCACCCCTGCTGCCAGCACATGTGGTCTCATATCACAGGTAGCCTTTAAAACACAGGTCAATTTAAATACAGTGGTACCTGCTCTAAAGACCACCTTCAATTTAAGACCACATGTCTTTTTAAGACCACTCTTTCAAGACCCTCTGCTGTATTTACATGTTAAATATACCTTCAATTTAAGACCACCTGCAGTATGAGACCACTTTTTGTTGGCTGTAGGGGTGGTCTTAAATAGCAGGTACCACTGTACATTCTAGCATCATGATAGGGTGGTCTTAGATGAAGAGGTGGCTTTTAGAGCAGGTATCAGGGCACAGGTAATTGTTCTCCCTGGGAGCCAGGTAAATGCAGGCTTCGGGGGAAAAGGTTAAAGGTCATATCTGCATATTGCAGTTAATCCCTGATTTAGCTGCTGGCTACCTCTGCCCTACATGTAGACGGAGGGTCAATCAATAGGGTCAGGCTCCTCCACATCGTGCAGGTTGTTCTGGACTGGCAAAAACCAGCCATGATTTCTTAATGACCACTAGAAATCTATCCCAGGTCGTCGTGTAAAGATGGATGCTGTCGTTACCTCAGTTAAACCACTGGAAATGAGTCAATAACTTGCCTGCTGACACGGTGGTGTATTGTGCCCATAATGTACTGATGGAGGCAAGCTCTTGACCAATGGCCTATCAACATGACGTGCAACATCAGACACTCACTGGTAATATTTAATGGGAAAAAATTACATGCCAATACAATTGGTCTGTCAGGGCTAAGAGTGTCTGTGGAATTGGAAGGTATCAACAAGTGGCCAACATTTATGTGGGGCTAGGCCTGCAGCGGCTTGTCTTCCTCTGTCCTTCTTTCTGCAAAGTTGAACATTTTGGCCGAGAAGATTGTGTTCAGGGTGTCACTGAAGCCTCAGAATATATGGAACATTCATGCTACATTGACATCAGAGGGCGTGTGATGTCGACAGACAAACCAGCCACACTGAGCACCTTGACACCATAAAATTGTCATGTTGTGTGAGTAGACGCCACCAGAGCATGTGTTTCATTTAAAGTGGGAATTTCTCAAGTTCTGTGTCAACTGATGGTAAGAGAATTAGCTGCAAGAGATAGCTCCGAGGCATGGGAGGCAATGCGTGGATCACTGGGGTAATGTTGTGTGATGCTTGGACACAAAGGGTTAATAAATAATATGGTGTTTTCTTCCAGGTAATCCAGGATCTGTTGGTGCACCGAGCCCGCAGCAGCGAAGCCAGGTGGAGGAACAACAGTATCTCGACAAGCTCAAGTACCTACAGAAATATATTGACCCCCTTAAGCGCATGATCAGCCGCATTGAGAACAATGAAGGTACGTGCATCGGGTCCCTACTGCTAAACCCCAGATGTAAAACGTGAATACTGTGGTACCTGCTGCATGCAGCCACTGCTGTCAGACCTCACGGACTCTTTGTCAACACATTTTTCTGGCCGCAAGAGTCATGATTTTTACCTGCAGTGACTGGATCACCTGCTGTACGTGGCCACATTGCGGCAGAAAGAATGGCTGCATATGGCAGGTACCACTCTGAAGCCAAACTTCAGGTGCATCAAAATCTGCCCAGTCAGAGATGTACACTCAATATTGTTTTTTTTTCTTTTTTTTTTTTCTTTCTTTTTTTTTTTTTGCTTATAATGGAAAGATAATATATCAGTTATAATATATGTGCCCACAAGTGTACATGTATCGAAAACATGTTCTGTGAATAACTGGACAATATTTTCATGAAGTTTATGTCTGTGGGTGAGTATGCCCTCAGTCACCCCCAGCCTTATCACAGAGTACGAGAAAATATCATACATAAAGATATATATTTCATGCAGCCTTTCATTCAAAGGTTGCAAATCTTGTTATGTGGGTTTTTCTTGTCTTCTTTGAACAGACTGGTGGGGATGTTTTTATCCTCTAATATATATATATATATATTAACATTGGCTGGATTTTCAGACCATTTGAAGAGGGATATTATATTATATTATTATTATATTAGGGATGGTTCAACATTTTCATCATTTTTGAATTAGTACTTACAGTACACAAGGGGGAGGGGTTAAATGGGTCTGTACACTTTCACAGAATATGGAAAATGATGGTCAATTTTTGGCCTGTTTTGTGCAATTTTGCTATGATGTTTTGGGAAAAATCATCATTTTTAAAGTACTAGTTTGGGGGGAGGGTGGAGGGTCTTGAAATTTAGTACTCTAAGTACTAATTCAAAGATGATGATAATGCTGAACCATCCCTTAATATTTTTGTAAATTTAAGTTGAAGTTAACTACTGGATTACTGATACTGAATCCAAAATGAGGCTTAAATTCTATAGAGGGAAGCTTGTACGTACAGGATGCCAATTGGTCTCTTGTGGGCGGGGCCAAGGAAACCTCTGGGGACAAAACACGGGAAAATCACCCATGTGTTTAAACCAATGAATAAACTGAATTATTGCTGTTTACAAGATAAAAATGTGCACCCACATGAAAATGTTCCTTCAGGTAGCGTATTCTCCAGCCTAGGTTTGTCCCCAACTGAGACAAACAAGAGCTAATGCTATATACACAGAGTAATTATTAGCAGATCATCGACCAGAAAGTCTGCAGTCTGCTTTGGCAGCCAAGTCTTTTTTTTTTTTTTTTTCTTGATATGGTCGTATAGAATTAGGTTTGATGGAATCAGACAATGTATGGCCCTCCTGACACTGATAGGCATGTCATGCCACACCACCAGACGAGCTGGAACAAAGTAGGGTCAGGCTGTATTTTCAGTGGATGTCGATACTGGTTTCCCTTCGCTCCACTCACATTCGAATGTGAGGAAAGGTCCGTCGCAGACTGACCTCTTCCGCTACTCTTTTGAGAAGGTCAACAGTTGGATCCATATTTCATTTCCCCGATCTGGGACAACTCGGAACACAGTACTTGTACTGGAATAAATTCAATGAACTGGGCTGTGTCGATTATGGCATACAGGCAAACCTGCCTCAATCCATGGAACCATTCTTTTTAGGAATGGGGATTTCGTACAGTTGGTATGTGCGTTTCCCATTTTCGCCTAGGAGATTGGTACCGATGGTTGCTGGTTCAAACCGGGCCTAGTGGTCACAAAACATATATGTACATATGCATATACATGAAAGACACGTGAATCATATCGTGTTTGCCAACATGTATTAATTTTGATTCCATACATATGAGGTAACTTGCATTATGGAGCTCTTTTTGTGATATTTCAAGAGTACGATGTCTCCCAAAATGGTCATAGCTTCACAGTGCAATTTTGCCCTTCAACAAGATGAGTTGCTTACATTATTCCGACAGCAGAATGCAAGAACCATGAAGGTGATGACCAGGTGGTGGATTCATCGCAGCCTCCTACTGAAGCTTTCGTGAAGTGGTGTCAACAAGGAGCTTGTCACGACCTGCTGGGCACAGAGTCGCAAGCAGATGAGGGAAAAGTTTCAAGAATACTTACATGTAGCTTGACTGCAGAACGATTTGCATAACGTGTTTCGGGTTCAGGCAACAAGTAGCTTCAGGTTGCAAGAATATTTACCTTTAGTGGTAAACAATTTTCACGACACTAGTTTGTGGTTGAGGCAGACCATTGTAGAAGCAGGCAAGGTATTATTGGCCTTACAGGAAGAATTGTGGTATTTTGAGGATTTACCCTCCAATGATATCATTTTTACCCCCACCTGCCTTATTAGCCAATAGGGTATTGTCATCATCATCTCTGTGCGTGCATGTGTCCATACATAATTCTTGTTTCCGCACATAAATACTGTTGTCTCCATTTGGATGGTATGCTATACGTGTGTCTACATACAGAATCCTAGCACAACTTTTTCAATGCCACATGTTGGACTGAGTCAACAGCTTTCCTTGGCACACTGTATTCAAAGTATTCGATGGAAAATTGTTGACCTGGACTATTATAGTCTATGTAACTACAGGCATGCTGGTACTTGAATGAAAGCTGTTGACCTGGACTGTTATATTCAATGTAACTACAGGCATGCTGGTACTTGAATGAAAGCTGTTGACCTGGACTATTATAGTCTATGCAACTACAGGCATGCTGGTACTTGAATGAAAGCTGTTGACCTGGACTGTTATATTCAATGTAACTACAGACATGCTGGTACTTGAATGAAAGCTGTTGACCTGGACTATTATAGTCTATGCAACTACAGGCATGCTGGTACTTGAATGAAAGCTGTTGACCTGGACTGTTATATTCAATGTAACTACAGACATGCTGGTACTTGAACCAAGTGTCTTTTTCACAAGGAATATGAATCTAGCACCCTTTTTATAATTCCAAGCAGTTCTTTTTAAGTAGTTCAACCTTAGTCACAATTGGCATGGAAATAGTTAACTAAATTTCAAGACGAAATGTCCCTTTACAGTTTGGCTAATAGAGTCTCCATGAACACACATGTACTAATAATGTTGAGTAACATTTGCTCGCATATTATTTGTGGCCCAATTATAAGCCCTGGAGTATGCACATATATCATTTTGTCTTTCTCTCGTGACAATGTTCTACGAAAGAGGAACATATATAACCAGTATGTCTGAGTGGCTTGATTGATTAGCCTTGGAATATGCTACCAATTACCCAATTCCATACCTGCAGCTCAAATGATGAAAAATTGTAAGCCATTCCTGGAAGCAAACTTGGGGAATTGTATTCAATCTTAGATTAACTCTTTAGTGTCCGAGTGAAGTAACGCAACTTCTACCAGCACACATGGTAACTGCAGCAGCTGCCTGTGCGGACTTTAAATGAAGCCTCATTGGTACACTTAGGGTGTGGTATACAAAGTATCAATATTCAAATTGATCTTTCAAAACTGATACAATATCATAACCTGCCTTTTACAAAATAGTGGTAGGGTGCATAATTATACAGTCAAGCTTCAGTTATAAACGGTTAGTTAGACCAATGCTCAGTTGAACATAGCCAGTGATCTCACTTTTGCAGCCATTTCCCAGTTAGCCAAGTGCTAAATATTTTGTCTATTTGGCGATAGAAATTTGTATATTGTTATGCATTTCTGTGCCAATTATTGGAGACAATGGCTCAGTTTCTCTTATTTTTCCCACATAAAATGTATTCCAGTTTGACGGAGCATTGTGCAGATCTCAGTCTGTGTCAATGACAGCTGGTGCCAAAGTTGTCTATCCTGATAAGTCTGTGTATAATTTGGTCCACATATGAAAACAGATCACCAGTATCTGAAAAGAACATACCGCTTGTTGCAGGAGCCCTTTGAATACATCCCTTTAAAAATCACGACATAAAGTCCACTTGGACAAAATTTCTTGTTACAGTTGTGTTCAGGGATAGGTTCCCACCAAGCGCGCCTCTTCCCCGATTACACACGGAAAGCACCACATATTTTCCTGTTTTCCCATTATAAATTTTATTTAAATGTATTTGCGTTCGCGTAAAATTGCGCTTAGGTCTAATTGTTTGTGGCTTTACTTACCCGCATTATGTTCCATTAGGTTTTATTCTCGGATGTACCTCACTTATGTCAAGATTGAGGTATATGGTCAAGTGTAAAGGAGTGGAACGTGGCGCGTTTGTTTTCAGATGATTGCTATTTGCTGTCAAGCGCACGTAAGCACGCTCTTGTGAAGTGAGCGTAAGTATTACACGTACCATGCACGTGTACCAATTGGCGGCAAAAACACAATGCCAAAGGTCACATTGTGCTGAAACCTCTTTCTAATGGCTAATGATGACGTAGCTCAGATTATCATGTGACCTTTTTGAATGTAAATATCTGACGTTTGATCACATGGGCCAATAGGAAAAGCACATTTCTGACCCCCACTTTGACATCCGCCCAGGTCAATCTGGGCCTGCAAGGAAGTATGGCGGCTTGACAACGCTAAACTAGTCCTTAAAACTGGTCACTTCTGTGTGATTACAACGCAAAATTGTGATATTTTTAACGGATTAAGATGCAAAAAGATCTTATGAAATGATCTCTAACGATGACGAGAGGTATGGAAGGAATATTTGCCATAAGTCTTGTGTCAATGACGGCAAAATGATGTGCTGCGGACTTGATGTGCACAGAGGGAAATTTTGTTTTATCGAAAATTTCAGTTTTGGTACGATTAATCCTACCGCTAATTGTAAATAACTTGAAAAATATGCAAGATAATAAACTTTGAGGCGAGGGAAACACATTAATGCGGAAACATTCTTTCCAAATATATTTGAATGCAATAAATTTTCATCATTCCTTGGATGTATGGGGAGCGGCACATACCACAACAGGGGCTACAGGACCTCAAATTCACCTGGAACCCAGCGAAATATTGTTCTCGAGCGACCGGGGCCATGCAGCCTGCATGTGCTGCTTCCCCTCCAGACAAGTTGAAATAAAATGTTGTGTTTGAGTTGACTTTACTGCAAAACTGATGAACACCCATGCCAGTATAAACCGACATGTTGGGAACACAAATTTCCGTGTGTATATCTTTTGTTTTTTGGTTTTTTTTTTCATGTTACGCTTGAATGTGCAATCACATGCGCTCAAGCACAATCCCGCTTCCCAAAATCAGTGGCATAGGGCTAAATAAACGATACTGGTATACTAGCTGTAAATGAAGTTTGGAGGGGTATACTGGTATACTAGCTGTAAATGAAGTTTGGAGGGGTATACTGTTATACTAGCTGTAAATGAAGTTTGGAGGAGTATACTGGTTTACCAGCTGTAAATGAAGTTTGGAGGGGTATACTGTTATACTAGCTGTAAATGTAGTTTGGAGGGGTATACTGTTATGTTAGCTGTAAATGTAGTTTGGAGGGGTATACTGGTATACTAGCTGTAAATGAAGTTTGGACGGGTATACACCGAGATATTATGGTAACGTCATTCCCTTGTGCACCACTCAGACGGCCTTGAAGATAAATACTTTAAAGTTTCATAAAAAGTTTATTAATACTAAGAGGGAAGTGGTTTTATATAGGAACCTGGTCCGTCATAAAATGCATCTCGGACAAAAATTTGGTAAAGCTGCGGTCAATGTTTTTTGAGATATCGCAGTAACGTCGTCAGGGTTGACACCAGTAGGACAGCCTTCAAATAAGTACATTAAAAGTTTCATAATAAGTTTAAAAATTATCAGAGGAAGCTGGTTTTCAGTAGGAACTGGTCCATCATAAGGTTCTCCTGTGACAAAAATTTGGTACAGCCACCGTGAATATTTTTTTGAGATATTACGGTAACGTCAACATGACAGACGGACGGGGCAAGGAATGACAATACCCTGTGGCACTTTATTTGCCGAGGGTAATAAAGCTTGTATTTGCCAAACTGCAGGATATTAAAGCAGGGGCTGATGAGTGGAAAATTAAGGTAGCAGCCTCCTCCATATGGCGTGGGTTACACGTGTGAAGAACAAAGACGAGGAAGTGTAGCCACCCACACACACTATAGGACTGTAAGCCGTTAACTCTTTCAACACTACACATAGGAACTGTAAGCCATTCACTCTTTCAACACTACACATAGGAACCATAAGCCGTTAACTCTTTCAACACTACACATAGGAACAGTAAGCCATTCACTCTTTCAACACTACACATAGGAACCATAAGCCGTTAACTCTTTCAACACTACACATAGGAACAGTAAGCCATTCACTCTTTCAACACTACACATAGGAACTGTAAGCCGTTAACCCTTTCAACACTACACATGGGAACTGTAAGCCGTTAACTCTTTCAACACTTCACATAGGAAGTGTAAGCCGTTAGCTCTTTAAACACTAGCCACAACAAAAGGTGCACAGTGACTTTTCTGAATTGTCATATGATTCCAGATTCAATTTTTTTGTAAATAAGACACAAGTCCCAGTCTGATTGTGGTTCATGAAATCACAGAGGTCCACCGTAACAAGTTTCCTGGACACTCTTTGGCTGCATTCATGCAATGCAAATTTTCACAATTCTTAAAATGTTTTTGCAGATAATAAGAAAAAAGCAAAACACCATGTTCAATATGAACATCTTTCCACAGTAGATCAGCTTGATACCAGGATCAAATTGCTCCCCCCTGCAGCAAGAAGTCCTTGTTTTTGGTTTTATAATATAATGTAATGTAATGTAATATATAATATGATATGATATGATATGATATGATATGAGTCATACATATATATATGTAGACTCTAAAATGTAAAGGATGTGGTAATGTAGTGAGATAGAGGATGGCTAGGTATATGTGGGAGGTTATGTCTTCCTTACCTCTCATTTGTCATCTTAATCCCTGTTGGACAACAAGTTTAACGTGACATGACTACTTTGGCAGGTGAATGGATTTGCAGGATTTTTGTGGTCATGGTGATGTATGGATTCATTAATTTTACTTATGAGACATACTGGAGGGATAAGCATTGAACTGAGATCACCATTAAAGCCTCAGAGACCGAGTCAACAGTTCCTGGGTGTATACTGAGTCAGCAGCTTTCCTCAGTGTACACTGAGACAGCACCTTTCATCAGTGTACACTGATTGAGCAGCTTTCCTAGGTGTACACTCAGTCAACAGCTTTCCTCAGTGTACACTCAGTCAACAGCTTTCCTCTGTACACTCAGTCAACAGCTTTCCTCAGTGTACACTGAGACAACAGCTTTCATCAGTGTACACTGATTGAGCAGCTTTCCTAGGTGTACACTCAGTCAACAGCTTTCCTCAGTGTACACTGAGACAGCACCTTTCATCAGTGTACACTGATTGAGCAGCTTTCCTAGGTGTACACTCAGTCAACAGCTTTCCTCAGTGTACACTGAGACAACAGCTTTCCTCAGTGTACACTCAGTCAACAGCTTTCCTCAGTGTACACTCAGTCAACAGCTTTCCTCAGTGTACACTCAGTCAACAGCTTTCCTGAGTATACACTCAGTCAACAGCTTTCCTCAGTGTACACTCAGTCAACAGCTTGCCTTTTAATACTTGGGTCGCAGTGTGGCCAGGCTGTGCCAAGCAAAGCTGGCCAGAAATCACCTGTATCATTTTCAGTGGTTTAAAAAAGCAGATGACATGAACTACTCTGGATCAATGTTGGTAATTTTTAATGGGAAGACGTTACAAGGCAATACATCATCATTAGGAGCCTCAGAGTTAGTACGGAGTACATGTTGACAAGGAAGAGATGGCAGCGTGGCTGCGTTGTGTGGCTCTCTGTACTGTTGAAAAGTCACTGAATAAGTCATGCCGTACTTATGGCTTGTCCGCTTGTTTCTGTGTGTCCTAAAATAAACTTACGTACTCTGTTCCTTAACCATTGCCTGGTCTGAATGCAGAGGCAGTAGCTTTGCTTGGCGTGGGTTGGATGCAATGCATCCTCCCCACCCCAAGGACAGGCATTGACCTGAAGCACCACACAAGCATTGTGTGCAACGGCCCCCCTCCCACACCCCACCCCAGCACTTGATTTTGTTTGTGCCAGCTTTACATTTGGTTTAAACATATTTTTATTTTGCAATTGTATATATATTTGACAGCAATTCCATAATAATGTGTGAATCAGATGGAAATGTACTTTTGTGCTTTAATTTTCACCATTTTGATTACTATTCAAGTCATTTTCTACATAATTCAGATCAACTAGTTTTGTCATCTGTCGCAGATCTTCCATGACAGTCTCGTATTTGGGACTGTCTCCTGTGCATCCCAGATTGGTGAAATTTGTCTGACAATAAGACAAGAGCATAGTCAATTTACCACCAAAAAGTCACTTGCCGTCATGGTAGACAGTGGGGATAATCCTGTACCATAATGGGTAGACCAGTGCTGGCTTGTAACTTGTCTGAAAATAACGATAACATATGTTAACTCTTCTAAGTGCCAAATTTTGGACTGAGTCAACAGCTTATCTTGGTGCGCATTGGGCGCAACACACCAAGAAAAGCTGTTGACCTGGGATATTTTCTCTGGAACTAGAGGCATGCTGGTGTGCCAGTACTTCAATGAAAGGTCTTTTCACAAGAAATAAGAAACTGAGATCCTTATGGTAATTCAGACTAGTTTCAGTTTAGCAGATCAACTTTATATGTGATTTGCACTAAAGGAGTTAAAGAAGCTGATGATTTCAAGCACAGTGATATTCAGAGGAAATGACCTACTTTTCTGAGGGAAAAAAATCACAAGGGACATATTTTCAAGAGCAACACGTTTTGCCCAGTTACATACAGCAAGCTGCCAGCCCATACAGGTACTTCCTTGTAGAGAGATACGGGGCAAGATGGGCCTGCAGCTAATATGAATGTGTTGTATCAAAAATAAAAACATGCACAAAAAACCCAGGACACATAAGCATTATTGCTCGGAGATTAGATATGAAAAAGAGACATCGAGTGTTATTGTCATTTTGCTCAATGTGGAGTATATTGAGAGGGCGCTGTTGTGCATTGTTCTCTGCTTGCTGCTTTTTGGCTCTGCTTACCATAAGTTGCTGTCCTTCCATCCTTCCCCTTATTGAAATTTTGCTTGTGACATATAACTTTAACCGTCTTGTTCCTGTCTGCCCCTGCTAGAGGGCACAAGGTGCAAATTTCATTTTGCTTGGTACACTGACCATCTGACTGCACTGGCTGAC
This sequence comes from Hermodice carunculata, assembly GCA_964020975.1. Classification (NCBI taxonomy): domain Eukaryota; kingdom Metazoa; phylum Annelida; class Polychaeta; order Eunicida; family Amphinomidae; genus Hermodice; species Hermodice carunculata. The sequence goes on from OZ026620.1 coordinate 1,735,492, forward strand.
CCAAGCCAGTTGTTTATTTTCCATATTTGGTCAATAAACATTTCCAAACATTTGCTTGAAATAGTGTCTCATATGACAATGAAACGGACACTCAGCTTCTCGGAGCTCAGTGCTGTATGGTGTTAGGTAACATAACAACTCATTGTTACCCCCAACTGTAAATGTTAACATAGTCCAAAAATTTCTCAGTGCCTGATCAGTTCTATACAAGAATGAAACGATCATCACACATAATATCATTAGCCCTCACCTTGGCTGCTTACTTTGTTTTAGTAGCTTATATTGAAATAAACTTTATTTTGACCTCAGAATGCACCAAAAATAGAACCATTTACCTTGTGTTTGTAACATTTTTTTTTCTATGTCAGTACGGCTTTGTGGGCACTTGCATCATGCTGCCAAGTACAATGTGTCAAACTCAGGTTCTTGACTGTGGGCAGCTTCGGTTCTCAACTGTGGGCAACCCAGGTTCTCGACTGTGGGCAGTCCTGATGTAACTAGATTTGATGGCATTGCGTGATGTCTAAAAATTCCTGCATATAACACCATTACAAGATTGTAAGCGTTGGACTTGACCAGATAACCAGTTGTGTTGGCTCTTGCAACTTGCAGATGCACCCAAGGTGAATGGGAGAACCTTGTTTACCAGGTTGATGACTGGTTTCTCCTGCACTGATGCACTTGAGTGTATCTGCCACCTGGTGGATGATCTGGAAAACACAGCTGTAAAAAATAAAAACAATTCAGGTTTATGTATGGGCAAACAAAAATGCTATTAAAAGCTCTAGAATCCTCCTTCATGGCTGAAATATCTGTGGGGAGAGGAAATTGATGTGTTGTGGCCCCGCAACCCAACCTCCATCATGTTTACATCTCCAAACAAACAAAAAAAATGAAAATGGAATTTGTGAAGTAGTGGCAGAAACTGCTTAGTTGAGCTTGGCATTTAGATGTGGTGAAGACGTGTCAGCTAATCCCCGCCACAGACAGAGGCTGTCAATCAATATATGAATGTTTACATTTGCTCCATTTTTTTCCTTGTTTGACAGAACGGAAAAAAGATCTGAGCAAGATGACAAATTTACTAGACATACTTACTGATTCCTCCAAGAGGTAAGTGCACACTTCACATGTGAGGATTTGGATCTGAATTAAATTATCTCAGCATGAAAAGATAATGAAATATTTACTCTCTGTAGACCTGGATGGCTACAATGACAGTTCTACAGAGACTCAATAAGACACAATTTATTTCATGCAAGAGTGAAATGGGATGATGGCAACCTGAAATCAATACTGTTGCCTTAAGGATCTTAATATTAGATACCTAGTAACCCTTAAAGTGCTAATGATGGCTATAGTCATTTTCTCATTACCATTAAACATATAATGGTTAAAAGATTCAAATTCCTCATGAAGACACCTTTCATTCAAATACCAGCAAGTCTAGTCTAAAGCAAAAAGTAGTCTTAGTCAACAGCTTTCCTCGGGACACTTTGCATGCAAAGTGCCCCCAGGAAAGCTGCTGCCTCAGTCTTAAATCATCGCTTTATGGGTTAACTATTTTGACTGCCATGTTAAAAAATAGTAAGTGTGCAGTGAATTGATATGACAATACTTGATTCTTACTGTTTGTAGACCAAGCTTTCATTGAGGTACCAGCTAACGTACAGTTACATACGTGTGAGAGAGCAGACATCACAGGATGGGGCCAGTCAACAGCTGTCCTCAGCATGCATTGGGTTAACTGTACCCAAAGTACGCTGAGGAAAGCTGTTGACTCAGTCAAAATGTGACACTGAGAGTATAAGCATATCTGTCAGGTCTCCCCCATAAGGTGGGAGTCCCACTTTTTAAACCATTTTTTTTTTTATTTACATGCAAAATTTTGCAAATTGGGCAGAATCTCCCCCATGAAAATTTAGTATTTTCGATTATATTCTTTGTTAAAATACAAATCTCTCCCATGGATTTTTCAAATTTACAAAAATCTGCCTATTTTGAGGTGTGGAATGTTGACAGGTCTGTATAAGGCCACTGGCAAATCAGGTGTAGTGCATAAATTATAACCAGACTCAGTAAGAGTATGACTCATCAGTAGGGAAAAAAATACTCAAGATGTAAAATCAAGGTGGACATATAATGTGGCTGGTCAAAATACATGCGAGGCTGGGGGCAGGACAATAGGACTACTTTATGTTACCATGAAAAGTTGATAGGATGTTTTATGTGCTTAGATTTATTTAAAACAAGCCAGTGATGATTCTGTTTCCTTCAGGTTACCCATGGCAACGTTGCTGAAGTGTGAACAGGTGCTGGAGAAACTGGAATTAACAGTTAAGACGGTGAGTATTTACCGGTCGCCCTGGGAGACCTGGGAGACCCAATGCTTATGTAACTGCTGGCAACTTTATCCATGTAAAAAAAATTATCAGAAACTGTCCCATGTTATCAGTGTTGCCCACAACCTTCTTCTTCTTGCTGTTGTTCAGGTTCTTCAACACTTGGTTTCTGTGCGATAAGTCTTGAAGGACTTGACAGAATTTGATGAAACTTGGTAGGGTTATGTATCCAGGCAAGACCTAGGTTGGGATTGTATTTGGGTGACCGTGACCTAATTTTCAAGGTCACAGGGTCACTTATGTGAAATTGGTTTCCATTCGATAAGTCATGAAGAACAAGATGGAATTTGATGAAACTTGGTAGGATTATGTATCTTGGCAAGACCTAGGTTGGGATTGTATTTGGATGACCTTGAGCAAATTCTCAAGGTCACAGGGTCATTTATGTGGAATTGGTTTCTCTGCAAGAAGTCTTGAAGAACTTGATGAAAATTGCTAGAGTAATGTATCTAGGTGAGAGCTAAAATAGGATTGTAATTTTCAAGCAAACTTGGTCATTTGTAATTTGTTATCACCTGTAGCTTATTCAGAGACGTAAGTGTTCCACCGGGAGACATTTGATTTTCTGTTGGAAAATCAGTCTGTTCCAGTTTTTCTTCTTTTTTTTCCCACATGATACTAATCTTACATATACGTGCGTTTCCCGCTTCAGCTAGGCGACTGGTGCCAAAGGTTGCAGGATCAAATCCCACTCGTTCCGAACATAAAATATATATTTGTCTTACCCTTAGTATTTCAGAGGCTAAGCAGGGTGTAGATCACACCATAGGGCTTTTGTTCCAATTCGTTGTGTTTATGTGTGCTGGCTGATCTGATAAAGGAAGTCGTTTTTCCTGTTTGGCGTCACTTGGTTACTGTAACACATCAGCTGAACAATTAAAATGCATTGTTCAGTCAGATTCCAGTCATTATGTGCCTCCTTAGTTTTATTGTTTATGTGTGATATGAGGGTCCCAGGGGGAGTTCAATATTGTATATAGAACTCACAGTTCTTATTGCAAGTTTCAAGGGAATGTCCCCATCATGCATGAAGTCAACCACTTTCCTTGGTGCACGGTGACCACATAGCACCCAGAATGCATCAAAGAAAGCTGTGGACACAGCCTCCATAGGGTTAAATATTCTACTGCCACTAAATGGGAGTGTCTCATATTCAGTCAGTCAGTCTTGATTTCCATCAACTCACTGTAACTGAGGAGCCTACAAGTTGTTACTTTAAACAAACAAGTATTTTGGGTGACACACACTAAGATGGAAATCAATGTATTGGACCCATCTCAGGTTTTCTACCAGAGGATAAAAAGGGTAAAATAACATACCCTAAAAATCTCAAGGGTATTTTTGCTTACCCTAAGATTTCAGTAGAAAAGAACAATTTTAGCATATATTACCCAGAAATACCCCACAAAGACTTAATTATTAGAATTTTTATTTGAGAATATGAAAATTTGAGTACCCTAAAATCTCACTCTGGCAGAAACCCTGCATCTAACAAGAATATGAGAATTTAAAACACTTCAGATTTGCATAGAAATGCTCGAGGTCAACTTGAATGGAGGCACAGAGGCAGTGCACTATTGCATCAAATGTGTTTCTGTTTTTGTCCACCAGAGCGGCGCCACACCTCCTACCACCACCACCAGCAACACTGCCACCAGTTCCATGTCGGCCAAGGCTCCAGAACACCACCACATGTGTCAGCCGCTCATGGACGCAGTGGCAGCACACATCAAGTCACCGATGTTGAACCACACACTACAGACAACATTCGGTCCTGCAGTACAGGCCCTACATGGACCTCCAATCAGGTAACCCCGGGCCTCGTGGTTGATGACAAGGGGCGGGCGTTCAAGGGGTCCCCAAGGGGTGGAAATCTTTCTACATTGCTTCAATTTAGTGTATTCTGGGGGATTTGTAGATTAAAACCAAAGCTATTCAACTTTTTGAGGCATGCTAGATGAGAGAGAAAGTAATCTCTTTCAAGGTGTTTGTGATTTCTTGTACTTATACCTGGAAGATATATCAGAGGAAAAAATAAGTGAACTGATATCAAAGTCAGTCTATCAATGTTACACAGTGTGTATGTATTTTGATGGGGCATATTAGGACTCACTCTATAAGGGACACCTCAAAATGCCTCAACTTCAGTTTAGGTTCACATAAGTTTGAACTAATAACTTGCAAGTGCATTACTTGTTTAAACAACCAAACTAAACAGTATTATATCAATATGTATATGTACACAGTTAAGCCCATCTAAAACTTAACAGTCAAATGCATTTTTTGAGTTGCAAAGTGTTGTACTGGGGTTTGTAATGGTTGTAAAAGGTTTGCAAAAGGTTGATAAAGGGTTTGTAAAAGGTTAACTAAGGGTTTCAAATGGTTGAAATGGTTGCAAACCATTTCAACCTTTTAATCAATAAGGTGGAGAAAGTGTGTGACGTGGTTAATCATTAGAGAAAGGTTTAAAAGTGTTCAAAAGGGTTTTAATGCATTGATAGGAAATGGTTTTTAAAGTGTTAGAAATGGGTTTGAAAAAGGTTTGCCTTTCACTCAAAAGGTTGGGAAAAGGTTGATGCTTTTGGTGACCGTTAAGTTTAATGGGATGTTAACTGTATATACATTCCTGCTCAACTGTAGGAGATACTTTTAGGAATTGAACGTCCTGTCAACTGTATTCCTGGGTGGGTGATTGCAACTTGTTGACAGGCGCTTCAATGACGTGGCATTAGTGACGTCGTGTAAAAATGCCCATCATCAAGTTGAAATCAAACAACGTTGAATACAATTGCCAGGATGTTCAGTTCGTATATTTACGTGTATGTGCAAGAAACATGGTAGGCTATGTTAATATGTATGTCGCAATGGTCTATCTCATTAGTCTTGTGATGCAGATAATTTGAACAAGCTGGTGGAGGGGAGGGCGAATGTTAGTAGGGCACAGATTTTAGGTTTAGCGACAGAAACTAAGCTAGTCTGATGTTGTAACTGCTGTACTGCTAGAAGGTTACTATGATTGCATGTGGGCATGTAATCAACAGCATTGATTTCATGAAAAGATGAACATCCAAATGTTTCCTGTTCTTCTAATGCTAAAGAAAAAGCCAAATGTAAGTATTTGTGTATGATCACAAACATTGGCGGCAATGAAAGAAGAATTTATGTGCAGCAGGACTATTTTCAGGACACACAGTCCTCCCCTGAAGAGACAGCGGCGAGACGAGGACCGCGGCAATGACTCTGAGATCTCCAACATACTGCAAGGGGAGATAGCACGCTTAGAGCAGAGATTCAAGGTCAACTTGGACCCGCTATATCACAATGGAGCCAGAACAGTGCACCTCATATGCAAATTAGGTAGGTTTGTGTCTACGATTTAGGGGGGGGGGCACCCATTTCCCCCTTGAATTGACACTTGAGTCAACAACTTTACTTGGCATGTGATCTTGATAGGGCTCATCTACAATTCTCAGTCAAAATTGTTTTTCATTACTACTGAAATCAGTTGAAAACACTTGAAGCAGAAGACATTTGACCACCAGCCGGTTTTGGCCAGTTTGAGGGGGAAAGGGTTAAGGAACTGTCCAACTGATCATGGATAATTTTGTTCAGTTTGAGATTTGGCGACATCTTGGCAGACATATGATGTCTATCATATGTTTAAATTTAGTAAAAATAGCACATAAACTAAAAATGGGAAACTTTATTTTCTTGTGGGGAATAAAACACTGCACTTCTAGCGAAACTATATTTGCAATTTTAGGTTAGGGGTTTAGTTTAAAATTTACTGAATGTTTGAATTCAAGTTAAAAAAAAATAAAAAAATTTAAACAGCAATAACATTAGAACTAAGCCCTTTTTCAAAATTTTAAATACGGTTTTAAAAAGCATTATGTGTTCTTTCACTTGACACAATAAACTTAATCTGATTTTTTATTTTTCAAAATGCTATTTTAAATTTTCTGCAAAAGTTAAGAATTTTGATTAACATTTAATTACATCAATAGGGATACTAAGATCTTACATGTGGTACCAGAATCAAACTTGATGTTATGTTTTCTTTCAGAAATTTTATACTTTTTAGGGTATTAGTTGGTAACCATAGACAGTAATTAAACATTTATATATACATGACAGTCATTAAGTGTACCATGCTCGTAAATTAAGTAAACTGGGTCTTTGAGTTGTGTTTATTGGTATGTATTTGTTTATTCCGGTAACGGTGTATGTTACTGTGTCTGTCTCATATTTTAGAGCAAGGAAGTAGGTATTAACTCTTTCAGTGCCAAGCACATCTTAAGGCCATCTACTTAAGTCAAACTAGTCTGAATTATCATTAGGATCTCAGATTCGTATTCCTCGCACAAAGACCTTTCATTCAAGTACCAGCATACCTATAGTTCCAGAGAAAATATCCCAAGTCAGCAGCTTTTCCTGTCATGCATTGGGCGTGTTACGCCCAATGTGCACCGAGAAAAGCTGTTGACTCAGTCCAAAATTTGGCACTTGAAGAGTTAAGTGAATGATTCCTTTTCTTGTTTCAGATGACAAAAATCTGCCCAGCGTCCCACCTATAACAGTGACAGTCCCAGAAAACTATCCGGACAGCAGCCCCACCTGTGACACCACATCCGATGACTACGGTAAGGCACAGGGCACCGTACAGTAAGGCACTGGGCACCCAGTCTGCTAAATGTACCTCGCCACTTTGGCAAACTCATCTTTTCCAGGTTCTGGCAAAGTCGTCTTTCCCAGGCTCCTGTATACTCATCTTTCCTAGGTTCTGGGAAAGCCATCTTTCCCTAGGTCCTGGGAAGGCCATCTTTCCTAGTTTCTGGGAAAGCCATCTCTCCTAGGTCCTGGGAAGGCCATCTTTCCTAGGTCCTTGGAAGGCCATCTTTCCTAGGTCCTGGGAAGGCCATCTTTCCTAGGTCCTGGGAAGGCCATCTTTCCTAGGTTCTGGGAAAGCCATCTTTCCTAGGTTCCGACAGTCATCTGCTTCCAGGTTCTGACCAAGTCATCTCTTCCACAATGTCGCAAAGCTTTTACATGTATAGGTTCTGGCAAAGGTATCTTCTCAGGGCATTAAGTTCATTAAGTTGTGTCTGTGTTGATGTTTGCCATGAAGTCTTTCAGTTAGAGCAAAAGTTCCTTGTAGAGCTACCTAGTGTTAACAAGACATCGATACTTAACAGTGTACGGCATTCATGTACAAGATGAACAGTTTATCCACATTGTAAGTTATATGCAGTTTTCACTATTTGTTAAAAAAAAAAAAACTCTGCTCCACCAGGAGATTCATTGCTACAATTATCATCTTGCAGACAATCTCTGCAATTGAAAATATAAATACTGAATCCCCTCTTTTAAGAAACCCCTCCAAGTGCCAGACTGGAAATGGTCACATAAAGCAGGTGGTCTCCCAAGGGAGGTTTAACTCTTGCACCATCTACCCAACACCTGAAGATTGTCTTGACTTCCTATCCCATAATAAGGACTCAAAGATGATGCTGGTGATTGGTGTTCACCTATAACGCCTCATTCCTTCTTGCAGTCATGTGTTTACTCATTTGTTGATATTATAAGCACATTTTGTATATGTAAATTGGTCATGACAAATTATTTTGCTAATCTTGTACAATATAGGCAAGTTTTACTTATGAGAAATGTGGAAATTCTGGATGGATAGGTGGTCTTTGTGGGTCATTCTTGGTGGTCAGGTTCTGCAGGTGGTCTCCCAACGGAGGTAAATTATTATAGATGGTCTGTTTGCACAGTGAAAATTGTACTAAAGGCAGGTGGTCTCCATAAAGAGGGCTGCTGTACTTTTTACTTCACTCAGTCTCAAAATTCTCTGCTTTTCATGAAGAATCTATGTAACATCCCAAGATGATAACTGATATTGTGTGTCAGGTATCCCTTAAATAGAATAAACAGTGTCCCAATATCAGTATAAGCATTCTTATAGTGGCATGAATACATGTAATATCCCATAAACAGTATAAACTGTGTCCTATATCTGTATAAATAATGTCCTATAATTTATATAAAATATGTTCCATAATCAGTATAAATAATGATCTGTATAAATATTATGTCCCATAATTGGTATGGGTGATATCCCATAATCAGTATAAACAATGTCTAATAATTAGTTGAAATAATGCCCCATAATTGATATAAAGAGTGTCCCGTAATCAGAATAAATAATGTCCAAAAACCGGCATGAATATTATGTCCCATAATAAATATGAATATTGTTCTCCATAATTGGTATAAAAAAAATTATAAAAAGAGAACATTTTACTTGGCAGATGCAACTCCGTTCCTGCAATCTGTACAGAAGGCGCTGGCATCAAGACTGCTGAAGTTGCCCGACAAATACTCTGTCACTGCTCTGCTTGATACCTGGGTAAGTGTCTGTCAGATAGAGGCTAATGGTTAACAAGTGATACTACAGTAGCTGTATGACTGGCCAAGCAATACTAGAACTGACTGATACGGCAAGCCAAGAGGCACATAATGTATAGGTCTTACGTGTTGCCGAGCCTCCACTATGCATAGTCGAGCCAACCAATCAGATTGCAGTCTCTACTACGCATTGCCGTAATATCTTTTTCGCTACTCATAGTGGAGCAACTTTGGTCCCTTTCACCTAAAGACAAGCAAACCAGTCGTTTACATTCTTACAAGCATTACTGATATTAAAATAGCCAATCAAATTAGAGTCTCTACAATGTGGAACTGAAACATAAAATTCTCAAGAACGCGTAGTCAATTGGTTGTAACCCGTATTTGAGAAAGGAGGTTGAAAGGGTATCAAATTTTATTTTATTTTCCTCACAAGAGAGATAAACAATGAAGGCATGAATGGATCAACATGGTCAGGCAGCCAAAAGACTGTGAGCCTAGTAAATTTGACCTAATTAGCTCCAGCCTCCAGGCATTTCGTGGGGTTAGAAGACCAACAGAATAATTTCCCGTTCCAGCCCTGTTTCTCTACAATAATTCGAAAAAATCGTCAGTGCATTGGAACAAGGCATGGACTGTACTGCAGTATTCATGACATTTTTTTTAGACATTAGAATACACAACAGGGAAGCGTCTATATATCTTACAGTTTTGAGTCTTTAGCAATAAAAATAGCACCAATGTATCTGCCTTACAAAGACCTTTCCAATGATATATAATAAGATATGCTCTGTCGAGGTATTTTGAAGAAAATCACTTGACGCCTACGGAGACCCGCCAAAACCGCCGAGTGGCAGTGCATGCTGGTGAAGCGTAATCTGTCACCCGCTAGTCTCAACAGCATGCCTCTGTATGCCCCAGGCTTACTATAATTGTTGCGCAGTTTTGTAGAAGTGATACGTTCCAGTATTTTTTGGCTGATTTCCAACTATTATATATCAAATTAAAGCTTTTTATCGTTTAAAAAGATGTTATGATTTATAATACTCTATACTTATTGTACTTTGCATACAGAAGGAAATCAGAGGTAGAGTTAGAGACTCCAACCATAAACTGACTGCTGCCAATGGGCTCCCTCTGCTAAGCATCATGGAGACCATTAATTTTTTAAGAGAAAAGGGGGATGGTCTGCCAGCCAGGCAACAGCTTGCAATTGTGAATCAGGGGTCGAAATAAAGGGATGTCAGGCTGCCCCAGACAACTTAAAATTTATTTGGCAACTTCAGATGATTCCCTGGTTGCCCAAGGGGCAGGTTTTTATTTTCAGCTTAATCAGTGTGGTATTTTATACTATGAAATGAGCCAGAAGAGGAATCACAAGTGATCTGGTGGCATTCATATACATCTCACATAAGAATTACCTAGGTACATGTAGAGTACATTTTATCAACTTAAATGACTAAAATGAGAGGTCACAATCGACTGTTATCTGTGTATTCAGCTGAATATACAACCGAATACACAGATTTCTTGATGGTCTCGAGAAAGATGTTTACCCTTAAGATGAAGTAGCACAATATGACCTTGCCGGTTATACACATAGATTCAAGTCATTTGGCATGCCTTCATAATTATGCAAATGAAATATTCAATTTTAAGATCTCTTTGTGAATTGAAAATGGAAATTTTGTTTAGTTGTTGGTTATACACGCAATGATTTAATACCATATTCCACACTAATTTGCCAGTAGCTCATGTACTATTTTACTTTTTAACTTCTTGGAGGGTGTTTTTTTTTTTTTTGTTTTTTTTGTTTTTGTTTTTTTGTTTTTTGTTTTTAAATTTTGACTTGGATGCATACAAACTTTCATTATGTCAACAATCAATATTTTTACCAATGCCGTAAGGTTTATCAATTGCACAGGAACACTGCTCACCAATTACCAAGTGCTGTGTGACTTAGTATACAATTTGATGAATTATTTACATCAAAAAAAATTGTTAGCTCTAGGGGTTTAGGGCAATTTGACAAAATATCCTGGTTGCCGATTAACAACATGCAGAAAAGGTAAATTTTTACCCCTGTGAATGATCATTCCATCGATATCAATTGCTTGCAGGAGATGAGTGTGCGACAAGCCTGTGCACCTATACATAGCTTGGCCAGCGACTGAGGCAGCTTCCACAGATGCATTCTGGGATATCACCCACAGATGAATTCTGGGATATCACCAAGTGCCACCAGTTGCCCACTGGATAAGCTGGAGGCTGCCTTGATGAAGTGACTTGAAACAGAAGTTAAAAACATGTGGTATTGGAAATGCGGGTATGGAGTACCAAAGGGTGTGGCTATATATATATATGTATGTATATATATATATATATGAGTGTGTGTGTAGAACAAGATCCTAGACAGGGCTTGTCCCTTGTGGAAACCATACAGTTTTAACAGCCAGATAAGTAGACTGGCGGCACACTGCTTGGATTCACTCAACTTGAATATTGTAAAGTGTCAATGCCAATTACGACATAGTTGAGGCATCCTTCATTACAAGAGTACATTATACTTGGCTTTTATGGACAGTTAGTCTGCAAATGCTATTATAATTTCCGCAATTTAAAATTGGGACATTGTAGAAGTTTTCCTGGATATGTGATGTGACTGAAAATTGATTTTAATGGCTTAACAGGTTATACTGGAGGCAACACAACAGGGCCAGTTGTCATGCATGATTTGTCCACAAGGTGGCACCTGTTATCTTGCCCATAAACCAATAGGGACCTTTCCAAATCCAGTGCCCAGCGCTGGCTGCCTCAGGATAATGATCAACATGCATAGGACAGATTTCATAGTTACAGCTTGCCATTGCTGCCAAGGCAGGTCAAGCCCTTCACCCACGATACACAGTTCAACTGTCAGAGGCTATGGAAAGTGACCCCCAACATCTTGGGATATCTCCAAGTACGAAAAATTGTGTTTTGGGTGGACATTGTGCAATTGTACACAGGAATGCCAACCTGTGGCAGGGTTAAAATACTGTACAGTGTAACCTCTCTTACCGAACACCTCCATATACCGAACACCTCCATATACCAAACACCTCCAAATACGGAAACTTTTCTCGATCCCAATTGTATATTTTCATTACAAGCAAACCTCCCAATACTGAACACCTCTCGATACCAAACACTTTTGTCCATCCCAAGGGCACACGGTGTGGGGAGGTTTCATTGTAGTTTCAAACATATCCTCACAGTGTGGTATTCCAGTTCACCGTCTATGTCTGTGTGATGATCCACTTGCTTGCCATCTAACTTGTAAAATGCTGTATTGTGCAATTGATAGCCAGAGTTGGTAACTGGATTTCAAAAGGTCCATATTCATGAACATGTAGTACATGATGTTTACGTTTATTTACCTGATTCAGTGTTAATGACAGTCTCTCACATTTTTTTTCCAGGGAGTCAATGGTATATTAAGTTCATACTCCTTCTGATTGACATTCAATTCCAGTGCCAGCATGTATACCAGGAAGTATGTAGTTTCTGGAGTGTCTGGCAAATCGTGTTTACATGTATATTAATCTATGGGCAATGCAAAAAGAAGGACAGGAAAAGAAAAAGAACCACTAAGAAAGACTGCTACTAATGAAGTACAGTCAAGTTAACGTAAAGCTACCAAATTTAATGGAACAAAGGCAATTGCAGAAACCTCGCGTTAATCAGTGAGTTTTGCTGAAGTCAAAGTGAGAGTGAAATCGTCAGATGTCATAATAGAATGTTTCTAATGAAGGCTCAAGTAAGGTACAGAGCAATGAGCACAACTGTGTGACAGCTTATGCAAAACTTGTAAAATCAGGAAGATAAACATGACTGTCATGAGTCCAAAGGTAGTATAATGAATTATATGGTGGTTTTCATTATGACACATTTTCCACATGCAAGGTCTGAAGAGTCAATATGCTTACAGACCATTGCTTGATATAATTCTAGTGTTGGATCTGTGAACCAAAAATAAGTCTGTAAAAATGTCTTTTTTTTTTTGTTTGTTAACAATTTCAATATAGACAAAAGGGCGTCAATAATAAGCTTCTTGCTGTTTCGTTATGTTGGCTTTGAATTTGATGGGTCAGCAATTATGTACATGTTGTCGTGTTTTAGTCCAGTTGACTTTAAAAATGTATGACGAGAGTTAGATGCATAAATATTAATTTGGAGAAGAATTTTTGTCACAATGGGGCATGCTAAATACACTATTCTGCAAGGTGGCAGCACCTGCTTCCTGTCTAACTTGACATTTGCAACCAATGAATGAAGCAGGGTTGGTGTATGCTCCAGGTATCTCCACTTGCGATGGGGGGGGGGGGGGGGGGGGGAGGGTGCAGGGAGTCATCTGTAGTGCCACCTATAGGCAACATGCTCCATTGATACTGGTGCATCCTGTCTGTGTGCTCACTTTGTCATTCTAAGATTCATATCTAGGATTCTAAAAATGGAAATAATTTGGAATAGTAAAACCACATCGTCACTTTTTATGTTATTTATTGTGTCAGGAAACAAGTGTTTTTGACAGATTGGGGTTTGCTGTAGCTTGGTTTCCTAACAGACAAGAATCAAACTAACTCAGAGCCCCATTGGTGGGCAAATCATGTTGGTTGTGTGGCCTGTTAATGAAAAAAAAAAACAGTTGATGCATTCCATATCGCTAACAGATTATCATGGTGATGAAGATGAGATTAAATAAAAATTAAAAACGAAGATTTCTTTCTTAAAGAGCTTTCAAATACCAACACGTAGGGGCTGAAGTCAGTGGTTTTTAGCTCTGTGGACTCCTCTCTTAACTCTTTCTGTGCCAAGGAAATGGAGTCAACAGCTTTCTTGAGCATGCTGAGGAAAGCTGTTGACCTGGTCCACCATTGTGGTCTGAGGAAACCTGTTGACCTGGCCCACCATTGTGGTCTGAGAAAAGCTGGTGGCCTTGTCCTCCATTGTGGTCTGAGGAAAGCTAGTGACCTGGTCCACCATTGTGGTCTCAGGAAAGCTGGTGGCTTTATCCTCCATTGCGGTCTGAGGAAAACTGGTGGCCTTGTCCACTATTGTTGTCTGAGGAAAACTAGTGACCAGGCCCACCATTGTGGTCTGAGTAAAGCTCTTTACCTGGACCACCATTGTGGTTTGAGGGAAACTGTTGATCTGGCCCACCGTTGTGGTCTGAGTAAACTTCTTGACTTGGACCACCATTATGGTCTGAGGAAAGCTGTTTACCTGGTTCACCATTGTGGTCTGAGGAAAGCTGGTGACCTGGTCCACCATTGTGGTCTGTGCTGTTTCATTGTAACTGTAGGCATGTATTGTATGGTATATATCGTTATGTCTATTGCAATTTACAGGACAATATTTACATTCAGAGTTTTTGTTAGCATTGACAGAATAGGAACAAATTTTGTTTTCATCAGTCGATGGTAACATCATGTACAGCACAGCACATGCCAATGCCTACTTTCCTACGTAACAAGCGGCTGGCCACACCCATAGCTCCTCCCATTGATAAACAAAAGGTCCTTCGCAGTGGCTATCAAAACTTTAACGCACAAATATCCATGACAAATTTAATTCTAGTATTAATGTTAATATGAATATAAATATAAAAAATGAAGTCTGTCTCTGTTGTTGTCATTGGCATGTAACAGCGCGGCTGTTGGTAGGCATTTTTTTCATGACGTCGCGATAGCGACAGAGACAGACTTTATTTTTATATTGACTTTTGACAAAATTGACAAGGAAAGAGTTAACAGAGCTTAAACAGCCCATTGTTGTCTGTCTGTCTGTCTATCTGTCTGTCTGTCTGTCTGTCTGCCTGCCAGATTGCTTTGATATTCCATGTGGGTGTTCTCAGGGTAGACCTCTGTCAAGGTTGCAATGTGATTGTGTTTTGCCACACTTCATTTACCTACCAGGACGTGCATTGTGAAAAAGGTTGTGATTTAGGTCACTGCATGTGTCTGTGCCTGTGTATGGCATTCAGCATTAACTGGATTCCTTTCATTTTAGGCAGTAATATTCTCTGGATAGTCTTAAAGAGGTGTTCTTTGGTAAATGACCTTGACCCAGTTCTTCAGGTCAACATCTGGCCAATTTGGTGAGTTTGCTGTCTGGACATTAAAGTGGTAAGAAAATATGAGAAGCGTTTGAGCTGCCTGTGGGATGCAGGATCACCTGGTCTTCACTGAACCTACCAGATGGCACAGTAGTGTTATTTCTTTTTGAATGCTCATATGTATATGGGGCTTTTGCATTTCTTCAGCAAGTCTTGAAGTGGTTTTTGATTTGAACAAAATTGTATGAGATTCTTTTCTTACTAAAGATCATTCAATATCTTTATATGGTGGGAAAATCCAAATTACTTACGATGCCGTCAGACTTGCTCACTTGCACCAAAGGTCACTCATAACTGTGTTCCTTTGTTGAGCACTGACTGACGTAAGACCTTGTGTCATACAAGGTTATGAAGGATTTCAGTTGAGTCCACAGAGCACATGACCATCATGGTCCCCTGATCACATTGCCTGGTAGGTCAAGCTGTAACTGTCATCTGCTGCAGCCTGACTAGTGATGCATTGCAGACACCGTCAGGGCCTGCAGAACCACAATTTAGATTGAGTTTTTTGTGTTCGCTGTCATTCAAGAAAATTAATATCTCAGGAATAAATTTTGACATAATTTGGGACTTAAAAAACACACACATGCACACTATGCCATAGTTTTGTTGGCCTTTTTCTAAGTTGCCAAAGTGTGGGTGGATATGAATTTTGAATTAGCATACATGTCCTGTATCTGTACACAAATTTTTATACACACAAAAAATGATGAGTATTTACATATGAAACCAGTTTAGTGTAGTCAGTGTTTGTAAACAGTAGTAGCACAAGAGCAAAGCAGTTGAAAAATGGAGTATTTATGAGAGAGGAGGGAAGAGACCGACATTATAATGATGTAAATAAGTACACAGAAGGACAGCAGAAGTTTGTGTTTAATGAAAACAAGTAATGGATGCATCATCCGGCACAGGACTGCAAGCGAACCACAGGGTTTTCTTACTTGGGATTTTTTGGGGGGGGGGGGGGGATATTTTTGTTATGTCAGACTGGTGTGTCATTCACGTGTTCTCATTAAGGTACATGCTGTCATTGTGACATGCTCCTAGGGGTAAAAACCTAAAACTTGCATTTACACTAGTGAATCTCTTGCTTTGCTTAAATGCACTTTTGATGTATGTCACATTTCACAATTGTAAAAAGACAAAATGCTATGTTCACATAAAATGTAAGTTTAAATTGCTGTTTTTTCATGTCAGTTACACGTGAGTTGTGGCATGTGTCAGTGAAGGGCTGCACACCACCGGCTGCAGTCACAAAAACACTGCAACCAACAAATGTGTCTGACTACAAATTGCATGCAGAAATGACTGGGAAGATATGTTTCATTCATTGTGTCCTCTTCCCACTGGAGTGCAGAGGCCATATATAGGTGGTCAGTTCACACACAGTGTTTGAGAATGCTTATCAAAATATATGGTTATTGGCAGGAGTATTGTTGACTAAAGTGTATTCAACGAGGTTTGCTTGCAGGGACTTTTGTGGGTTTGGCTTGGCTGTATTTATTATTTATTTGTGGGCACAGCCTATATGATATGATAAGAATTTTTGTTATTTTCACAGCTAAGTCTGCCATATACACATAGGATTGCTGGTATTGCCACATTGTGTGTGTGTGTGGGGGGGGGGGGGGGAGGGATGAACCCAGAGTGCTTCTGTTGCCACACAAAATTCCTAAAGACGGCAAGTTTGTCAAGCTCCTGATGTGCCAGAATCCCAGTAGGTGGCAGCACTTGCCAGGTCCCATGCACGCTCAGGGATTTTAGTGTTGAACATTTTGTAAAGTGATGTGTACAAGTTATGTTATATACAACTGTGGGCTGCTGTAGTGTGGATGCTATTTGTTCCTACATATAGCCAGTATGCAAAGGCAGTCAGTTATGGAAATTGAATTATGTTAGAATGGGTAGGGTTCAATTGCAAGTATAAAAATTATTATAACCACTTAGTGCTGAACATATTTAGTCATATGTACCACTTATTTTTTATAATCCACAGAAAGTAAGTAAATTTATGAAAATGAAGCATGATCATGCTTAGAAATGACAGCATTTACTCGTCATTGTGATCGGTGTGCACAAGTTCTTAAAAGTTGGCATTTATGTACTAAAGTACAGGTCTAGTATAATTATATGCACCAGGGCAAAGAACACCCTATGAATAAAATAGTTGTGTTGAATGAGGGGGGGGGGGGGGTTGGATGTTCAGGAAGGGTTGTCTCATTGTTGTAAGTATACTTGTAAGTGAAGCTTGACTTCATATGCAAAGAAATGTTCAATAAGCTTTCAAGATCTAGGGAGCATTCATTTTACAGGCATACAAGGGCAGCTTCAGGGAGAGGCATGCAAAATCTGTTTATTTCACTAAAATTATCATGTTTCTGGATACTTTTTGGAGAGAAGCTGGAGGATTTCAATTGTTCCTTGTGTGTCTGGCTTTTGAAATTTATGCTGCATTATTTTTAAAAGCAAACAGAAAATTTTTCAGAAAATAACCCCATATATATATATATATGGAATCAAATGGTAGCCTTTCCAAGAATAGTTAACAATTCTCAGCCAAGGAAGCTTCAGAAAAATGTCCTTGGCAAATTCAAAAAGGTTGTATGTTTGTTGTTATCTACTGTTATACAGTGAAGGAGCCAGGACTGACAGTCCTGCACCGTGCAGTATACCTCACTTGCGTACATAATCACAACCTTCGTACACACTTCATTTCACAGTCTGTGCACATTGCAGACATAGTTTGGATACCATTAGCACACAACTGTCAGAGTCAAATGACTGGCACTTCTATTAACTCGTTCAAGTTCAAACAAGCTTCTTTTTTTCCCCCCATTCCCCTGTAAGTGATATCTAATCGTTGCAAGGGCAGTGGAGGATACTTTTCCGTGCAAGGAAGAAAGGAAATACAAGAAAAAAATGTTGGCTGTAAGTCCATCCCAAGCATAGCATTGAAAGAGCTACCGTCATCAGTTCAGTGCCCTATAAATGGGATAAAAATATTCTGGTTAATTAGTGCATGCACAGATATTGCTCATCCTGCATGGTGTTGGGTTAATTTAATGTCAGTCTGTTCTTAAAAATAGTTCCACCCTGATTTATCCGAGGACTTGATTCTGGGAACAATCTGGACAAATAAGTTTCCAGGATTGCAAATTCCATTTTGAGATGTTACAAGAACAACCCATCACCCCTTCAGCCAAAAATGATGCTGACCCAACAGGTCATGTTCTGAAGGTGGCGTATGTCATTTTAACATGGGTCATGACATGTGGTTCACCGTGTCATTACTGTCATTGTTTACACAAAGCACGGACATCATGAGTCGTGCCTGCTACTAACTATAGAATGCAGAATGAGGAGAAACTGTAAAATTTCATTTCCTTCACACAAGATTTGAGTTGCTTAAGTCTGTCAGGAAAGATAAGTTACTTTTGTGTGTGCAGGTGACTTGAACAGAATGGAGACTTCCATTGGCCAAATGGAAATTCGTCGAGTCAAAGGTTTATGCGAGCGGCCACAGTGACCAGAGCTGCATTCACTCGGAACTCTTTTGATGCTGATTTTTGAATTGCTGAACAGGTTTGCAGGCATACTTTGGACCCAAAGCTGTTAACCCAGACTCCTGTTGTCTTGCTATGGCTAGAACTGTAGACACGCTGGTACTGGAATGAAAGGCCAATTTACTGAGAACATGACTCTGGTATCATTATGTTGTCTTGCTATGGCTAGAACTGTAGACACGCTGGTACTGGAATGAAAGGCTCATTTACTGAGAACATGACTCTGGTATCATTATGTTGTCTTGCTATGGCTAGAACTGTAGACACGCTGGTACTGGAATGAAAGGCCAATTTACTGAGAACATGACTCTGGTATCATTATGTCAAGTCAGAGCATACCAACTTCCGTCGAAATTGGCGATGAATGAGTGGAGTGACCATATTTTCTTTGTGGGTCTTTACACAGCTGTCATTGCAGCCACATACATGTAGTGTGGTTAAGAAGTTGAAAATTTTCTGTCATCTTGCCCTGGATTGCCAACTTCTTGCTTATGTGTATGTCTACCTGCAAGTCAGAATTGTGGCGACAAAGTTGAATGTCAGCTTTCATCTTCAAATTCAGAAATTCTACTGAAATCAAACATATTTGACATAGGAAGGAAATACCATTCAGTCTCATTTTAAATTCTGATTTTTCACAATCGTTTATGGAGAACAGTTTGTTAGATTCCCAGAGGTTTAGATGTCAACAGTTTCCAAACTATTTTTGTATCAGGATTCATCTTGTCAAGTCTAACTGTCACTCAGTGTGATGTATATTATTAATTTTTCCCTTATTTTGTTATATAATACAGCCCCTTTTCTGGGTATGAGTCTCATGCATGGCCACATCTCGCCTCTAGCCCCCAGTTTTACGCTCACCGACCTCCGTGATACTCAAGGGTGGTTCCCCACCTGTGGGGCCAGTCAGCGTCATCCAATGTCTTGGATGAGTCCCCTGTAACTGACATCATCACTACAATACAAGAGTAACACAGCAAAGAGCAGAGTGACCCTGGGTATCTGAGTAGCTTTAGTAGTCCTCATGACCCTGGGTATCTGAGTAGCTTTAGTAGTCCTCATGACCCTCGGTATCTGAGTAGCTTTAGTAGTCCTCGGTATCTGAGTAGCTTTAGTAGTCCTCGGTATCTGAGTAGCTTTAGTACTCATGACCCTCAGTATCTGAGTAGGTTTAGTAGTCCTCATGACCCTAGGTATCTGAGTAGCTTTCGTAGTCCTGGTGACCCTTGGTATCTGAGTAGCTGTAGTATTCCTCCTCACGGGCCCTGAGGTGGTGCACAGGAGCATCAAAATCGGTCAGACATTTGTCTCAATTGTAAACTGTTGCAAGAAAGGTGGCCATAAACAGTGCTCTGTTGAGTTGAGATACCTTGTGGATTTATGTATACAGCGGAGAATTACCATTGTAGCAAATAATAACTTAAATTGAAGCCGGATACATTTGATTTATAAGTAAGGATAGAAGCATTTACATGAAAATTACAGAAATATTCAGTATTAACATGTAGCTTCCGCGTACAAAACCTAAGAATATACCGAGAAAAATATGGTTATGGACAGAACAAGGTAAAAGTATCTTTTGCTTCAACATTTGGATTTCAGTGTGCACATGGGACACAGTGATATACATCAGTACCATTTAAAACATTTCATTATGGTGCTACCTTGAAGTAACTGATATATTTGTAAAACCGCATACACAGTTATACTTGCCATGCATTCAACTGATAAATTTTAAGGCTGCTCCACCCTAGATTAAATGCTGAGAATATTTTTGTTGGCCCAGCTTGGTGGTACATATTTGTAAAGTGAAAGACAACGTTGTCAAATTCATGAGGAGTATTTCATTGTTGTTCATGTTTAGTCATCAGCTTGATTTAAGGAAAAAAACAAACAAACAAATGAAAAATGTTATATAAAAAAAGGACAGTGATTAGCAGCAACTTTGTCTGCATGTCTTCAATTTTGAACCAGGCACAAGCTTTGGTGGAAGGATCTCTAGCTTCTATACATTGGAGCATATTCAAAATTTGAAATTTGACATGTACCTGGTATAAACATAATTTTAAGTGCTAAGACTCTTCTTCCAATATTTATTAGATGCACCATGGTCAACAGATAGAGATATAGAAAATTTAAAGATCTCTCAGTTATATGTCTGGTGATATGCAAAATATAAAATTCAAGACGCTGCAGCTTTAATTCAACACAGTGGGCAACAGCGTATAAGAGGAAATGAAATCCTTTTCTATTAAAGCTTTGAATATATTGAAAAAACAAAACTGGAGAAGAATATTGGCTTCAAAGAATGAAGGAGAAATTCATGGAAAAACAAAATGTTTGTGACAGACACATAATCAGAGATCGCTGCTGACCAGTTTAAAAAATTCAAAAATTGTATTTGACAGGTACGTTTTCAAGTGGAAGTTTATGTTTGCCATGACTACCTGTTATGGATTGGTTTTGATTTGTATCCCGCTGCCTTTTGATTAGTAAAAGGCAGGGAGGCATGCAAACCAGCATCCTTGTATTTATACATAAGTACCCTGCACGGTACTTGTACAAGCTAGGTTAAGGTGGATGAATATAACTTGTATAAGACCAGATTAATATTAATATTATAAAATATGAGTTTTACAGAAAGAACTGAACCCTAGTTTTGACTGTGTTTGCAGCCACAAGAATGATTTCCAGAGAACGAAAAAACAATGTTTTGAGGGTGATTTTATCAAGAACTGCGGAATTGGTGCGTTATTGTGTGGGTGGCACCATCAGATGGTGGACCACTGTGCATAGAATATGGATCTCATAAAATTAACAAAGAAAATAATACATGAAATAAAATGAAAAAAAAAATAGTAGAACTAAGACACAGCACTGTATAAAGAGAGCAGTGTATGTATGTGGAATATTTGCACAGTCAGTGTGCATAAAGCAACTTGGGCAGAATCCTCTGGAATAAATTCCGTGCACAGAGTTGATGTTCCACATTGTGCCAAATGGGTACAAAGGCTATGAAGGCAGACAATCATGGAGGTCATATATACCACAGTGAGGTGTGAAGTCTTCATTGAGGTATATTGAGCACGGGTTGCATGATGGACAGTGTTGGTACAGAGTCTCTGCTGAGCAACAGGCGACAGACTCTGAACAGTATGGGACCATAGAGCCCTCATTGAGCATACTGAGGACAAGTGGTCCACATTGAGCTGTGCAGTATGTCATCTTCAGCTGTATACAGCTCACAAATACTACTGAATAGTTTTTAATGACCTGAGGCGATAGTTAAGGGTGGTATAAAGTTCATTATTGGACTCAAAGTTCATGAACAGTGTGCAGACCGAGACCCTGTTGAGTAATATGGAAATACGATGAGTTGACATCATATGAGAAAGTATATGAAATCAGATTTCTCGAGTTTATGAGAAACGATTATGCCAAATGTTGTATATATAATTATGGGTAATAAAATCTTTATATACAAAACTACTGTCTTGGTGTGTTTTGTTGCCTAAGTAATGGGATAAGCTTAAAGGCTTCAACTACCAGAGGACACCGCCAGTCAAGAGGGATCACCTCATACCCATTTCCATATATTATGGGCCAGGACCTGTCCAGTGGAAGCTCACCAATCAGTCTACTTGGCTATTCCCATATTTGGTGAACACATTCACTGAAAATGTGGCAATCAGTTAGGCTCCTAAAAAAGCAATATTTTTCAGAAGCAATGCAATTGGGGATTTGATGGTGGTTGTGTGTCCAGTGGGCAAACTGTGTAGAGGAACACATTGGAAGCAAAGCCCCCTATCAGGGGGGAGAGTTGCAAACCTTGCACACATTATTGAATCCCGTTCTATCCCACTTAACAATTACCAAAAGCTGGGACTTCATACATTCCAGTTAAGGGTGCAGCAGACCGATACCAGGGCTGTGTCTGCAGTGAACACATTGTGTATGTCTTCACCAGTTGTCTCGTGCAATAGGCCTAAGCAAAGCTGTTGATATTAAGTGCCACACTTAAAATTATTCCGGGTTATCATAAGTGGTTTCCCAAAAAAGAGATGAGGGCGGGAGTTTTTTTTCCCCCTTCTCTCCAAATGATTTACTGTATTAAAAGCTTTCCACAAGTTCCTATTGCCCATACAGGTCATTTGTTCATTCAGAATGTCACGAGAATGCTGTAATATAGTTCTCTTGATTGGCGCTGACCACTCAAGGCATTAATTAAAGCTTTGTCAGTGATTTTTTCTCAAATATTGACAAAAATAATTGGGTGTGGCACAAAATAAATGTGGGCACTGATGATAAACCAGGATTTTCTATGTTGCCTAATTCCCGATTGTGGAATTTGTTAATCTGAATTTCCTATTGTGGAATTTTGAAACAAAGCATGCCATAGTTTCATGATACCAGTGGTGAAATTTGTTCTGTATACAGGCTTCTAAATTGTTCCAGCTTTTTCAAATGTGAGTTTCTTATGTGCATGAATCGAGGAATCCTGAATAGCTTGCAACAATGAAATTAACTTTGTACTGTACAAGTGAGAGAATATCCAAGTACTCGGCCTTTAAGACAGTTTTTGTGATACCAGCGGCAAAATTTGGACTTGATCAGGGCTTCTAAATTGTTCCAGCTTTTTCATGTATGAGTTTTATTATGTGCATGAATTGTGGAATCACAAATACCTTGCAAGAATGAAATTAACAGGTACTGTGAGAGAATATGCAATTACTTGAACATTTTCTGACCAGTTTTCTGGGTCAGTGTGACTGATTGACCCTGCAGTTGTTTATTTTGATGAGTGAGATGACAGCACCACAAAGTCAAATATTGTTTCAGTGACCAGTGTTTGCAGTAGTGGTCACCGGGTGGCAGCACCGTATAGTTGGTTTAGGAATTAGGAATTGGGGAGTAGGCAAATCCTACTCTCCAGGTCTGGCTACAAATCATTTAAGCAGTACTCACTGCCACACAATAGATACTATAATAATTCCATCATATGGAGGAAATCGCCCAGTTCAACAATATATAACAACTCTGTGTAACCAGATGGCACAATTAGTTTGCATCCAGTGCCACCTGCAATATCTCTGGCATAGTTTTCATTGTTATTTGGGACATGTACAGAAGCTGAGGCTGTATTTCTTTAAAATCATCTGAACTTACTTTACCACTTTTGACAAGAAATACTGTAGCCTTTTGGAACATCTATTGTAACTCAAGCAGATGATGTCAGGGCACCTTACATTTACACAAGAATTGCATTTTAAGGTATTAAGAGCTAGGAATTTTGCATGTGGTCCATAACTTTTGATGGGTCCCATTAGGAGGCTTGACTGTAAGTTGATAAAGAATATGGAGATTTTGCAACTATTTTGTCACATTTGCTCTACTATCCCAGCATTGTACGCTATGGCTAGAAAAAAGAATGTATGTTGCAACTTGCCCCATCTCTTTTTCTGTTCAGCCATGATGTCTACATGTACGGCTACAATATTGCAATGACACACAATGTTACAAATTACCAAATAATTATTTACAAGGTGACAGTATCCTTTCTTATGCAAGGATAAGACTCTGGATTCTTGATCTAGAATACCCACTTTGCATCTTGCCTGTGTGTAGACTGACTTTAGGCAGCTACTGTTTATTGGGGCCAATGTCCAAGCTCATGACACAGGGCTCAAACCTTTCCACTGTGAACAATTAGCAACACACAGTCTGTCTGTGCAGACATATTTGTTCAAAATCTTCATATAAAAGTTCAACTGGTCTGGTAGAAGAGGACCGATATGCAGAAGAACCAATGGCTTTCTAGACAAGTGAAGAAAGAAACAGCAGAAGACTGACTTGCAGACCTAGACTGAGAACAATTTTATTTGACCTAGACCAAAAAATGTACATATAACTGAACAAAATATTTGACAAAAGTATTTTGGTCAGGGGGACTCCCATTAATACCAGAATACCTATCGTTTTCACCCTACTTAATTGACTACATATTTTGTGGAGACATAATAAAACAAAATGTCCAGCAATGATTTGCAAATTAAATCAATAATATTACTGTCAGTCAATTTTTTTCTGTTGGAAGTATACTCTGGTGGAGTTTATATTAATCTCGATAAAATATTCTTGTTGGGAAAAATATAGCAGTTTTAAATTGTAAGATTTTCTTGGTAATTTTCAATGAAATAATTTATAAGGTGATTTACTAATCGTTCATAACTATGTGTAAATTTTTTTTCTCGTAGATTTTCTGGAAATTTGTGAATAGTCTCGGGTATATTGCATCACAACCTTTTTTTTGCATCGCTGTGATTATAGCGAGGTATTTGATTTTTTAGCTTGTCTTGTGTTATATCGATGTGTATCTTGATTAATTTGGAAAGGTAAATTTGGTAAATTATTATGAAGTTTAACGCTGATATACTTATGGTAAAATTAAAATTTTGACATAGTAAAAATGTCTTCTACTTTAAGCAGTTTGAGGCTTTTGAACAATAGATTTGTGTAAGCATTGTACTTTTTAAGATACTATCCTTATCACTTTCTTTTGCAATTTCTCAATCCTGAAATATTTAGAGGCCCACAATAAAATTCCATAGTTAATATGTGGTAGAATTAAAACTTAGAAATTTTTAATTTGGCAGATAAAGGGAGAGTTTTTTTTTATCCTATTTACAGTGCCAAGAGATCTTGATATTTTATTGGCTACTTTGTCAACACGGGAGTTCCAATTTTAATGCTCATTTATTGTAATGATGAAGAAGTTGAAAGTGTCAACACATTCTAGAGGCATACTAATTATTTTGATTTCAGGAGGTTTTTTTTCCTCATCTGTTGAAATATTAATTTGGTTTTTGGTGCATTTAATGATAATTTGTTTGAATTCAGCCAGTTAGTTATTTGCTTAAGTTCAGAGTTTATGATGGTATTTGTCCATATTCACATTTACATTGGAAGTATCTAAGGTCGTCTAAAGAGTCAAGAGCATACATTATCAGGTCAAAAAATCATTTGTGTGCTTTAAATCATTTATGAAGGTGATGAACATGCGGGGACCTAGAATAGAACCGTGTGGTATGCCAGTGGTAATTTGCTGCAGGTCGGACTTTACTCCATAGAATTCAACATATTGTTTACAACTATTTCTTAACTTTCAAGTAACTTTAAGTGGAGACCTTTTATTCCATAATAATTATTTAACTTTTCGAGCAGTATTTGATGATCCAAGGTGTCAAAAGCTTCACTGAGGTCTAAGAAAATACTGAATGGAACGTGGTCATTATCCATTTGTTGTGTTACTTTACCCATAAGCTCTTTGGCTGGGAATTCGGGGGACTTTTTCTGTGACAATACTCATAAACCTGTTTGAAAACTACCTTTTCAAAAACTTTGCGAAAGGCTGGCAGGACTGATATCGTGAAAATAAAGATTCATCGTCTTTTTTGTGAATCAGCATCACCTTTGCTATTTTCAGTTTGTCAGGAAATATGCCTGTATTCAGAGACTGATTGAACTATACCAAGAGGCTCAGCGACGAGATATTTTATATTCTTCAGTAGTTTTGTAGAGAAAATGTTTCATCGTTTCCACAACTTGTTTTTGGACGTAATCTATCAGTTACTTTAATTGTGTTTTCTGTTTCTACTTCACTGAAATTAAAAAGTAGAATTCACTGCATGCATACGATGTTATTTATAGTCACTTGGATCAGGATTATATATAGAACTCTGTGTGTGTGTGTGTGTGTGTGTGTGTGTGTGTGTGTGTGTGTGTGTGTGTGTGTGTGTGTGTGTGTGTGTGTGTGTGTGTGTTGCTAAATTTGGGCCTACGTTTACGAAGTTATTAAATGTCTTAGCAATTTTAGATTTATCATCAATTTGTTTTCCCTTTTCAGACATTTCCGGAAACTTTCTTTTTCTTAGTTTCAGATAGAATATTGTTTATGGTTGCCCACACTTTCTTCATATCATATTCATAGTTTCTAAAGGAGTTTATAATAATCCTTTTTGGCCCTGGATCTACAATTGGGCTTCGATCTACTAGATCCAGGATGTCAATAGCTCTTTGTAAAAGTTTGTAAGGTCAGTGATTCCTAGTTTTCTTATTTTGATGTATTCTGTTAAAATTTCAATTTGCTTCTGTGTTTTGATGCACAAAAAAAATTGGTTGGTGATCTGAGAACTTTTTTATCATTATACCTGAAGTAGTATTTGGGTTTCTGTCTTTCGGTTTGTGTGAAATATTGTCAGTGAGTGTTCTTTTAGTATTTGAAAAGCAAGTTGGACACGTTATGTTTGGATAGAAACTGTTTGGAGATATTACTGTTGAAGACATTCTGCTTAACCAGTTGATCGATGTGAAAATCTCAATAAATTGCAATTTTTTTATTGCTCTATCACGAGATTGCAGTATTCGCAACACGACAGTTCGTCTGTAAATATATTGTAGTTTTTAACTATATCTTGTGGAGGTCTGTAAATATTTCCAATTGTGATATTTGTTGGCATTGTTTCTTCTGCAACTTCAACAAATTGATTTTCGCATGCAGTAGCTATCAGAGATACTATTTTATATGAAAATGTATACTTTTCATTTAAATATATAATGAATTCCCCTTTTTGGAACTACTTTATCATTGAGCGATACATTGGTAACCTTCAAGTTGGACGAGTGACATGCCAGTATTGTCTTCAATGCAACACTCCTGCAAACAAATTGTGTTAAATTCAAAATTATTTGATCTACGTTCATATACAAATGCTTCAATTTCAGAGAATTTGACATTAATGGGGTTGATATTATACCTTAGCATACGGAAATCTCTGTTTGTGACCTATGTTGGTGTTAGATCTTCAAAATAGCATTGTGATTGCTGTATTTGTTCAGTATTGTGATTGCTATATTTGTTCAATATGGCCATCTTCGTCCTCATTATCAATGGCAAGGATACTTGTTAGTGAATTATTAAGGACTCCGCCAGAGTTTTGAAGTATTTCCTCTCTCAGGCTCATTTTGAGCTAAGTTCAGAGAATAAAATATTGATTTTCGAATTGAAAATGTGACTGATATTTGTTTGGTACAAATGACAGAATATTATTAGTTGCTTTTTGTAACTGGGTCTAAATGTAAAATAATAAACAGTCATGTTCCTTTGGTACAGAAGACATTTCTCACACAAACATGGGTTTGATCTGTACCACAGTCATGGCCAGCGTGGCCAACGATATACAAAGTACCAACATCTGTACCACAGTCATGGCCAGTGTGGCCAATGATATACAAAGTACCAACATCTGTACCACAGTCATGGCCAGCGTGGCCAACGATATACAAAGTACCAAAATCTGTACCACAGTCATGGCCAGTGTGGCCAATGATATATACAGTATCAACATCCGTCTACGGTTTCATAGAGGGGTAGTGGCAGTTCATAGATAACTTTTGGCATTCAATCAAGTGACTAAAATGTCCACATTAGCCTTAGGAAATAATAACTGTGGTGTTTTGTGAACTTTCCTTACACCATATTCAAGATATTTAAACCTTTAAACTGGTTTGGTAGCCACTGCCGCTGCCACCTTTCAGTTCTCTTCTTAGCAACACATTAATTTTGTTATACTTTGTGGCTATTTGTATTATAATTTTTAAACAGATATGTGTACACATAAAGTAACTTTGATAAAGTGTCACAACTACTACCAATTCACAAAACGTTTCATAAAAGTTATCTATAATGGAGACTTTGTCACGAAGATCTATTTCTTTTTGTTCTGGTTTGGATTTTCCTTTTTTGGATTTCGTTAATTGTTACATGTAAACCTTTGAAGCAGGGTTTTTTTTTCAGTTTTTCGTTTGGATGCACTCCACTGAAGAAATCTTTTGGAGCAACCTGAATCTTACTCTGGGCCCAGACTACTGTACATGTAGCTGTAGGGTTTCCTTTGGTTTTGTTTGTTTTTTTTTTTTTTTTCTTTTTTTTTTTTTTTTTTTTTTTTTTTTTTGTTTGTTTTTTTTTTTTGGTTTTTTTTTTTTTTTTGGTTTTGTTTGTTTGGTTTTTTTTTTTGGTTTTTTGTTTTGTTTTTATGGAAGACAAGTAAACTTTCCTGCTCCCGTCAATAGTTTCCATACCTCTGTCAATATTGTCCATGGTTATCTTTTAATTTATACATTCCAAACGATCAAGTTGTAGGTCTTGTTGTTCATGTATTAGGTCTTCTTGTTCAAGTAGTGAATCTTGTTGTTCATGTGGTAGGTCTTGTTCAAGTGGTAGGTCTTGATGTTCATGTCATGATGCTTTCATCTCGTGTTGCACATCGCCATTTCGATATTCAAATTATTTAATCAAACTGATGTACAACTAGGCTGCAACAAAGAACTTTACAGGAAGGAAAGCAGATCCATGTATTAAAGAGGGCCAAAATTAGCTTATATGATAAAAGTAACAACTCGAGAAAGCAAAAAGTTTTAAAGCATACAAGATGCTAAACATACTGAGAAAATGTCTTTTGTTTGGTGGGAAAGTTTTTTCTGGCTGGATCAGAAATAAATGTAGGACAAGTGCCCTCATCATGGCAGAGGCATAGTTCTGTTGCCTAACAACTGAGGAGACCAGAGCAGGTCTGCAGTGAATATAGATGAATATGAATACCTCCTATTTAGGTAACAAAGAGATCAGTAACCAGTCCAATAATCCTGTGTATTTTCACGACCTGCCATCACACAATCATGTACCTGGCAGTTGCCAATGATTCTGATTCTGAGAGTGTAATCCTCCAGAAAGGTTGTAACCTGTTTGGAAACTGCATCTTTAATTATTCCATTCCTAGAAGCATTCTACCTGGTACCTTTACATTACCTTACACAGCAAACTCTCCTGGGACCATCTATTTTATCTGTAAAAAGCAAACTGACTTAGTGAATGCGTTGAGCTGGTGAAATGTCAAAATATCCCAGCAACACACACAAAAAAAAATCAGACAAAGCCCCTTTTTGACCACAAGTGGGATCTCCTGCACACAACAAAAACGGAATTCAGGAAGAAATGACCTAAAGATGGAAAATAAGGTATTAGAAGAACTAGGCCTATAGAAGAGAGCCTAGCATAACCTCCCTGCTTGAAGATCATAGTCACTAAGAAGAACTATAAAAAAGAGACCAGCATAACCTCCACATGATGATCTGTGACCATAGATGGCTAAGAGCAGCTATACTAGACAGTCCAGCATAATCTGCGGTATACGAGGCACACAGGTCTCTGCGAAGAACAAGGCTAGTGCCCTGCATAACTTCCATGATCCAAAACCGCTGATCACCAAGTCTACTTTAAAGGTGTGCAGCAACTGGTCTTGTCTCCGAGGCAGGCCTTCTACCTCCAGAGAAGTACATAAACGTCACAACATAAAAGCAGAGACTGCTTAGCAGGCAAAGAATGGTCACGCTGTACAAAATTGTGGCTGGGATTACGGCAGTTGACTACTCTCAATAACTTACTTTACCCCCCATTAGCCTACAAGCCAAGAGGGCGAACCGTTCCCCTATATGTGGGATTTATGACATATACAGCGTTTTAAAAGCCATTTGCTGGTAATTAAGAAAAATCATGTCAGCATTTAAATAAGTGGCTTCAAAGTTTCTTTCTGACCACTTAAAAAATATCACCCTGCCATCAAAAAGTAGAAAATTTAATGTCCGCAATTCTTTGAAGAAATTATGATATTTTGTCATCAGTAACTGTATTTTGAATTATTGAGAGTACCAAGACTATGGCTAGACTTGCACAAGTCCCTGGTGCATGTCCCTATTTTCCCATCCCGCGGTCCCACCCAGAAGTGCGACACATTTCCCCTCCACAAAGTTAACTGAATAATATTATGCCAACTACACGGTGTTATTAAGTAGGTCCTACTATTATTATTATATTTTTTTTAACTGGTCGACACTGCCGCCGTGTCGGTTTCAACAGTAGCAGCTATTGAGTCATGGTCAGTTCTAATCCCATTATCATTGCGAGTGGAAAGTGGCCTTCGATGAATGCATGGCTAGTCACTGGCCACTCAAGCGAGACAAAGCTGACCGTCTCCCTCCGGCTGCCGACACCAGGACGCCCTCTGCCTGACGCGGTTCACTGCAATTAATCCTTCATTACACAGTAGCTCAATTAACAGCTTCTGAAGAGGAGTGCGTTATGACCGCTCGCTTGTCTGTGTAATAAGAAACACAGTGTAGACCGCCCGGCGCTAATCATCTGGAGTCAATGTTATCTGGTTATATACACGTTCCACGCCAATCAGCTAGGTAAAGCTACGACATGTGTTTACTTAAAATTTAATTTGGCAATGAATTTGATTTTAAATAAAATACGAAGACAGTCCAGTGAGACTTGAGCAAGTCTAGACTATGGCAATAACATCTGAATATATCATAACATAAGTATGTTAGAATAAGGAACATAAAGGTTATAATCAGCTTCATCTTGGTGCAAAATTACTTTGAATACCAAATAATATAAACTTCCATCACATGTAGAATATCCAAAATTGCATTTAATGACATCATATTTTGCCAAATGTTTTATTGATTAGTGTTTTGCACAGTGAGTGGTTGATAAAAGGTGCCTCTTACTTGAAAAACTTAAGAGACTAATCTTTCTCAATGAGAGTCACCCCTACCCCCTTGTTGTGATTTTTCACATTTTGTGTGCATACCATTTCATTCAAAAATTTTACCATGCATCCAAACAAAGTCCATAGACCCATCCTCATTGACTTTCCAACCATGATCAAGTGGACTGGGCTTTGATGACTATGCCAGAGAAGCACTGTGTCACATGTATGTCTGGTAGTTGGTCTACCTATAGGCATCGTCAGTGATGCCCTGCATGGTGGCTAAAGGCAGCGGTATATACCATCATACTTTGACAGAGGCAACCCAGATTTAGCCTGAAACGTCTTTGTGAAGAGATCCTACCACAATTTATTCATATCAGTGCATGTTGGTGAGCCATACATGCGACTTACAAATATCTCTAGTTTCTGAAGTCTCCACATTGACCTCTGGCTCACTTCCCAAAGTCAAGAACACATCAACACATTCTGGGTATATGTTCAGTGTATTTACAGGTGTAGCCTTGCCTGGTCTCTTTAAGGTACTAGTCATATCACAGGCATGAAAGGCAGAACCTAACAGATTTCAGGCTTCATTTTCTGTATTATGACTTTTACATTCAGGAAGCAGCAATGTTTCCTACTCCAGTGTCAAACGGGACGTCTTGGTCAATATTCTGCATGAATAAAACAAGCAAGACAAGCACGCCTGTGTCCAGGAATCTGACTAAGCGAAATAATTCTAGTGTCAGCCTCCTACTGGGATGACTTAAGGTCTTGTACACAACTTTTGTCTATACTCTTATCATCTACACTTGGCAGACAGAAACAGTCTCCCTCGCAAACAAGGAAAAACTGCCTACCTTTTACCTTGGGACATATTTTGATTTGCTCCATTCACCCAGCAAGGGCTTAATGAGCTGTCTTTTGTTGTTTTTATTGGCAAGAAATGATTTCCAGTCCCGTGGAGTCTTTTTCCTGGGGGCCAGATAGCAACAGTGCCCTTATCTGTGTCTGCTGGATGACCATTTGGGGTGGCAAGGGCCCATGGAATAGGTCCAAATTGATATGTCACAATCTTTCAAGCATATATTATTGTGCTCTGACAGTATGACTAACTAACCAAACAGATTTCTTTCTGCCTTCAACTCTTCAACCTTTTTCTGTAAGCGTTTTGTTCGTTGCAGGCCATGCAAACATCTTAAGTTTGTCCCTTTTCAGTAGAGAGTGAAAGCTGACATTCCTTTAAAACAGCCTACAAAGGAGTGGAATGCTTCCCTACCAATGCCACTTGCATTGAGAAGATTATTTGTGGCAGCATCTGGGGCAGGGGCACCAGAATACAGAATATCAAGTTCTTTGTTGTATTTCACATTAAATGGATTGACAAATTTATCACAGGCCTGAAGCAGTTTCTGAACATCAGCTTCCCTTCCTTTGATTTGAGCAGGTTGAATGTTTTTATGTGCAGAGTGTCAAATTAGTCATATCAAAAGTAGCTTTAAGATAAGTTGCCCCGGTGTGCCTTGTCAAAAACCAGCTATGGTATGCTGGGTAATTTCTGCTGAAGCTAACTATTCCCCCAGGGGATTTTGCATTCCTATTGACAGTCCGTTCAATTGTAATGCCAACAGTATTGCATGACAAAGGGATTTTAGATGAGAAACACTGAAACCATTTCTCTGTAGCAAAAGTTCAGATACGGAATGTGTTTCAGATAGGTTCAGCAGGTCAAAAGGTATACAGGGAGGTACCCAGCATACCTGTGGTGGTCATATGCAAAATACTGTGGACAAACCTGCTGCAAAGCATGGAGATCAAAATAGTTCTCTTTTGTTGCACAGACATGCTGCAAAATCAACCACATCTTGTTCATGTAATCTACCCAAACTTGGCCTATTTTGCCCATATCACCATAACGAACTTGTTCCTTTAAGTTAGAATATTGGAAAAAGGTATTCTGAAGTGGCCTGTTGACACCAGTAATTCCATTGCATTGGGGTTAGGGGACTTTGAGACAGCTTTGATGGTCTGTTGTGCTGCATCACCCAGAGACAGGTCAGAATATAAGGCTCCCTTAAAGTATTCCAACAGTAGCCTTTCAAGAGTTCCCAGTGACAGTGTGTGCAGACGCATGGCTCACTTATAGTGCTGGCCTTAAACAACTTTGCCCAAAGAACCACTAGCGCATAATCCAGACGCAATTACTTTTTCCTCAAAGCCACTTTCAACTATATGTTTGCCCAAGGCAGCAAGGTATGAACTGACGGTATGGACACATCCATTCGCCCAATTATATTACTGTACTTTTCAGGAGATATCCAAATAAGTGAGTATCCGTTCTTAGCAACCAAAAAATCAAAAGTTACAATGGCATCACGACCAAGCTCTTTTGTAGCCTCCTGTGATACCTGCAAGACCTTTAGAAAGGTAGCACTATCAGTAATTGGTAAATTGATTGGTGCCATATAGTCTACCACAGAACACTATTTCCTTTATTATGTCATGTAGAAGACAATCAACCCACTCAACCAGGGACAGTTTGGTCAGTGCCATCACTGCTAGCTCTGCATAATGTCCACAGAAAGTTTGATGACTGGGCTAGTTAAGGTACATCAGGAAAAGACACTGAAGAAATGCTTGTTTAAAGGATAGGCTCACCTTGCTGCTTTGTATAGGAAAGGAAGCAGCTGTGTCGACCTTTGATGAATAGATCTTTGCTTTGCGCTGGGAACACTTGCTACTTCTATTGTTGAAGTAGTCCCTATGGCTTCCTGTATTACTATACCAGGAGCTGACAACCTGTACCTGATGGTGTCTCCTTATTCAAATTAAAGTTGTCTCAAGACAGATGGACAACAGAACTGGAATTTCGGGCAATTGACGAGGGTACAACAGACTTAATAGATGTTATCTGATTGCACATTGCTGTTTCCAGTTAAATGGTCTGTGAATATGAAATGTTATGTTGGCCAAGCCTATTGATCATTGTAATAATCTGTGCATTACCAGACAAATAGTGAAGCGTCATCACCGACAATATGTGCTTTGGCATTTTCCACTGCCCATAAGTGGTGCTGTAGCAGATATCTTCCGCACATGACTTAACAAGAGTCAGACCTTGTACAGTTTATTTCTTTTGTTCCCTTCCCATCATAAGATAACACTGGAAATCTTGAGGAACTCTCGGTGGTTATACTTTGCCAGACGTCAAAGACTTTGCTGTGGTTGGCTGCAAGAATGGCTGAGAATCACAATGCGCAACTTTATTTGATACATAAGAAACAAAGTCACTCCCTCCACCCTCCGAGAATCAGATACAGCAGCTTCAAAAGCTGCCTCTACTGCATTGCCTGTCCTTACCTCATTAGAATAGACCAAATCACTTCCGCAATTTGGTTGCCAAAAGTTCAGCCTACTACCACAGTGCCTCACTAACTTTTCTTTCATTTTTTTTTCAGTCTGATAACTTGGTATTGTAAGCGTATGGATTATTGGTATGGATATGCTGCAGATATTTCTCACGCATTGTCATTCTTTCCATATTGGAGTTTTAAATGATGCTTTTTTTCCATATATTGACATATGTATTCAAATGCGTGGTCATGTGTTTGCTTAATGGCGTGCCACTCTCTGTATCACCCTTTGCATGCCTTACTTCCTCTCTTGTATAATCCCTGCAATAAGAATTGTGATAATGGGCCCCATAGGCCGAAGTTATAAATGCGACACACCAACTTTTCATCATTTATCGACTCTGCATCAAGCATCTTTGATTGACCTCTCTGCCCCTGCTGTTACACGGCTGAGTAACGTTTTCATCGTACACTTGACTTTTTAACGGTTTGCCACAAATCAAGCACTGATCAGCTGGAAGAAGAACACATGAGTGACTTCCAGTTGAACCTGTGTGTTTTCTCTTTACCTCAGAAGATTCAGATCAAATGGCACATCTGCCTGTTACCTTTTAGTCAATGTGATATATTAGTAAAACGTGCATAACAGCAATCATGACGCTAGTGCTTACGCCACCCTAATGTATCTGGGATATTTTGGCAAATGTGGCCACGTCTTAAATTGGGGTTCTCATAAGATTGTCTGAATCAGACTACCCTCTTATTTTTTTTGATGTATCAACAGTTACAGGCCTGATCAAGGAACCGTGCGGTCATTTCGAGCAATGAATGCACTCTCGACTTTTGTACATTGACTTTGACTTTCCCCGCTTTTTTGACACCGTTATCCTAACAGGATGTTCATCTGGCATATTGGATCAAGAGCAATATGACGGCAAATTACCCTAATCATTGAAAACAATCAACATGCACAGAAGCTACCTCAGAAGCTATTTAAATCGGAAATCAAGCACTTAAAAACAAACAAGTACATGTTATTCAGTATAAAATTAAATTTACTAGATTTCTACTTATGGTCTTATTGTGTAGCAAAAATCAGAGTCAGAATATGAATGTGAAACAGAAAGCAACAAATGCCTCCACTCTAAACATCTTCTAAACTAATAATCATGTCTACTTGTACTGGTAACAGTTACTGACTGCAGTGCACAATTCACATTACAAAAATGAGTTTCTCACACAGAATGACCATGCAGAACACCAAATGGGTTGCAGTTTCACCAAGACGTCAAGGGCATTTGCTGCAACCCCTGCCAGAAAACCTCTACACAAGAATGCAGCGACTACTTGAAACAGTGTCAAACATAACACACGAATGTAAACCAGCCATATGACAACGAGAAGCCAAAAACCCTCGACAAACTAGACAGAAAAGTGACAAGCAAGCACACTTTGCGAAAGACCAACTTGAAATAATTAATCCTAACACTTAAAAGTGTGCTTTTTAATATTAACGTAAATATGTGTTTAATTAACTACAAAAATGTATGTCTTCATTTAATGGACACTTTTTACCAAAATTTGATGTTGATGCAAACGGTGTACATTTTTATAGCTTTTGGAAAGCCCTTGATATGGCAGAAAATTATACATTTACGAATAAATGAGAAATATTGTGTGTAGAAGGCTGTTAGACGTATCTAAAACATTCAGTATCTTTCTCAAAATAAAGTCACGTCACATAGGGACCGTTTCATCATTCCAAAAAGTTCCGAGGTCGCGCAAAAATTATACTCGCATCTATATATTTTAATTTGACATTATATTATCAATAGTTACGCATATGAAAATAACCTTGTGAACTAAAATTGAAGTTAACATTTAAAGAAACTCGAAAAATACGTAACCAAATTCATATAAAATCAGAACACAATTGCTCGTTTTTTTATTTAGAGACTGACAATTTTTCTAATCAATCCCTTTTTTCATTAAAAAACGCTGCCAAATTATTCTTAGTTGACCTTTATATTTCGAACTTGTGGCGTTGTCTTACGTGAAACAGACTACTGGTTGCCACGGTAACGAATAGAGCAGTGAAAGAAGCGCCACTCTGCAAAATTGTGCTGGTTTCATGTATTTTAGACAAGAGGAAGGCAGTGTTTGTATAGCATAGTCATGACAAAGAATGTTGAATTTCAGGTCGCACATATTATCACTCTTTGATGACGTCATACACCTAGATGAAACCACTTTTTATTACGGTAACATGCATCAGTCAACAGAGGGGACCCGCGCTTACATGAAAATAACAGTCTGCAAAATTCCCTGAATGGGGGGAGGGGTCCAGCTGGCCAACTGACTACATTGCCAAACTATCTAGATATCTTCATCCTGCATCTTTCCTGCCGCCTGCTGAACAGAAAACACTCCTGCATTGAATAATAGGCCTGCAGAAGACCTTCCGTACAAAGTTGTAATGGGTTCACCTCTTGATGGATGCAAGAAAGGTGTGCCTGCGAGCGTACTAAATCTTTACAGCAGATCGAGTCACTACCAACTGTCTGCTTAGCTTCCCCTTGATGTGTACGTTCACGTACACTTTATCCTTATCCTAACCAATTAAGTAACCGTCTGAGAGTGCAGTGCCAGCCAGGGACACTCCGTACACGAGCCTTTTATAATGGGAATATATGTATGTATAGATACAAGATCACGTCTGGCAGATGAAATGTACTGGAAAGGAACGCTGAGTAGGTTTTCCACTGTTTAAGCAGAGACTAAAGAGAGTTGGGTGTGAGTTTGGATGCAGCTAGTTTTGACCAGAGGCTATAACCGCAACGCGATTAACAGAGCCAACAGCTGGTCATTTATACTGTCAGCATCATACTCAAAATACCTGTACTGTCAGCATACCACTCAAAATACCAATAATGTCAGCATAGTTCTCAAAATACCTATACTGTCGGCATACCACTCAAAAGATGTGTACTGTCATCATACCACTCACTGTCACCATACCACTCAAAATATTTGAACTGTCAGCATACCACTAAAACTACCAATACCGTCGGTATGGCACTCAAAATACTTGTACTGTCAGCATCACACTCAAAATACCTGTACTGTCAGCATACCACTCAAAATACCAATAATGTCAGCATCATGCTCAAAAATACCTGTACTATCAGCATACCACTCAAAATATCTGTAATGTCAGCATACCACTCAAAATACCAATAACGTCGGCATAGCACTCAAAACACCTCTACTGTTGGTATACCACTCAGATACAGCTAGGGCTGCTCCCATATCACTGGGTACCTGTCAAATATGTTCAGCCTGCCTGGTCATCCCTCTTGTCAACTTATCAGACGCTCCATCGAGTCCCATGTTTTACGTGGATGACAGTTGGACCATGTTGGATGACAGTTGAACCATGTTCGTGTCGTTCTGTCAAATATCTCAGTATACTTGCACAAAGAAATGTTTTGTCAAAAACGAGACTCGAGTCACAAAATGAGGAAAATAAAATAAAATCGGCGAAATCTAGCTGTAAGCTATTCTCCAAAGTGGAACTACCTTGCAGCAAAATTCTACACTCACTAAAATGAGGTGGAAAATAAATGCAGTCGGCGATATTCTTCATTAGTTATAAAAGAGTGCCTTTCACCCTCCTAAATGTTTACATGTTATTATTTTGTAAAGTCGAGTCAATATGTTAAAGAGAAACGGTATTGTTTTGCAGAGGTTTGTCAATATTTTAGGAGAAATTTAGGATGTATCATATGCAGTACCTTGACATAAGAGTCTTTGAATGAGACTTAAGTTCCACCGAATTAACAATGTTTAAAGCCATGTGTTAATAACTTGTTAAACAAACCCGTCAGAATACTACTCAACGAAAACAAAGCAAACAACAATCAGTGGTTCAGGTGGTGTTTATCCCTTTCAATTCTGGTGGTATGGGTGGTACATTTGCTGAAAAACACGTTTTGAATGGCGAGTTGTCACAGTTTCAGTTTGTAAAACGTATGTTGTTATGTTATAATAATACTGCTTTGTTTGAAATGACTGAAATACTTGTCCAGATGACAAAATAACCATTTATGTGGTATATCACGATTTGGACGTTACAAAATTCCCTCAAAAAATGACACAAGGTTTGCATTTTGTAGTACCAAAACACCAGGTTATTTTTCATATAACAATATCATGTTAAAACTAGATATCTCCGATCTCAAGAACTGACTGTGAAGAAGCCTACCACGCTCATACACTAAAAAGACTCCCTTTGAACCCTGAGCTCCCACATAATGTGAGCATCTCCCCCTGGGCTCCCACGGCAATACATGTATTTTGATCAGTTTTGCAGACCGCTTTAACGGTCTGCCGGGTTATATCATCTCTTGCTCAGACCGCTATAGTGGTCTGTCGGGTTCTATGGGTTAACATGTGAACTTTAAATGTACCTTGCAAAAATGTGTATTGTTGCAATGTAGCCAGACATGAGTGACATTGGATGAAAAGGGACAGAGGTTTGGGCTAGATTAAAGCCTTCAAATTGCAAAACGACCTTGACCTTTGCGCTTAAAAAGGCCGAATAAACGTTATCGAAATATGTATTGTTACAATTTGCTATATTTTGAGTCCAATATAATTAAAATTTGATTAAAATAAACCGAATTGTGGCTAAATGAAAATCTTGAGATGACCAAAATGACATTGGCTTTGAACCCTCGGAGGTGATATGTAAATGTGCTTAGTTTGTCCTTGCCTTGAGTTATGCATCAAACTTATCATCAAAGTCTATTATGAATTACTTGAGTTACACTACAAAATATGTTTTCCCCAGCTCAGCATACCCCGCAAAATTAGGTCAAGGTCACAATTAAATACACAGGATAAAAGTGTATTAGATGGGAAATTAATAGTGCCCGATATTGATCCAAAGGTCATCGGCAAGCTGATGTGATAACCTTCCACATATTACCAACAACTAAAAACCGTAACTGTCGTGACCTTTGAAATATAGGTCAATGTCACAAATAAAGTATCAGGTGCAAAACTTAAGTACACAAGTGGAATCTTCCTAGAACAATGACTGGCAGGCCTGAGTCGTCTTTGAGATTTTGCCCATACAAAAATTTTTAAAGGAAAAAAATATTCAATATTTTTAATATGACTACACCTCTAAACCTGAAAGTGCTAGTTATACTTAGCTTTCTGTGCAGCCGGAGTCCAGCTATGCATACAACTTAACAGCACACGAAAAATATTCGAGTTACGGATTGGAAAACGATTTTTTACAACAGGGCGTCCTGATGAAATGTAGATCACTGTCACCGATGAAATATTGAACAGGAAACTTCAGCGTACACTACGTATTGTATTTGTGTCTTTTTGCCCAGAACCACTTCCTAGTAGTCAATATCCTATTCCGCAGTTCGAACTCTTTACTCTCCATAAGCTAACCTGTCCCTGTCTAACCTGTATATATATGGAATTACTATTGTCTATATTGCACACGTTCCTCTGTAAAATTTTGACATAGGCTGTATCAGCCCAAATAAATTAAAGGGTCTTCAGCGGGTAACTACTCAACATGTTTCGGAGCCTTTTACCCGTACACGTCTCTCTGAGTAGCGGCTCCTTGCCTAAGCTAAATATTCAGCAAAGACAACCCACATAATAATGAATAAATATGAACGTGGCAATTGATGAATTAGCTAAATATGTGAAGTTTTGCTTGTAAATGCAGAGCTTCATATCAAAGAAGAATACCTGTCTAACAAACCATAATTACCAAATTTTCATAGTACAGGTTCAGATAAGAACAATTTGACTTACCCCTGAACCAAAATGTACCCTTTCTAGCTGGACAGCTTTTCCTAGTTAAACCATCCGCCAATGTTTAACTGAAGTGGAAACAAGCTGGGGCATTATATTCAGTCCCAGTGATTGTAAAATAAACAGTTGCAGCTAGACCACCTGTACAAACCAAGGAAAATCCTAACAAGGACTGCAACAATGTACATCCTGTACCAGAGATGTAAAACAAACTCCATGATGACACCTACTCCTCAAACAATTAAGCTCTATTTAACTGTCAACCCTGAGTCAATGTGTCAACTTAATGTGTCAGGTTTGTGACACTTGAGAAAATACTGTCAATTTTGAGTAATTTTTTAATAGTGAGTAAATGTGCATTTAGGCATGTCAGAAAAGAATGGAAGTCATTAGCATTTATGCCAAAAACATGCTATCAAAACAATTTTTCTTAACAGGATTTTAAGTACAATTAGGCAAACATGCAACTGTCGTAGGCCGCTTCTTGCTACCTGTAGCCCCTGGGGGTTTACCTAACAGAAAACATGTAAGCCTAAAATGTCTGATAGTAAATATTAAAACAGAAAGATGCCAAAAGATAAAGTTAAGTAGCAAAACAGACAAGTCTAAAAACTGTAGATTATTGCAGCCAGACTTTCTAATAATCTTTGGATGTTAACAGTAGAATTATAGGGCAAGTCAGAAAAGAATGGAAGTCTTTTGTATTTATGTCAAAAGAATGCAATGAAAATATTAACCAGATATCAAGTACAATTAGGCAAGCTTGTAACTGTCGTAGGCCGCTTCTTGCTACCTGTAGCCCCTGGGGGTTTACCTAACAGAAAACAAGCTAGCCTAAAATGTCCGAAAGGTGAACGTTTAAACATAATGGTGTCAAAAGATGAAATTAAGTAGCAAAACAGGCAAGTCTAAAATCTTTAAAATTATTGAAGCCAAACTTTCTAACCATCTCGGGATATTTACAGCAAAATTTGTTGAAATATTTGATCAAAAGTACACCTTTGAATCCTCTTGACTCAAGTTTATTGTAAATAAATTTGGTTCTTGATGCAAAGTCCTGAAATTTAGAACAAATACGACCAAATCTCAAAATTTGTGACAAAAATGTATTATATCCAATAGTATCGGAAATATTACTGTCCGGGAAAGGATAATTAACTACTTCAAAGTTAAACTCATCTATTTTGTGATAGACTTTAATACAAAACCTGTTATTAGTGACCTGAATATCCAAGTCCAAAAATACATCTCTGAAACAATCTGAATTGTTACCCTCCAAAGGGATATCTTTTGGGTAAATTTCTTTAGCAATTTCATTGAAATTTTGTACATTTACACAAGCAATGTCATCAATATATCTTGCGTTGTTTGATAATTTTGTAGCCATTTGAAAGTCCTTTTTCATCAATTTATTCATATACTTAAATTCAAGCCAGGTTAAATATAAATCTGCCAGTAAAGGGGAGCAGTTGCTACCCATTGGAATGCCTTTTATTTGTTGAAAAACCAGTGGTCCGCATTGAACAAAAGTATTATCCAAGAGAAATTTTATAGCATCTATCAAAGTTTCAACAGTGTAAGATTTAACGTTACTTTTTGAATATTTATTGTCACACTCTGTGATGCAAAGATATTTTAGCGGGCTTTACCATATTTGAGATTCCGCGTGTACAAGATCCCTAAAAGAGAAAACAGGAGTCTTTCTTCATATGGCCATATGACCTTGACCTTCAACTCTCACCCTGCATATTACTATTGGCAAAATGTACTGAGGAGACCAATTAAGCTTCTTCGGATGGTCTGTTTAACCAGATCGGGGCAAACATCTGGAGTTCTTTTTTGAAAAGAGAAAAGTGACAGTATGTGCTGTGAAAATGTCTAGACGACCAGATGACGGGGACCTTTAAACTTTTAAGGCCACATGTAAACATGCATAACTTGCTATTGAGATGAGCTATGCAAGACGCTTAACATCCAAGTTCATTGATAACTTTTTGAGTTAGGGGCCAAAACATTTTTCCGAAAGTGACCAGGGTACCTCTGGCCCGAATACAGGGACTGGAAATATGTGAACACGTCGAAAGAACCCACTTAAGCCGTGTGTTTTGATATGAAATCTACCACCTTCGATGGACCATTTCTAATTTATTTTGTTTCCATGATTTTTTCATGCTCACTCCATTTGTTCTACGAGTGTTTTGTGTGTGTGTGTGTGTGTGTGTGTGTGTGTGTGTGTGTGTGTGTTTTACCAGTGCCGTTTAACATTGCACCAATGATCACTATAGACAAATTACTCATGCGCCTGACAAAGGCGCCTCGCCAGCTTACTGGTTTCTGAGCAAGGTTTGGCATGGCTGTCAGTTATCTCCATGAACTTGTGAACACTTAGTATGTATAACCCTATTTGTATTAATGAATTCGGCTCACTTCAATTTCACAGCGTATATTGTATTCCATTGATAGGTATTTTTCTTGCGAATTGGAATCTGTGCAGATTCTACATTTTAATACCAAACTGCATGG
This sequence comes from Hermodice carunculata, assembly GCA_964020975.1. Classification (NCBI taxonomy): domain Eukaryota; kingdom Metazoa; phylum Annelida; class Polychaeta; order Eunicida; family Amphinomidae; genus Hermodice; species Hermodice carunculata. The sequence goes on from OZ026620.1 coordinate 1,778,362, forward strand.
CCACCAATGCATTTCCAACAAATAAATAAGAAAGTAGACGAGGTCCCGGCCAAAGCCTTCCATAATGACCAATAATTTCAAATATTGTGTGTATTCGTCGTTCTCAACAATTTATGGGAGTAATTATATAAGATAATTGTTTCTTTAATTCCCGACCACGGGTGGCGGCTCGGGTTTTGGGCAGCTCCGTTGAGTACAGTCTGGAAAGGTGGTGTAACTTGCTTGACCAGATCTGTCGTGGCCTTCTCCTCGTAAAGGATGTTCACAAGGTAGTGGATCATTTACAGTGTTCATATGGTAAGCCACTGGCCTGATTTTGTTTGTTCAGTTTTCACAAACAATTCATGTATTTTACCGGTCATACGGTGGCCTGTTGTGTATGATCAAGGAGTCTATAATGGGGGTATGATCCTCTCACGGTGTGAATGTATGCAGCAAGGTCTCATGAAATTGTCACCAATAAACGGCAAAACTAATAAATTGGATGTCCAGTGTGTGTGTGTGTGTGTGTGTGTGTGTGTGTGTGTGTGTGTGTGTGTTTATTACTGATGGTAACGGAAAAGGGAAATAAATAACATTTTTTTTTATTTTAAGGAAAAAATATGTAGTGAAATTATGAGAGGGGGGCGTCACGTCAACAAACCTCTACCCTCTTCTGCCTTCATTGAGCCAGCCTTGCCCGGCACAAGCTTAACAGCGCCCAGAAGAAATATATGTTAGTCTCATAGCATGGCCCCGTAAGTGCCTGCTCGTAAATGGCAAACAGTTTTGTAGCAAATTTTCATTTTCAGACGTCATTTCAACCTCATGGTCCCGAGGTGCCTCAGCAAATACTTCCCTTTGCATGCAACTATTAAATGATGCAGCAAGACTGATCCTAAATGCACGTGCCTGCCGCGTGCTTATGACGACTGTGACAGCATGCCCTTGCGCCTGAAGGAGCGTGATCCTTGTGTAACATTTATCTTGAACAGGGAGGTGTATCTCACGCACCTCCCTGTCTTGAAGCTGATTGCAGTGGGACTTTTTTTCATTCGCCAGTGTTTACAGATATGTTTTATACCGGATACCTGTATTGACAAGCCGCTCAGCTGTTACCTGGTCCTCGTCTGTCTGTGATTTGACTTCCACGGCTGGGCAGTCTTTCGTCTGAGGCTCTCTGGCATTTTGCGGGCAAATCGCTTAGAAAACTTCTGCATCTTGTAGCGCACACATGGATTGGTGAATCGCTGGAAGGCAAATTGTATACCCAATACAGGTAAAATATAACATTATTTGTTTCTCTTGTTATGAGAATTGACGTTTGTTAAGGCTAGAATTGCATAGAAAATAAAAAGAAATGAGTTATGTAATATATATACAATTCAAAGCACCTAGCGCCTCATAGTGGATATGTAATAATTGTGGCAACTTGTTACAGCATGTAATATTGCGGTATGTTGTACACACACACACACACACACACAGAGAGAGAGAGAGAGAGAGAGAGAGAGAGAAACGTATATATATATATATATATATATATATATATATATATATATATATATATATATATAAATCCTATTCATTTAGCCACTCGATTTGCATTAACACACACGGTAACCTGACAGATAACATCAATAAGGAATTACAGAAAGTCTACGAATGGCTAGCTGTTAACAAAGTATCCTTGAATACAGTAAAAACTAAGTATATTATATGCCATTTCCCTCAGTGAAAAAAAGGACATTTTAGATCTGAAAATCAACGACATTTAAATATCAAAAACGTCCCAATTTGATTTTCTGGGTGTACGAATTCACGAGACTTTGAATTGGCAAGCACACATCAACAAAATAGAAAAGATCAGAATTAGCTCTAAGGTGTGTATTTGCCCCGAATACACAACGGAATACACAAACTTTTGGATGGTCAGAGCTGTGTATTCCCATTAGTTTGTATGTTAAAGCAACCTTGAATAAACTGGCCACTTATGTAGCAGTGGTTATATGATATTTGTGAGGTATTTAGTTATGCATCTAGTTTTACTGTCTGAAATTTGATGTTTCTATGTGCAGCAGTTTTCAAGTTGTAAAGTTGCAAATTACAATGGAAAGTGATGGGAATACACAAGTTTAGCCCTCCACTCACTGCAGTGCGCTCTTTTAAGCAGTTCTTGAACCTTCTGTACTTGCCCTCGCCTATTGGCAATGCACTTTCGAGATTGATAGGTATTTTCCAAAAACTGAATAGGTAATTACCTGTAAACGCTCTCTTACTTATGTATAATTCACTTTCTCTACCCCATCTTAATTATGCCCTCCTATAGCATGGGGCATCTCATGTGACTGCATTTTCAAGTCACGGAAATCTATTGTTCGGCTGATTTGTCTTACAAAATATAGCGCCCATACAGATCCACTTTTTAAAGCACTAAAAACTTCTCAAAGTTGAAGATTTATTAAAACAGAAAGCTCTGAAATTTTACTTCCTATACCTTTAGAACAATTTGCCTGCATATTTCAATGATATTTTTGCACAGACACCTGCAAATTAACTATTTCAAACTAGAAACAAAGAATCCCTACAACTCCTTGTTCGTAAAAAAAAAAAAAAAATACCCCGTAGATGTATCAGCTTTTTAATTCTTTCATTCCTTAAAAGTACACCTCCTTGCATTGAAGACAAAGTCCATACTCATTCTCTATCTGGTTTTTCGAGATACGCTAAAACTCATTTTATTAATAAATACATTGAAACATGTTAAACGTGTGTGTGGTTGTGTGCATTTGTGATAATTGTGCACAAAAGGCTGGCCCCAAAGCACATATCAGAATTAATTTCTTAAAAGTATATTTAAAAAGTAAACTATTTTGATAACACACTGTAGCAGAACAAAATGTTTCCGAAGTTTTAATTTTTCGCATTTTCTCAGGTAATACAATGCGGGAAAGTAAAAACCGTCAATTATTTTTATAAGTCTACCGAAGACATGACAACAACTTGCATCAGACTAGAGTAGAAACTGAAAGGAAAGTAATGTAACAATAATCTTACAGAACTTTATGCATCGTGTTTTCCTGAGATCACCGAGTTTTAGTGTTTGACATTATCTATTTATCTTATAAACTTGGGATGTCTAGCTTAATAATTTTTGATATGTGGAAATTTATCTTGTTCAACACATTTTGGCTCATAATTTCGGCAAACTGCAGATGGCGTCACTAGTATCATTTGCAGCCGAGATTTAAACTTCCTTCACTCAAGTATATGAAAATCCAAAATTACAGATGCTGGGAGGTTCAAAAGATTTTCACATTTTGGCCCATGTATTACATAATACTGTAAGTGACGCCACCAACATCGAAGTTGAATTGTATTTCCATACGCTTTGTAAATGTAGAAAGTTATATGGGGCAACCTGAAAATTGTGAGCTATATTGCGTTCACAAGCAAAAATTTACAGACGGACGGACAGACACGAGGGATCGCATCAGCTCTGTGAGCTGAAGTCAGCAGAGCTGGCTAAACAGGAAATTTTGATTTTAATATATTTGTAAGTTGAAATATGTAGCTCAATATGGTGCGATATTGATGCATTTTTAATGTAGGTCTACACTTCATACTTTCTTACATGGGTCTAACATCATTGAGGGAAAGAAAACAGTATTTACGGTATCCGTACATTGATTAATGTTCAAAACACTGGTGTGTTCCTGTGTATCTCTGGATCGATTACAGCAACAATGATTCAATTGTGACACATTTGCTTTGTCTTATTATGTCCAACTCTCCCATAATTATCCAGTCATAGATATTACAAAAGTCACACACACCAGTCGCATAATTATGATTATGAGAAATAGAAGAAAAGAGCGTATCTATTTTGGGTCACTCGGGAATTACGAAGATTTGTATAGTGGTGGAATTTTAGGCCAAAAGGCAGTCGCCGCTTTCATGGACAGGAATGAACCGAACATCTCAGCATTTACCATCATGTAAACGTTATGTTGATATATTGTATTTGCATGAAAAGGTCCTAAAATATGCCATCATGTAAATGTGAAGTTAATATATCCTATTTGTGCGAAAAGATCTCTATGTTCCTTCATTTAAACGTTTGATTAATATATCGTATTTATATCGAAAGATCTTTATATTTACCACCGTGTAAACGTTAAACGTTAAGTTAACGTATCGTTTGTGTATGGAAAGTATATTCGCAAACTTTTCTTTCCTGGCCAATCTTTGGCTAATACATAATTTTATTAGAAAATGTATCCAGACCTAGACCGAAGAAAATCAAATGATTTACCATATTTAATGTACAACCTTACTATATGCATAATTCTTTACATGTACAGCAGAAAATATAGTTACGTGTAACTTTATTTTCAGAATAATTGAAAGACTTGGCGCTTTTTACATGTTATGCAAGGGGTTTAAAATTCTTTTTCATGTACTATTTGTTTCCGCAGCCATCTATTCCAAAGACTGAAATACTCTTTAGTTTATCAAGCCTTCAGTAAATGTTTATCTCATTTACTTAGTTTATTTCCACAATCGTTTGCCTAATTTTGAATGCATCTTATTCCGAGTTCTCTTGGACAGCTGGACTTGAAAGCTACCCTTTCCCTTTATAGTTTTGATTTATTTTTATACCCGTTTAGGGGGTATATAGTATTCTTCATGTCCGTTCGTTTTTTCGGTGCGTACTTTCGTCCAACCGTTACGCCAAACTTGTATCCGCAACTAATCTCACATCGTTTATCCGATCAATTTCAAATTTTGCGTGGTTAATGGGCGTAATGAGAACAATGTTTATTCATGGCCTATTATTATTATTATTATTATTATTATTATTATTATTATTATTATTATTATTATTATTATTATTATTATTATTATTATTTTGGATTTGCATAATGATCCTTAAAGTCTTCATATCAGCATTGATATCTGTGTGCATAAATATACGGTATTCTAAAAAAAAATGGCCCGGATCAGCTTCAAAACAAGAAGGAAAGGCTCCAGGTAGGTTTCAACTTGGAGGATTTCATTTAGAAAACTAGGTCACTAGGTCAAATTTCTGGGTCACAGTGATGGAATCATGTATTATATTTGTCATTACGGAATTACATCTTACTTGTTCGACTGGATTTTACAAAACTTCACCCAGCCACTTGTGAAGATAGATATGTGCCGTGACTCATCCAAGGACTTGACAACGTCATGAGCCATACTCTCCATCTTTAATGTCATATGCTCCGAAACATGTTCTGAGCAGTTACCCGCTGGAGACGCTTTACTATATTTGGGCTAATGCAGGCTGTGAAATTTCTACAGAGGAATGTGGAGAATATGTACAGTAGTGCTTTCATATTTGTATAAGTTGGACAGTGACAGGTTAGCTTATGGAGAGTATAGAGTTTCAACTATGGAGTAGGGTAATGGCGGCTGGGAAGTGTTCTAGACTACAATACTCAAGTGTAAGATGTGTACTGTTCATATTCACTGAGCAAATAGTTCAGATGAACATTACCCATTTTCATAAATTTCAACCCAACAATGGCAGCAAAGTTAATTATACCAAAGGCAGAGATTCAAAAATTACCGAAACATCAACATTCATTCTGCAATACCAATGCGAAGAAATATATTTCATTCCTGTGTTTGATGCAGGCTGTCACTCAAAAAGACAACGGATGGTTTTAAACCGGTCCTCTCAACCTTTGAAACATCCAGTAACTGTAGAATTCATGTTTTTTTTTCCGCCAAAACATATAGCCTAACCACCTAAGACGCAGCATACACGAATAGGTAGCCGTCGTTTCAAAATGAATATCATATTTAAATGTGACTATGCTCCAAATACGATACGTGTATTTAGCCTAATTAGTCTGATTATGACTGGCTTGCTAAGTTTTTCTGGATATCATGACTGAAGTGGTATATCTTCTCGAAATGTTCAATGACTCTTTACAAGTAAAGGTCAAGATTAGGTGGCCGTTTGAAAAAGGAAATCGGGCTTTCCTCACATGCGAGGTTTATGTACTGTGTGGCTCTACTAGTTGTGTTCATATGAGGATCATAAACATCTGTACTATCGATGCAATTGCATGGTGTATCAGCCGGGAAAATACAGACATAACGAAACCAAAAACAAAACAAAACAGAAAAAACAAAAAAACAAAAACAAAACAAAAACAAAACAAAAAAACCCCCAAAAAACTAAAAAAAACCCCCTTTCCTTAAGCAAAGATTATCATGTAGAAATGGGCAAATTGGGTTGTACATCTTTTTATCTTTAACTCATCAAGTTAAAGTTTTTACAGAACCCTACAAAGAATGTACGTTTCAAGTAACTATTCTTATTTTCCACTCACTGGCGTAAAAGGGAACACAGCACCAGTCACAGAGGATGGGTTGCGCGGATTCATTCAATTCATCTCCACTTCAGATTGGTAAGTCAGACACTGACCGATAATGATTACATTTAAGAATCGTGATTTTCCGAAGTATCGTAATTTCTGCCTCTGATCAAGACGACGATCATCATAAACAGCAACTGCATGTAGTCTATAAATGTTTACACGGTAGGGAAATTTGGGGACATCTTTGGTGACAAGAACACATGTTCATATTGTAATGGTGTTGGATTAATGATGTACCCCTTTATGATGTTAAAATTGTAATGATATTTGATCAAGGGTGTAGGCTACATAAACACATTTATAACTGTTAATATTGTTATGGTATTTGATCAATATAATTTACTCTTTTAGCCTTGAAGCGCACATTCTCATAAAATTGCACGCAATGATGGCATACCAGACGGGATATAAGCCCACAACATGCGGTGGAGGGCTTCAGCCGGAGTCCTTCGGTCCACAACCAACAACAAACTATGGCTTGGAAGAGTATGATAAGACACACAGACAGCAACTCTATAACCCAAAGCCAGTACAGATAGTCCACACAACAGACCGGGCTCTCCGCGCCAGACCTCCCAGTTTCTTGGGCTTCGCCATCTGCGTTACCTTGTGCTGCAACCCAGTTCTAGGTGGGCACGCATCAAACCTTGTACTCATAGCATAATGTGTCAATTTTCCAGGAAAGGTATTTCAAAACTATAAAAGAAGATTTGCTGTATACAAATCTGCATGTGTGTCTACGAAGCTTAACACTGTACAAGATGGAACTTTACATTTAAGGATGTAATAATTTAAAATTTGATTTGCAAAAGTGAAATGCAAAAACTTGTGTTGAATATTCATTAAATGCGTACATGCAAATAACACATGCATGGAAGTTAGAACGACAGTTCTGCCTACTATGAAGATGTTGAGCAAGACAATTTTAAGTCGCTCTGATTAGCAAAAATCCAAAATGCAAAGTTTTTGCTACGCGTCCATTTGATGCACGACAGTGAGTAATTTATGGGAAGGTCTGAATAGTATGTTTATGATACTTTGAGTGATATTTGATATTCAAAATTGCACGTTTGAAATGCCCCTAATTAGTACACATAAAACATCACAACTTTATTCCATATACATAAGATGTACAATGGCCATTAACTAATTTGTGGAAGATGGAATGGCATTTTTTTACTGTAGTTTGACAGATATATGAGATTTAAAATTATTGGTGTCCCTTTTTTGCCCATATTTAACATCTTTACCCTTTCACACGAAAGGGCACAATTTCATCAACAAGGCTACCATCATGCCCAATTTGGAGTCTCCAGGTGTTATATTGCATCATATCATATCATATCATATCATATCATATATCATATCATGGTGTCGGAGAAAATACTTTTTTTTTAATGAAGGAAGTAAGAATTACTGGGGAAACGGCTGTGTTGCCACATATGTTATTGCCTGCACAGCAGACCAAGCTCCGTGTTATCTGTACTACTCTTCTGAAAAAAGCACGGAGACAGCATACATTATTAACTGCGGCAAAACAGTATGTAGGGTCTACAACTGGGAATTTTAACAAGCGGTGCCATTCCACTTGTTTGGTTGAGATATTTTTTATACAAACTTAACAGTCACGTGGTCTTTGCTCAACTGAAGGTGCGGCATACATTCCGTGGCTATATGCGCGGTAGATATATTATGAAGAACTGGTTATTTTAGGCCGTGTATACAGTTGCCAACACCACCTTGCAGTCTTGATGGTCACTGAATCTTGTTAGCTCTCCGCTCCGGCTACGTCGACCACGCGAGCTTCGATATTCAAGCTGCAGAGAGACTGCTGAGTGGCCTTGTTATCTGGAGTAATGGCAGCTTTCATATCATGAAGCAACACTGCAAGCTGTCTAGTATACACGTGTTTAGTACCTCAGAATGAAGTCAGTTGCATGAGTTGAGGGTTAAGGGAAGTGTGTTTTTGATGTAAACAATCCACGCTATCAGTTGTACGGAGTCAATGACAAGGTTCGCAGAGTAGCCGGCATCCCGAACGGTGGACGGACGATATTCAGCCGTCATGGCGCTATTTTCCTCTGAATGCATCCTTCATGTTTATTGCGAGTAGAACACTTCTATTTTCAACAAATCTGACTATTGCAACGGAAAATTTTCATTATTTAGCAGCATAATCTGGCTGTTTATGCATGTGAATAAATGTGAACTTATCAATAAACAATTTGAAGATCTGAATAAGTTTTCATAACTTAATAAGACAAACATGTACAATGATCCCCTCCTCCCACGAGGACCGCCTCAGATACACGTGTTTTTAGTAACCGTATGATTTCTTTTCAATATCAATGTATATATGAACAACTTTAGCATTTGAATCAGCTCTGCACCAAGTTCACGTTTATGTGGTCTTCATTCCGAGGTGCCACTGTTCGAGATCAATGAGCTCGTTCAGTTACGGCTCGGATGGACTGCACCTGCACGAGGCTATTTTCAATGATGTCCATTCGACCAAAAGGTCACAACACCATAGTCTATGCTATGATTATGTGCAATCAAAAACAAAAAAAAAACAAAAACAGAAAAAAACATAAACAAAAACAAACAAAAAAAACGCATGCAAAAAAACAAATAAACAAAAAAAGAACAAAAATAAAAACAAAACACAAACACAAAACCGCAAAGCAAAGCAAATAAAAGAAGAAAAATTTTAAGCTTAATGTCGTGTTCAGCTTTCTGAACAGCAATCGAAGTAAGAATTGAATGATTAATTGCAACAAAATAAAACAATCTGATTGTTAAAAAGTCCGATTAATATTGATCTTCTTTGCTTCATGATATTCATAAAGTATTCGCTATCGAAAATAAACATATTTGTGATCAGAACCGCCCTGACTGTTGGGCCATACGACCCGATAGTTCAAAATATCAAGTACAACGGCAGAACGAACGTTCTCGTTAAGATTGAACAATGCGTGCACTTGAGTGGAACTGTATAATGTTTAATATAATTAATTCTTTCCTCAATTAGATTGTTTAAAAAAAACAAAAACAAAAAGATCCTAAACCTAAACCCGGTGCTTTTTCTTAGAATATACAATCAACTTTGTTAATAATCAAATTTTATCAAAAAATCGATAGCCTTTTTGTGCATTATACGTTCTTCGCTGTTTCTTGTCAATGTCAGTAAAGTGAAAGTCAAGCGAACATTTCTGTTCTTACTGGTACATTTTGTTGTTCCAGGTCTTACTGCCGTTATCTTGTCGGTATCATCCAGGTTTGAAGCGGATGCGGGGAACTACGCCGGAGCCGAGTCCAGAGGCAGAGTGTCTCGGACCCTCAGTGCTACTGGCATTGTTGTCAGCTTCTTAGGGGTCCTCATATTCGCCATTTTGTATTTTACTGTTCTGGGTGGCCATTTTATACCTCACTGACATATAGATTAGAAGCAGCTGTTCATATCAACTGTTATTATAAATGAAATGTGATAATGCATGGGCCACTGACAAAATTTAATTGTTGGTAGCGACGACGATGACGCAGATGATTAAAGGAATGTCAGTAGTGCCCAATGCACAGCAAGTGGAAGTACCTGGATCTATAGTATAATCACATACACAAGGCACGTGTCTATCTTTTAAACATATAAAGGAACACTAAGCACACTGGTATCCTCTTACCGCTTAAACATCTAAATGTTTCACATAAAAATTGATTTTTTTTTTTCGAGCTTGAGTGTGTTTATGTTCCCTCAAAGAGAACCCCAAGCTGGACCCCACCCCACCCCTATTGTGAAGAGCTGGGATATGGCTTTTCCTCACTTCAGAAGAATTCCTCTTTCTGTGTTTAAAATTATCGTTTCAAAATGTCCTGAATTTCATCTTTAATGTGAAGATGTGATGTGTTTAGTGTATGTAAGGGTTGAGGTAGGAGGGTTTTCCTCCCTTCCTGTTCCACTAACTTCTTGTTTTGTGACCACCGTACAGCAACCTTCTGCAACAATCACCCAGCCGAAAACGGCACACACATACATGTACCAACTGCACCAAATCCCCATGCATAATTTTTGACAACTTCAGAAACTGAGACTAAGGTACGCAGTGAAACAGCAAGAATGGCCCGATATCTTCATCAGATACATCATGTGCAACTCTAACCTGTAGCCTGGCACTCTTTGGCGGCGAATTGTGCTATCTGGCGGCCGTCTGCGGGGACCCTACTCGGCGGCAGCTAGCCTTTACCCACCACCATTGAGGCTCGGGTTGCACGGTAAAATGCACAGTTTGCTGAACTGGTAGCACGGAATAGTATGGGTTTAAACATATTTAATAGTATTGCACACGGAATAGTATTGGTGCAGATCGCTGGCAAATGCCGCAGATGGCCCCCGATGTCAAATTCAGCAGCTACAAAAGGGGTAGGGAGTACTTTTGAGAACTTGGCACATACGTTGTGGGTAAAAATAAATAACAGTCAAATGTTGTCAAGGTATCATAAAGTGTTTGAAGAATCAAAACGTTACTTATATAAATACATGGCAGACATGGAGAACTGATAATGATGGTTATATTTTTGACAGCTTGCCATGAGTTAAGCCTACTTTTAATGACATGTAAATTGCATTGGCCGTTGTGATTCGTACAAAATAGTGCCGAGCACATATGACTTGCAAGCTGATTTGCTTATTTTTCTGATTTTTGCACAGGTATTCCGCAATTTAAGCAAATATCTCAGAAGTCTCTTCATCCATAGTACTCAATGCCCACCATGCGATACTATTAAAAGACGCAGACACGTCTAGAAGTTCACCGTCGCCATTTTACATTTCACGAAACGATAATGGCAGGCTTGAAATGGGTGCGAGTAAAGTAGGAACTGTTTCGTTTTTCGTTCATTCATTCTTTTTTGTTTGTTTTTGTATTTGGTTTTTTTTTTATTCATTTTATTTGATCTGCTACCATCACAAAATACCCAGTCAAGTTTTTGTTTGGGCTGTCTGCTCAGCCGATAAGAATTAACACTCGCCAAATGCGGACGGTTCAGGCTATACATGGGCCCAAATGTACCAATCTCTTCTAAATGAAATGTATACGACATTGTGAGGTAGTTATGTCTATGTGCCAACACAGACATATTGTTTTTCTAGGAATTCTTTCTTTCTTTCTCTCTTTCTTTACAGGCAAATTTGTCCGACATGTCATTTGAAAAGTATTACACTCACAAACTCCAAACTTGACACTCTTATACTTCTATAGATGAAGTCTGGCCTTTTTATAATGGGAGCTCATGCTTTTCAAAATTATGTAAATGAGGGCTAAGTTTTAAATCTCCAATATCTTGCATTCTATAGTAGATGTGGTTCCGAGTGTATAGGAGTTCGATCATAGCAAGGCAAATGTCATCTCAAATGTCAAGGTCATGTCAAGGTCAAAGGTCAATTTTAGGCCACGATGTCATTTTTGAGGTCAAGCTTTACTTCAGGTAGAGGTTTTCTCAAGGTCAAAGGTCATTTCAAGGCCACTTTAGATAATGGCTTTCTTCTGGCCATAACATGGTCACTTTTTTTTATCCAATTTTGATATGTTGGGCTCAAACTGTAGCTATTGTAACACTGAGCATTTTTATAAGAACATGTAACCGAAAAAGGGCAAAGGTCAGGGTCACTTGGCCCTTTGAAAGTTTCATCTTGCCATAACTTGGTAAACTTTCATCCGATTTAGTTCATGTTGAGATTAAATTGTTGGTATTGTAACACTGTACATATTGGTTCAGGGGTAAGTCAAATTGTTCTTATCTGAACCTGTACTATACAAACTTAGTAATTATGGTTTGCTTGACAGGTATTCTTCTTTCATAATGAAGCTCTGCCTTTATAAGCAAAACTTCACGTATTTAACTAATTCATCATTTGCCACGTTCATATTTATTCATTATTATGTGGGTTGTCTTTGCTGAATATTTAGCTTAGACAAGGAGCCGCTACTGAGAGAGACATGTATGGGTAAAAGGCTCTGAAACATGTTGAGTAGTTACCCGCTGAAGACCATTTAATTATTTGGGCTAATACAGCCTATGTCGAAATTTTACAGAGGAACGTGTGCAATAATGACAAAAGTACTTCTGTATGTATATAGGTTAGACAGGGACAGGTTAGCTTGTGGAGAGTAAAGAGTTCGGACTGCGGAAAAGGGTAATGACTACTAGGAAGTGGTTTTGGACAAAAAGACACAAATACAAAACTGTGCAATTTACATGTGACCTGTAAAGGTCAAATGTCAAGGTCACGTGGACTTTGAAATTTGCATCTAGCCACAAGGTTAATGTAATGTGAACTAGTTATTACTAGCTACGGTTTGCTGCCGTGTGCCGTGAAATATGAATTGCCTTCTATGATGGAAAAGTGCGACATAGATCCCCGCAGATCGCCGCAGTTTGCCAACAAACACAAGTCGATGACACATGCCGCATTTCGTCGCCGGAAAGTACCAAGAGTTGCAGACTGGAGTTGCCAGTGCGTGCATACAGAGTGTTTTAGTTGCATTGATTAAGGGATACAACAGTGACATTGGATAATGGTTTCATTTAATGCTTGCAGAATAACTTTTGCAAGATTTCGCGTTCTTCTACCTCCATAATTTGAACAATTTTGACAGCTTAAAATTGATATTTGTTCTAGACTTTGATAAATTGTATCAGGAAAGCAAAATGATATCAATTGAACTTTCATGTGTGGTTATACACAATTTTGTGCGAGTGGGATAATGTGAATTTGTTGTTACATTTATCTCGTCCGTGTATTTATTTCGATGTACATGTATATGTATTTTAGTTTTCCCGGAAATGGGCAAGTAATAGAATATACTTTATTAGTAGCTTTTCACATCTCTTTTGGGAGGAAATGATAGTCCTTAAAAAGACCTTTTTGGTTGTTGTTGTTGTTAATGGGAGGCTGCATTCATCAATAGCGAGTGTGACCGCCACGCTTCTGTAAGTCAGCTTGGATCCACCTTGGCATGCTGCTTGTCAGCTTGGTGATCTCAGCCTGCGAAATTTGATTCCACTGGTCTGTGAGCCTACATGTATGTACCAGTTGGTCCAGGGTGGCTGCAGGTTCTTCATGCTCATCCATGACTCGGCCGCTAAGCACATCCCACAAATGCTCGATGGTGGACAGGTCAGGAGAATGGGCTGGCCATGGCAACAATGTTGAATGGTCAATTGTGTAGCTATAGATACTGCATGCTGACTCAGCCAGTGTGTGGTCATGCGTTATCCTGTTGAAGCAGTAGCTCTGGATATTGTTGGATCCAGTCCTAAACTGTGGGCAGGATCCTCATCCATGTGGGCTGGCCTGTGAGTGTCACGTTCACCCTGATGAGAGCTATTCTCCCTGTCGCTGTAATTGCCCCCCCCCCCCCCATCCATCATGGCACTGCCTCCTCCATAGCAGTCCTGTTCTACCATACATCCTTCTACAAACATCTTGGAAGGCATTCGTCGAACCCTTATCCTTCCTTCGTAGAAATCCAAGCAGAATCGCAATTCATCTGACCACATCACGCTGTTCCATTGATTTGAATCTAGTCCAGGCCGCATGTTATTCACACCAATGTACCCGTCGTGTCTTGTGTGCAGAACTGAGAGGGATGCAAATGGCAGGGCTGAATGCCCTCAGTTTGGCCGACAATAGTCTCTCGCTATTGGTAGACTGTGATGCTCTGATGGTGCAGGCCTGGCGCCACTACTGACCATAGCTTTCGGTGGAATGAAACCTATGCGTCTTCACATCACGGCTTCAAATACTGGATCAAGTAACAGTCATCCGTCCCATCTGGGATCTTGATCACCCAGATACAGCCTTCCTCTTGCATCATCTGGTTTCCTGGAAACGCCCCCACCACCTTTTTGCCGATGGCCTGGAGCACGCCATTATCCTGGCAACCTCCGCTGGGAAAGACCAGCCTCCAACATCCAAAAGATTCTGAACCTGTCAAATTGAGAGAGATGTGAGTGACGCGTACACCCTGGCATTGTGGAGTCACATTGATCCCAGGATTAGTGCCATTGCCCCCTTATAAAGCCCATAGGCACCCCAATACCAGACACACTTTTTGCACCTCTCGAGCTTGTTTGTGTGTATGACTGCTCAGGCACACCCTAAGCTATCCTGTTGATGTTCCATAATATTCCATGCGACACCCCCCTTTTTCCATATAAAGGCACATTTAGAGCAGCCTGTGTCATACCAATGGGGGTGGCATCTTTTTTTCCCAGCAGCATATTGTGAGATTATTGTGCTCTAATTATAATTTATACAAAAAACACAAAGGTGCATGATGCTATTAAATCGAACAGTTTTAGCCTGTCCACACCTAAAATTGAATTGACAGCACTATATCAAAATAAGATCACATTTCAATCCTTTCAAATTCAAATCGCCTCCCAAAAGCACCAGATTATCAGTTGTTGTCTGCTTTAATGTTTTCACTGAATTTGTCGTGAATTGAAGCCATTTTACTTGGTAATTATGGATAAGGACCTGCATATCAGCAGCACATGTCCCTGAAACCAACAGTTTCACAAGGCACGGGTTGCCCCAACATGTGTCCAAGAAGGCTGTTGACACGGGACTATATTGTACTCAGCAAAGGGTTAGCGTGTGCTGGATCATTACAGACACGGACCGTAAAGCTTTGGGTGCCTTGTCATATCTCTGTACAATCATTATATATTCATGGTTGTTAAACATGATACAGCTCTCCGGTTCAACAATCTTTCTAACCTTTCAAAAACAAATACCATCTCGAATTACTGAATATATTGATGGACATGTCCAGGCTCACGAATATCCAACAGAAATAGTTAAATCAAACATATTCGTATATTGTATGCAGTGTCTAATGTTAACAGCAGTTTTGTATTCCCTAAGATGTTATTTAATCGCCAACTTCATGCATAATGCGAGATATCTATCCTAACTTGTAAACCCTAACTTGGAGACCTTAGGCTTTGTAGCAATTATAGATCTATTTCGCCATAGAGTTTAATCAGTAAGGTGTTTGAATGTCGATTGAATAACATTTAAACACGTTTAATTATTTTAGAGATAATGTTGTTTTATCTGATTGTCAGTCTGGATTAACCCCTGTCGGCAGTGCTGTCAACCAGCCTGTCTAGTTATATCATACTTTTTGTGAAGCTATTGATCTGCAAAAAGATGTAAAGGTTGTTTTTTCCCGATGTCATTAAAGCGTTTGACCGAGTTTACCATCCTGGTATCCTGCACAAACTTAAAAAGGCTGGAATATGTGGTTATCTTCTTAGGCGGTTCGAAGATTATTTAGAATGCAACGAGTCGTTATGCAGGGTGGCGGCGCCTTCTTGGGGTAAAATAAGAGCAGGAGTACCTCAGGGATCTGTATTGGGTCCTCTGTTACTCTTAATATATATATATATATATATATATATATATATATATATATATATATATATATATATATATATATATAAATGGTACTGTTAATGTGGTAAACTCGTCTATTAGATTGTTTGTGGACGTTACAACCCTTTCTATTGAAGTTGAAGACTCCACTTGTGCGACAAGTTATCTAAATCTGGATCTGAAGCGGATGGATAGTTAATCGTTTAAGCTTTAACCCCTCAAAGACAAGAAGTACAATTATATCTAAGAAGCGAATAGCTCTTAATTATCATGATTTAGTCTTTATTAACGAAACCTTACAGAACGGAAATGAACATAAGCATTCAGGCTTGATTATATGATCATACTTGACGTGGACTAATCACATTAACAGTTTGGCTACAAAAGGAACAAAAATTGTTAATATTATGAAATATTTACAATATTGCTCAAGTAGGAAGTCATTAGAAATTATTTATTACAACTTTGACCGTCCGATTCTTGAGTATGGTTCAGTTGTGTAGAACGGCTATTCTTTACAGGAGTCTCAATAGCTTGGAAATGTTCAGCTTTCTGCAGCGATAGTAATAACAGGGGCAACAAGGGGCACTAACCACAATTTAAATTATGAAAAAAAAAAACAACCAGATTTTGAAAAGCTATCAGAGAGAAGAAAGAAAAGTAAATTGATTCTATTCTACAGTATAATACAATGTTCTTGCACCCCATAATCTGAGGAATCAAGTTCAAACCACTCTTTCTGATCGCAATAGGTATAACGTCAGATCACGCCAAAATTCGTCAAACACACGTTCGCGAACAAAGTTATTCGACAGTTCATGCTTTCCTTCTGTGATTAGATTGGATTGTAGAGCGAGTTGCCTTTGTCTGTGCGTAATGCTGAGTCTACTCCTGATTTCAAAAAGAGTCTTAACCGTATCAGTAATGTTAAGAAAAAAAACAAGCTTTTCTATATTTTTGATCGTCGACTAGCCATTATTCATGCTCGGCTAAGGATGAGATGTAGCAACGTACATGAAAATCTTTATATAAAAAGGCTGGTGGGTTCCTCTTAGTGTGCCTGTGTCAATACAAACGAAGATTCCTTTAATTTTCTCTGCGAGTGTGACAAATACAGATTACATAAGGAGACATATTAGGAAGCACAGGTATTAGATGAGCGCCATTCACAATCCAGACATTACTTTATGGCTCCCTACATTGCTCTTTTACCGAAAATGAAATAATTATTAAGGATGCTCAACAGTATATAAATGGCGCAGGTAGACTCGGGGCAGTGGCATGGAAGTTGGTATAACAGTATATCTGTATATTTAAACACAAAGTAGTTGTTATATGTAACATCTAAATCAAGATAGAGTGTGAAGATTTACCCCCAACCCTTTTGCTGTCTCTAGTGTCTTGTCCTGGTTCAGTTCCTCAAGCCGTGTCGCAGTACCACTCGATCTGTCTTGCCATTTATTGTTACATCTCTCACAAGTGTGTCGAGCAAGTTTATCGTCTTACTTGTTCTGAAATGTCAAACTACTCCTCCTTTTTGTGCTAGAGAGATTAATATAGGGCTATGCCAGGTTCCCCAATTGTTTTTTCAATAAAATATATTTAAACCAACTTGTAAATAGTATGCAAACGATAACAAAGGCTTATTTTCTACATATATTTAACACGTATAATGAACATGTCCTTACGCTTATAAACTTCATTTGAAGTCTTTCTACCAAAACACTGGTGTCAGCCAGATAGGCTGACATTTTTGGCAGACATCATTTGATATGAGCCAACTTGTCCAAAAACAAAACGCAGAGTAAGTACGATACAGCATACAACTTTGGTAAACATTAGTGGTTGTTGACAAATATTGAAGTATGATCACACCGCGCAGGAAACTTAACCCCTCAACCCTATAATGTCACGTAAAGTTGACCGTTATGATACAAAATTAGCAATCCCAATCCCACGTCACACAGCCTTCCGTCACGAATCGCCTGAAATACAAATTGGTGACTTCATGTTGCATGAAATGCCCTTATCCTGGTGAATGACTTGTACGAATGTTTGTGTGACGGAGCAATTGTAAGGAGGCCAAAACTCTTGGCAGAGCAGAACGTTTTGAATAACAGTTTACAGGAATGATAAGGACCAAAGCAAACATTAAACCACTGTAGTTGTTTATGATTAGAGTGATATACAAAGTAGAACTGTGTTTATATTTCTTGCTTCGCTTGTACTTTAACACCACTTCGCCCGCATATTTTTTCACCTCGGCTTAAAATATACTATGCACAAGCATTATATAAAAAGTTCATAAACACATACACTTACACTTCCCCTAGATTACTGTGCCACATAAAGTACACTGTATCACTGTGCTTCAGAACTTAAATTGTGCTTTCCCTGAAGCAGGAGAGGCGGTTCAGAAATCGGGGACGCCAGATTGGTATAAGGCCCTGGACAAATGTAAAATGTATATATTTTGTCACTCAAAAATACAGTTTCAAAAGGAGGTATTCATAAGTAACTGTGGCCATGTGCCGCCCTCTATCGTACATCCGGAAACTTGACAGTGAGGAGGGCAGATTCATGTATTCTGTGGGGCAAAATATGTTTACACCATATTTAGAAATCTCCTGAAAATATGAAGCCACGCCCCCTGAAACTTGGGACCTATATTCTGGCCCCCAAACACTCTTTGCTATCTATATATGACCCAATCCATAATGCCAACCCCCCCTTCCCGAAAATAACTGACTACGCGTGTTTTTCATATTTCAGGTTTCAAATCGACCCAAAATCGATCATTTTACACTGGCACACGTCACGTCTGACAACGACCCACATTCTTCACACACCGAAGTGATTTGACGTTAAGGGGAGTAAATGGAAAATCCCCACAAGTGACCACCCTACCAAATAGTAAAATGGCTAATCTGTCAGACTATATTCGTGAAGCTGGCTTTAAAGACTAATTTATACCATTTTTATCACTTTTCGTAACATTCCTTTAACCCGGCCGCCTGTCAATCATTGAACTTGTGGTTAGCAGGATAGCTTTGTAAACAGTGTGACGGCCGCACACACACACTGCATGCCCGGAGACGAGATTTAGCGAGGGAATGTTTGTTTTCTGTGCTGGTGTAAATTTAGTGGAATTTTGACATTTTTAAACAGAATGTGATAAAATTAGAAAGGGATTTGTCTTATAAATATATAGTGATAACGCAGGGAAAGCATTAGCACAACACAATCATCTAAAAAATTACAGTGCCACCTCTTGAACAAATTAAGGTGTAGTGGTCCCAGGAAGTGCCCTTATGCAATTTCAAGGCTCTTGGCTTTAGAAGCAGTTTCAGAGAATTTTTTTTAAAGACTTTGCCAAAAATGTTATGAAACAAAAACGCACCTTGGTAAGGACCCACCCAAGGTACATTACTACCAAGTTTGTAGTTGATCTGGGAAATGGTTTTGGAAAAGTTCCAAACGTGAATTGTGGACAGACAGATGGCAGATGTCAGGTAACGGACCATCCGATTGGCTCAGCTGACTGACAAGTCAGCTGAGCTAAAGAGACGAACTCCTATATGTCTCCTAATGTATGATATCACAATCTTTATATATATATATATATATATATATATATATATATATATATATATATATATATATATATATATATATATATATATATATATATATATATATATATATAGAATACATGTCTCAGCTAATACCAACCTAACGAAATTTATTTTTCCAATTTTGACCACCGGGGATCGCCCGACGAGATTAAACGGTATTTCGTGGGAAGTGGGACACCACTATCAGCAGGTTATCGACAGCCATATTAAAGTGTATAGACGTGAAGAAATTGGGGAAGTTTGAAAGAGTAATTTTGATCAAGTTAAAGCTGTACTGTGCCTGAAATATGCCTGTGTACAATTGCATCACATTGTCAGTCAGCTGAGCTTTTTTTAGGGTCCGTCGTCCGTCCATCCAGAACAGTAGAAGAGGTGGCTTTCAGCTAATACCTTAGTACACTTTACCTCACAACACCCCTAGTCAACTTTATGGTGCTAAAAATTGTATTACTATTTACCTCTTTATACCAGTGTCGGTATGGTTGAATAGTCCATGAATCTTTTAAGTTTCAAAGGAGACGTCGGTCCGTCGTCGTCCACAATTTACATTTTCGACTTCTTCTGAAAAACCGTCAGCCAGATTTACTTCAAATTTTGTGGGGATGTACCATGGGTGAGTCTTTACCGAGTTTATTCAAATGGTTATGTCCAGTGATTTTTGGATTTTTTATGATTTTTTTTTGTTTGTTCTTTTTTGGGCAAATCTTAAAAAATCTTCTCTGAAACCGCTCACTCAATTGCTTTGATATCACACATGAACACTTCTAGGGACTCCGAGTCCTAAATTTGTTCACCAGGTGGCGCTGCAATTTTTTTCTAACTTTATATTATTTTTTGTGTGTTTTTGCTATTTTCGATATCTCCAGAACCGTCATGATCCTCTTGTTTGTAAAAATAACAACAATCTAAGAAAGCAAATGCCTGAGAACAATTGTTCATTTGGTTTAAAACATAAGCAGCTGCTTAAAATACTAAGAATTTTCATTTGTTTAGCAGAAAAAGTGTAATTTTCAGATCTTTCGGTGAAAAATTCATGAAAGTGTCCTCATCATGAGGCATAGTTCTGTTGTCTAGCGATATAGGCTGCAAGAACAGTCACTTATGAATTTCTTACTGTAAAAAGCGTGTGTGGGGGGGGGGGGGGAGCACCCCCATGTGAGTCCGCTCATGTGGGAGAGGAGGCAGTCGTTTCGAGGGCGATAAAAGGGAACTGCCGAACCTTGCCAAGAAGCATGTTTGTGATTGCTGGAATCAACAATGAAACCTTTTGCTTACATTATCTTTAAAAACACTTAAGTACAGAGCGGTAATTTGGCACTGCGCGAAGGGAATGCAATGAAGTGCCACTTTACCAGGAGATCGGCTGGTAGACTTGTGTGGGCCTACAATGCGAAAAGTGCCGCATGGGGGGTAGTATTAGAGTTAAATTAAGTCCAGTGAGTGTGTGGAATCACTGACCGACGTCGGATATCATGACCGAAGCGCTCATCACTGGACGGCGGAGTGTTAGTCTAATCCTGAGCTTTGGACATAGAAGTTTCACTTGTGCCAATGTCCCGGCTCAATGAAGCTTCTGTGCCTGGGGATATCTGATCTTCAGACAAGTTTTATCAAAACTTATAAACAAAATTATGAGCCAATCGGGTTAATACGCTTAACGCAGCATGTCTTATTATATATATATATATATATATATATATATATATATATATATATATATATATATATATATATAGATATAGAGAGAGAGAGAGAGAGAGAGAGAGAGGAGAGAGAGAGAGAGAGAGAGAGAGAGAGAGAGAGAGAGAGAGAGAGAGAGAGAGAGAGAGAGAGAGAGAGAAAGCTTTGTGCGTAAGGGTTCAGCCAAAATTATCAAAATTTTCAAAAGCGTACACAAAGTACTTACTCTTTCTTGTAACCCCCTCACCCAAAAGAAAGAGAGTACTAAAAATATTGATCAACATTTTCAAAATTAGCTGAAAACGTACATTAACCCCCCCCCCCCCATGCTTACTTTATGTACTGATGTGAAAATGCAATTTTTATACCTTGTACAGTTGGGACCAAAAGCCAGAATAATTGAGTTGACTCACTATACATTATAGGAATTTCCAGCAGCAACAGTTTAATAAAATATGGATTTTTAAGGATATGTGATTAGATGTCACAGGAATATTTATTCTAAAGTTTAATTGACCTGTCAATGGAGCAAACTGATCAGTGCAGACCTAACTTTTTAATCAGGACTAAGAAAAAAAATATGAGATGAAACCCTGAGTATTGGACCATGGTTTTACATGTATATATATATATATATATATATATATATATAATATATATATATATATATATATATATATAATATATATATATATATATATACATGTAAAAATTGATGTCCCAGCTAGTACAAATTACACAACCCAAATGAATGACTGGTTCAAAAATATGAAGTCAACCGATTATGTTTTGTAATAGGATGATATAAAACATGTTGCCATGAAAACTTATTTCATATTAACAGCCTACATCACAGTACCTTTTGCAGCAATGAATCAAACACTGAAGACTTGTTTTTCCCTCACTGTTGTAGTCCCAGTGTTGGCCTAAGAGGATAACACAATGGTTATATTCAAAAGTGTTTTTAATAATAGATATGAGCTAGCAAAGTAAGCAAATTTAACGTGTAAGTGTATGGGGACTTGAATTGGGATCCCCTACAGACTCATTGTATTTTCTGCCTCCAGAGGTCAGTAGTGTTCCAAATATGGTAGGGACTTTTGAAAATCGCCATGGTGTATTATCTCCTTCAAAGGAGGGGAGTCTGGATTGAACTCGGTGATCAGGAAAAGCTTCTGCTGATCTGAATCAGTAGTTGTGCCTGTGGAGGGAATAAGAGGTGTCTGCCTATCCACTTCTCGCACTTTATTGATGTTTTGCATACAGCTTGTCGGATGGATTCACTTCATAAAATCTCAAGAGTTTGAGTGCATTTGTCTAAAAATGAGCCTCAAAATGGTAAATACGTTTAAATCTCCAGTGATGGGGATATATATATATATATAATATATATATATATATATATATAATATATATATATATATATATATATATATATATATATACTTATACATACATACATACATACATACATACATACATACATACATACATACATACATTTATGACGAGGATCACTGACTTGTAACGTCAGATAAAAAACGTCAAGAACGACAAAAGAAAATTTGCTGCAAAAGGAAATCTATGTGCTTCCAAGGCTTGTGTCCTACTGTAGCACAAAACTTCAAATTAAAGGAATGCTGGAACCTCCACTCCACTTAACTTGTTCAAGTGTCCGTAATTAGCATAAATTCAAAGTCTACAACTTTTGTTTGCGGTCCATGGGTGCGCCTATAGCACAAACCTAAAAACTTACGTTGGAATGGCACCTCTACCTACAATAGCTTTGAAACTACTCATGATTTATTATTTTATTAAACTCCCAGTGATGGGGAAATATACATAAAATACTTAAAGCTTATGTATTCGCCTAATTTATTTGCATAAATTGAATGCCACAACTGTGCTTCATGGTTCATATTGATTCATTGCATGCTGCTATGTCACAAACCTGTAAATTGAACTTTGAATGCGGCTCTATCTATTATACTATTGAAGAATATTAAACTTTTTAATTTTTTACTGTCCCTAATTTGGATAAGTTAAAATTCTACAAGTTTTCCTTGTGGCTTTATTGGATGTGCCTGTGGCACAAACTTATGCATTAAATTTTGAATGCAACCTCCGCCTTTAATAGTTTGGAAGATATTCAACATTTGAACTTTTCAGGTGCCCATAATTTGCATAAATTGAAATGCTACAACTTTTGTTTGTGGTTCCTTGGGTGCACTTATGGCACAAAACCTATGTATTAACATTGGAAGTGTACCTCTGTAGTTTTCAAACCATTCAAGGTTTCAATTGTGTATATTCACCTTATTTCTATAAATTTGAATCCTTCAAGTTTGCTTCATGATTCATTGGATGTGGCAGTATCATAATCCTGCGAAATGAAGTTGATTGGCACTTCTATCTTTTATAGTTCCGGAGATATTCAACTTTAAAAATTTGTAAGGCCCCTGATGAGCACAAGTTAAAATTCTACAACTTTTGCTGATTGTTCATTCGTTTGGCAGGTGTCACAAATCCCAAAACAACTTGAAATTTTGTGTCAATCGGTAATAGGTTTGGAGATATTGAACTTTTAAAAAGTGAATTGCCCATAATTTGGTAAACATCATAAATATTCCAAACTAGGTGCACAACTTCAACTATTAGACCAATCACCGTGGCCGGTCGGGTGCTTTCTGGAACAATAGGGTCACAGAAGAACTCCGGACTGTATTGGCTACAGACAGACAGACAGACAGACAGACAGGCAGACTAGATAGACAGATAGATAGAAAAATAGATAGATAGATAGATAAACAGACAGACAGACAGACAGACAGACAGACACACAGACAGACAGACAGACAGACAGACAGATAGACAGATAGATAGATAGATAGATAGATAGATAGATAGATAGATAGATAGATAGGTAATATATTTGTGTTAGCGTACATGTAAGTAAATAAAAGTTCACCAATAGCTTGGAATGAAGAGCCAGATCGAACATATTTTTTTGGCGACATTGAAACCAAACATCTCCCTATAACGTGTATAACCTTTATCTTTATAAAGCGTCACCCTAACTGTAGCATAGTTTTTTCCTCGCATTTTCAATAAATGTAATACGTTTGTGTCAACCACATTTTTTGCCCGACCTCTGAAGTCGGCCGAACTGGTGGCGATGAACTGCAATGTGGCACATCCCACATAACTTTTTTGCGGCGTGCAAGCATCACAGCCAGGGTCTTCTTAGCAATAGGTCATCTAGCTCTGTTTTGACTCTCCGTCATTGTATTGTTGGAGGAAAAGCAAGGATACATTTAAAGGTAGGGGTGTATTTATGCTAGAAAATGTCGACAATGTGTGAGTGACAACGATTGAGTATTCCCCCCTGACCGGTGGTCCAGCAATACGACTTTGCGGAAATCCAAAAGACATGATCTGCGATATATAACCTAACAAACGCAACTGATTTGCCCAAAAGACCTAATTTGAGTTTTTCTTTAGGCATGCACTTTGCATCACTAGTTATTTTTCGGGAGAAGAAATGCATAATGAATGTACAGCGAATGTCGCAATTTTCCAGGTTTTAAGACGGTTAGTCAATGTAAAGAAACGCCCGATGTCTGGACAGGTCTGGTAGATTTGAGATGTTCAAAAGCATTTATGCTCTACGTCTGACTTAATTTTTCCAAGTTCACAGCCAGCAGATTGTACCGCGTCCAGAATATTATAAAACAGATGACTATTTATTTCTGTGTGCCAACACAGACATATTATTTTTCTAGGAATTCTTTCTTTCTTTCTTTTTTTCTTTCCTACTTTCTTTCTTCACAGGCAAATTTGTCCGACACTTCATTTGAAAAGTATTATACGAAGAAACTCCAAACTTGGCATAATTAAACTTCTGTAGATGAAGTCTCGCCTTTTGTAATGAGAGGTCATGCTTTTTCAAACTTATGCAAATGAGGGCTAATTAAAGTTTAAAATCTTCAATATCTGATATACTATAGTAGATGTGGATACGAGTGTATAGGAGTTCGATCATAGCATGGCTAAGGTCATCTCAAATGTCAATCTCATGTCAAGGTCAAAGGTCATTTGAAGGTCAAAGACCACTTTCGATGGTGGCTTTCTTCTAGCCATAACTTGCTTAAATTTGTATCCAGTTTTAATCATGTTGGGCTCAAATTGTAGCTATTGTAACACTGCACATTTTGAAATTTACATGTGACCTCTAAAGGTCAAAGGTCAATGTCATTTGGACCTTTGAAATTTCTATCCAGCCATAGTTGGGTCAATTTCCATCCAATTCTAATCATGTTAGACTCACATCGTAGGTATTGCAACACTGCACATTTTGTAATTAATATTTAGTGTCTAGAGGTCAAAGGTAAAGGTCATTTAACCCTTCGAAAGTTTCATCTAGCCATAACTTGGTCAATTTTCATCCGATTTGGTTTATGTTGGGCTTAAATTGTAGTTATTGTAACACTGCACATTTTTATAATTTTCATGTGACTTCTTAAGGTCAAAGGTCAAGGTCACTAGGACCTTGAAATTTTCATCCAGCCATAAGCTTAATGGAATATGAAGTACCAAATGTTAAAAATTGTAGCATTTAATATTTACAACTTTTGCAGGCACACAGACAGATTTGCTTTATAGCAAATCTTCTTTTCTAGTTTACCATGATTCTGCTGTGGATTCGGTTTATCGTCCAAGTTAAGCGTTTTTGACACTTCAGTGGTCTATTTTTAACACAGACATTCCTGTACTGACTCAGCCAGAAAAATACTCCTGCGTTTATTCGATGGACCAGAGAGCACAGCATACGTTGAACATATGTCGGTTGTTTGATGGAATACCCCGATAATCCACTCAGACGTTAGGGGAATTCACACACACACACACACACACACACACACACACACACACATATATATATATATATATATATATATATATATATATATATATATATATATATATATATATATATATATATATGTATGTATATATATATATATATATATATATATATATATATATATATATATATATATATAAGAAAAAGCCATAAAAAGAAAAAAATAAGAATGTGATAAACCAAATTGTCAGTATATGTACACTATAATATGTATAGCGCCTGATAAAGGAGCTAGTTTTACCACCATACAGGCAATTCCTAAATGATGTTAAATATTATGTTATACGAATTGATGAAATTCCACAACTCGTGTAATGGATACCAATTATATGTATTAATAATCTAAATGGTGTGCCATGGGTCCTCTTCTTGTACGCATAGAGAGTTGCTATTCAATTTAATTATTTCCTACAACCAAAATTGCAGTTCTGAAGAGTGACAATGTCAGTGCTTTCTTTCATTGAAATATTTGCTGCTGTTAGTGTTTTGTTGTGTCCACTTTGCTAGCCATCGGCACATTTTATCACACTCGTTATACCATGTTTACGGCGATGATATTTCACTGTTTACTTCGTTTGCTGGATTTGATCATGGAAAAAATCTTTTGGATTTATACTTTTTCAAAAGGTTTAACCCTAAAAAACCATGGCGCTGATGTGTCTGCAGACAGCTTTTACACATTAAGATTATAACAAGTAGAGCAGTGTGCCATGAAGAATGATTTGAAGGTTAGCCTATTTCCTCGTCGCAGTTTAGGCGTAATTACTGCTCAAAGGGTCAATATTATTAGAGAGGGCACGATTAGCTGTAAGGTATGTATTCATTTCGATACACAATTGAAGCCACACGCATTTTCATAATAATAGTTTGGATGTTAAAGCAACCCTATTAAGTTTGTCATTTCTGTACGATAATAATACTAATTGATAATAATTTATTAGATTAATAACTATAATAAACAATAGTAATGATAATAATAATCCTGATGATAATGATAATGACAATGATGATGATGATGATGATGATGATGATGATGATGATGATGATGATGATGATGATGATGATGATGATGATGATGATGATGATGATGATGATGATGATGATGATGATGATGATGATAATAATAATAATAATAATAATAATAATTGTTTATTAATGGTTATGGAATTCTAACCGGTATTTCAGCTATGTAAGCCTA
The DNA here is from genome assembly GCA_964020975.1 of Hermodice carunculata. Taxonomy (NCBI): domain Eukaryota; kingdom Metazoa; phylum Annelida; class Polychaeta; order Eunicida; family Amphinomidae; genus Hermodice; species Hermodice carunculata. Next base: position 1,805,654 of record OZ026620.1, read on the forward strand.
CCTAGATTTGCCACGAGAAATAAAAAAAAATCTGTGGAGCAGTTTTAAAGTTATTTAGTAGTAAATTACAATGGATATAATTTGAGTTCACAAACCCTGGCACTGAAGTGATTGCAGCGCCCTCCTTTGTTTTTCCATATATTTATATATATGACCTGAACAGTTGGGTCTGATGTATTAATTTTCTTCATGTGGTAAAAATACAGTCCGTCATATATGAACAGTGGTAAGATCAGACTATGCCACATGAACTAACCTCTTGTGTTACATACTTCACAGATATCTGATGCTTTGCCCGTTAATCCATCCCGCAAATGTAGTAGCAAATACCAGCCACAATCAGAACAATTTCTTCTTACCACAAGTCAACAATACAGATGTAAATTCATTCTAATTCACAGCTATCAAGAATTGGGAGGAATTACCCAACCACACAAAATTACTGAAAGAGAAAAGAAACTTGAAAACGCAGGTCAAACGTTATTTATCTGATAAGGCCAAACAAGCTGAACTCAGCGAATTCTATGCTTACTAATGCTGTGATGATGCAACAGTCTACGATATTCATTCAAGATTTTACATATTTTTACGTTTATTGTTTATCATCTATCAATTTTTTTTACCCATGTATTTTAATTTTTAACCCCTCATATTCTTATACCCAGTACCCCAATGGAAATAAGCAGGTTAGCGTGCCGGCTTTTCTTGGGTTATCCTGGTGCTGGTCTTTTATGAATCAACAAGAAGTCCTCAGTGCATCTCAAAGTTACTTTGGTGTTTTGTATTTTAAAAGTTAAGTTGCGTCATTTTAATTTTTTGGCAGACATGTGATCTGATTTCATACGGTATACCTGTCTCTCTTATATGAGTATAATTTATGTACACCTCATTTCCATCGGTATGTATTATTTGACTGGCACCGAATAAAATTTGATTCAATTCAACTCAACAATATATGTTTATGACCAATAGCATTTGCAAGCTCTCAGTCCAATTCAGAATCTGACTTTTCTGGGTCGGTTCACGCCGGCAGAATAATAGCTAAGTTAAAAGGAAGCCTGATTTAGTGTTGCATTTTCTGGCTGACTATCCATGGCCTTTTGTCTCTCGATACCATTCCAGCGTCACTCTCATCTCAGCCTTGAAGTGAGCACATGGCAGAAAAGAAAGGTTATGAAGTGCACAATCTTCATGTGCAGCCATACAGTCCATCAGCTTATGATCATCAACCACAGGGCCAACAGCCTTATGGTCAACAGCCATATGGTCAACAACCTTATGGCCAGCAGTCTTATGGTCAACAGCCATATGGTCAACAACCTTATGGTCAGCAGCCTTATGGTCAGCAGTCTTATGGTCAACAGCCACATGGTCAACAGCCTTACGGTCAACAACCTTATAACCCACAGTCGGTAACAACTGTAGCACAGCCGGTAAATACTACAACAGTGGTGACACTTGCTCCTGAGGCCAGGCCGTCTACAGTACATTTACCTTTCGCCATTTGTGTAGCCCTTTGTTGTAACTGCATCTTAGGTGAGAAATAACAAGAAAGTTAAATAACTTATATGTATGGACTCAAACGCGGCCTGTTTACGAGTTGCAGTGCCAAAAGATCAACCGCGTGATAACCCAAGTACAACTAAATTTTGATCACAAAGACGTAATAGTTGTATTGTTTTATATGGCATTTTACTTTCCTTTATTGGAATTGTTTCCACGAGAGTAGAATGTTAGGTCTAGTTTGTATAACCATATTTTGCTAGGATGAAGGTCAAACCATCATACTAGGAGGTGTTATCGTCAGTGTCCTGGATGGTGATTGTTTGAGCGAAATATTAAGAAGATTAAAGACTAAATTGTGCAAGTGTTTGGAATTCTGTCCTGTTGATTACTGAATGTGGTGCAATTTCTCATTGACATCCATTTCTTTTCTGAATACGCTTCTATATTTCCCATACACTTATATGTCACTGTCGGTACACGTAGCGTGTTTTGTCGTGTCATTGTTTCAGTTAGCATAGAGTAAATCGCTGTCAAATGACAACACTTTACTCTGATGCTGCAAGGTACAGTAACTTGCAGATAATTTACGGCGACTTGTTAAATCTATCGACAACTGAGTTGCCAGTCAAAAAGTAAATTATTTTGAAAAACAGACAATGCTCGTCAAAATGAAGGAAACAGTAAATGACTCTATGCCGTGTTCAAACCATTTTTAATGAATTCCAGATGACACTCAGCATCCTGATTTTACATGTTGTTGCAGGTGTTATTGCCATAGTGTTCTCCGTCTTGGCATTGTCAGATGCAAATCGAGGTGACTACAACGGGGCAAAATCCAAGGGGAGACTTTCTATTGTGTTCAGCGTCATAGGACTCATCAGTGGTCTTATTTTGATCGCCTTCGTCGTCATTTATTTCATTTTTGTCGTGCCTAATAGTCATTATTCTCTACCGTGACCTTTCCATTGACTTTTTTGCGCTCTGTAGGCCTATATAGACTGCGTGACAATGAACGATATGTACATCGAGATAGTATTAATGCATATAATCTGATTTAAAATTTACAATAAGGCCTTTTATTACATTAAAAATTTGGTCCATGATAAACACGGACTGTGTGACGTGGCATGATTAACAGAAGTATGAAAGTTTTTTCCTCTGACCTCAACGTACATTTTTTTTGTTTTTTTGGTGAAGAAGTTAGTGGGATGCACATGTTCTTGAACTGTTTTAGGGTTAACATTTACAGTACAATCAATGAAGACGAAATAAACACAACATTTGGTATTTTGGAAAATTAACATTGTATATTGAAGGCATAAAGGAGACATTAATTGGAACATTTTATGTTTACCAGTGAACTATGGTACTATCAGCTATCACAGATTTGCTGAACATAGTACGGAGTTAAACCTGCCTTTGCCAGCCATACCACATAGGGCGAAGCCCAAATGTGCTATGGCTGACTAAGGCCAAGTAATACTCCGTACTACGTGAAGCTAGCCTGTGATAACGATTTTATCATATTTTCAGTAATAATTATGTTGCTCGCCTGCTAAACCGTGATATAAACCGTATCACCTGTTTGATTTTCATGCTGCACAAACGTTTCTGCTAGCACGCGAAAGCAAGGCTCGCTCGCTAAAACGATATCGATATAAACCGTATCACATATTTGATGAAAATACTGTGTGTTTGCTGCATGAGACACTGAGTGTGGTTATATATTTTGGAATAATAAACCAATCAATTCTGCTTATTATTACTAAAAATATGATAATACAGCATCTTGTCTAGTCAACATGATCAACACAAACATGTATTCTTATTTGCGCAACCAAAATACTGTATGTTTCCTCTAATATATATATATATATATATATATATATATATATATATATATATATGTAGTTGAAACATGCTAATATATTAAGCAGTATTGTATTTATATACAATGTAGTGACTGTCTCAGATATACAAAGGTATACATGTAAAAATATAGTAATGCTAGAACATGTTCTTGTGTACTTTGGATTCTGCATAAATAAAGTGACATTCTGAAAAAGTAGTGTTTCTTATTGTTATTTCTTCATATCCACACCTATATGTATCCTGCCAAGCCACCAGCTAATTGTGGTCTGCACCCAATCTAGATGAACTAGTTTAGTAAATATAGTTAATAAATATATACCCAATCTGGATGAACCAGTTCAGAAAATATGGTATTAATTCATTCTACCCTGAAGGAAAAGTATAGACACATGTGTTTTACATGGATTGGGAATGTGGCAAAGCCTATGTTAATCCCTCTCCAAGGGAGAGATGTTGGCATATACTTTTCTACCTTTTATTGGTGGAGGAAACCGAAGATCTCGGGGAAAACCACCGTTCACGATCGGAGAGGTAGTTAACTCCAACCACATGCCGCCAAGGCCGGGATTTGAACACAGGTCGCAGAGGTGGAAGGCAAGAGCGTGGCCGCCCTGCCAACCGTGAACCCCTGAAGGAAGATTGAGTCAACAGCTTTCTTTGGCATGCCCTGGGCGCATTGCGCCCAGACCACGCCAAGGAAAGCTGTTGACTCAGTCGACGTCCAAATGTGGCACTGAAAGGGTTAATTGCAGTTATTTATGTCTTGGCCACCCATGGGTGCTCTAGAGCCCAAGAATTGAACAGGTTTTTGTTATTATTATTGACGGAAGTTTCCGGTCCCAACTTTATAGGAATTACAAGATTATCGAGCCAAATTCATATTAAATATTGTATTTTCCTATTATTCTCACAAATGCTTGCAACCAATTGACCATTTTGATTTGTGCAAGCACCTGGATGTATCAAACAGATGGCTTGATAATAGCAACCTGATCTAAGTCATTCACATACAATTTTGATTTTTATTCATACTATGCATATGTGCATTACGTGAAGACTAATTTATGCAAGCTACTGCAATAAAGTGCTAAAAACTTATCTACCAAATCTCTTATATTTTGTTGAGTTGGTTGAGTGCATGATATAGTCACCTTTGGCAGAGTCTACTCTAACTGAATAGAGGCACTTGTTGTGAAATGTGAATTAAACCCCTAATCGTAGTCTTTTATCATGTGACAAGCCTCCTTTGTTTTCCTTTTTGAGAAGCTTTCAACTGGCATCCACCATGTTTTTTCAGCTCTGAAGATCGTATGACCTCTCACCCCTATGGGGAGGCTTGTCACATGATGAAAGACTATTGTAGACTGATGGAAGTCGATGGAAGTCTACGTGCACTTGGTTTGAAAGTAATGTACATACATTCCCCATGCAATAGTATCCAATGGAAGAAAATTCAAGATCGATAATTTTATCAACGTGTCTTTCCAAACCAGGATGGTACTATTAAAATGCTAAAATTACCATCATTGCCTTCAATTAATTAAGAACTATTGAACAATTGATGCTTCACAATTCTTTTGCTGGGGACAGGGTATTGATACCTGCGTGGCCGTGTGAAATTAAAACTTTAACAGCATTGTGAAAATCCTTCTCTTGTATTAAAACACTTTGCACTCTGAGCCCGCATATATGCGCACTCACACAGATGATATAATATCAATATAACGATTTCATATTTGTATTCCTCATGAAAAGACATTTCCAACGAATACCAACATGTCATATCTTCCACTGGCGGTTAGTCAACAGCTTTCCTTGGCGCGCTCTGGGCGCAAAGCGGGGGAAAGCTATTGACTTAAACTGGAAAGTGTTAATATTTAGACATTTTATGATATTTACTCTAATTCTCAAATGGGTGGAGAAAAAAGTGGATGTATCAAATATTTCGAGAATCATACATGTACGTATATAAAAAATCTAAATGCCACTATTGATACTATCTTTTTATTAAAGCAGTACTTTTTTTAGAGAGGAATGACGTACTTTATTTTTTTCAGGTGATACTACGAAGGACATTATTTTTTTTTGCAATGTTGGGACGTACATATTTTTTTTAATAAAATGCATAGCCCCCCCCCCCCTAAGTATCAAATGGTCGGTCCCTTATGACCTTTATCGTGTATCATTGACTCAAAAGCTCATTTGACTAATAAAGTATTTAGTTCTGAACCAACGAATGAGTGTTTCTGTCTATATATTTCGTATGTATGTATGTATGTATGTATGTATGTATGTATGTATGTATGTATGTATGTATGTATGTATGTATGTATGTTGGTTACTGTGTCATAGCGTGGGCGGGAGGCTCGACACATTTAGGCCAGCAAATTATTACGATATAACCCAAAACATTGTAGATTTGGAACAGTTGTCCTACCCATTCTTAAAAGCACGTAGTTGATTTATCTTCTGAGCCAACAGAGCTTCGAAAACCGAAATTCTTGGTTACACTAGCTGTAACAACTTCAGGGGCAACCAATATTTGCTTTATGGCACCCTAGTGTGAGAGTTAAATATAAATATGAAATTGGTACTATACAAACTTTCTGCCAATTTCGAATGCAGGTGGACACGCACAATGTTATTAATGGTATTTCAAGGGTTAAGCCTAAACTCTGAGGTTCGAACATGGTTTATGTTGGTCATGACAGATTAATGTATTAGGCCCAAGCATGGTTGAATAAGCTTCTAGTATAAAAGTAACGACTCCAGAAAGCAAGAAGCTTTTAAGTTAAAAGTCGCTCACGCAGTTTTAAAACATACACGATGCCAAACACATTTACAAAATATCGTCTGTTTGACAGAAAAAGTGTTATCCCTGGATGGTCAATAAGTTACATTATTGGCACACGTGTCCTGGTCATGGCTGAAGCATAGTTCCGTTGTCTAGCAACTAAGGGTACCAGAGCAGGTCTGCGGCTGATATACTCACTGGCGCTCGTAACGTTCAGTCAGTCAAGCTTCCGTGCTAATATACGCGGGCGAGGGGGGGGGGGGGGGGGAGGGCAGGAGTGGGCAAAGAGGTTGGACCTGGAACATCTATGCGTTTAATGACCCACATAGGTCCATATCTGCAATAAAATATTCTGTATTCATCTGTACAGTCAATTATTTGTCCTAATAAGATGGTGGCGGATGGGCCTAAAACCATAACGTCGTCACATGGAGCTCCTACATAGAAAGGTTTGAAAGGAAGCTCACATCTGGATCACCATCCCGCTTCACGTTTAGCATGATTTCTCTGTTTCTGAACACACCAACAAGCTGTAACACACCATTTTTTCCAAAACTATTTTCTATAGGTATATCACACAGATAATCCATTGAAATCCGCATATATACACAACAACAGGCCTATAATTGTCGCAAATGTCCCACAAAATCCATTTCGGGCAAAAAGTCCGACATTCCAGCGCCAAATTCAAACGGGTATTCCATCCTGAATCGAGTCCCTTCCGTGGCATTAGCCGTTTGACAACACTTTTCAATCGTCAATCCGATCGTATTCTTTGATCCACGCGCGTTTTAATCCTGTTTTTATTTCCACAAATCGTGAAACCTGACCAAACAAGTTTCCGCTCACGTTCTTCCCTTGATCAGTGTGGATCTGCAGTGGACATCCGAACCTGGCAATGAACTCGTCTACTACTTTCGGGACCACTATCTCAGCTGTTTGATTTGGGATGGGACAACATTGCTCTAGGAATTGTGGGAAGGACTGCAAAATTCTACTGCGTTCATGATTTCCAGCATATGTTTTTTTTTTTTTTTTTTTTTTTTTTTTTTAACTTTCATCCTTCCCATGAAGACAAAAAATAGACAAAAAAGCTGGATAAGAACTTACATCACGAATGCTGAAGACTTAAAAGACAAATTATTGTCGAACAAGGCATTTTTTTCTTTTTTTGCCTCCTCACATAATTCAGAAAATTATTGTGGCATTTCAAAAATTTCCATCCTTACCTTACATTCAGCATATCCGGGGAAAAATGATCAAATGAATTCTCAAATTGTGCATCTTGCAGCATACATACTATTGGGTTATATATGAATGCATAAGTGTGCCTGAAGGTAAGTTGTTTTTGGGGTGGATTGGGGAAACACACAAGATGTGGGCAATTGCATGTGTTGTGGTTGCCCTGTGTTGACTTTCATTCCCGGCCCATTATATGTCAGACACACTTGAAGCTATATTTCATGTTCGGAACGAGCGGGACTCGAACCTGCAACCTTTGGCACCAGTCGCCTAGCTGAAATGGGAAACTCACATATCCACTCCACCAAATCCCCATCCCCAATAAGAATGGTTCAATGGAGGTAGTTATGTGCGAGTGCCATATCAACACGGTAATGCAGTATATTTACTGAATCGGCATTTATTTCCAGAATTGAATATCATTTCCTAGCTTCATGACATATCGTACAGCCACAATAGGTGGTATAAATACACATACATTTTGAAGTAGTGATTTAGTTTAATTACAGTACTGTACTTAGTACACATACGTGTCATGCTGGACGTGGTTCAACAAGGCAAACAGGATTCAAGTCAAAATATTTTACATTCATGCAAGAAAAGTTGGAAACTGATCCTTTGGATTAAAAAAAAATGGGGGGGGGGTGCTTGAATAATTGGTTTCACACTCTGAAATTAGGCCGGTTTACTGGCTTATGGCTAGCATGTAAAACGTTATCACAGGTTGGCAATGAGTACAATTGCTAAGCTCCTTTAATGGTGACTTCTACATCAGGTCGGCTTGCTGACCACATTTGTCAGAAACATTCATTTTTTCATACAGAAATCTATACTATACAGTAGGGCAATACACTTGAATTCAGTTTGTGGTGTCATTAAGTTGTATTTTTGCAGGTCTGTGTATTGTTATTTGTAAAGAACAATTAATCAGAGATTAGTGTTTTATTGATTTACTTGTTTTTTTATTTCTTTCTTGTAATCACTGGCAAGTAACACACACTCGTCCACGATGGCACCAGTATATATCAATATCGCATCCAAGTATCAGTTTATGACTATTCCAGGGGTAGGTGATGCATGTGCTGATAACATTATTGAATTATGTACACGGAAGGGAAGTCCTTTAGTTTTAAAGGACATGCTGGGATTAAGTGGAATAGATTGGCAGGATTGCATGATGAAAGAATTGGTGTCATTTGATATGCCACCCGTTCCAGCAACACAGCCCACAATAAAGGATTTAATGGACATGCTTAAGGTAATAAAAACACAAAATAACGCGCAGACAAAAGCGTCGCAGGATCAGGCTAAAAACTTTGAAGATAAGTTTGACAATGTGCTACAGCAGTGGGACATTTTAAGGGGAAGTGTATAAGAGTCGGGGGGGGGGGGCGGACACAGAAGCGCATCTTACATCCTTGTCTCAAATTGACACAAATGCAGGATATGCATACACCCCTCAAGCACTCGGTTCTGTACATACGTTTCCTATTGGCGATACTCAATTCTCGAACGTAACACACTCGGGGACATCTTATCCAGGAAGTGCGTTACAGCAGGCTGCCCCACAACCATATCCTGCACCACAGATGTCAATGCCTGCTGGTAATAACGTTGCTTACAACAGCAGAGGGTTTCCACCACTGGGGAATGCGAGCATGTCCTCAATCCCTACAATGCATTCATTTCCGCAAGGAATGGGGCATTTTGTTCCCTCGTATGTCCATTCATGCAGCACGGCCCAAGGTAATGTGCCTGGATCAATAGGGTTACCATATGCTGGCATGAACACAAATACACCCTGTGCCTTTCCTCAGGTCATGACCTCTTCTATTGCTGATGAGGATGTACTGTTGTGAACAGTCATTTAACCGGGACAAGGGCAGAGGGAAAATAATTCCAGGCATCCCAGAGGTAGGCATGATGAGAGCAGATTGACTAGAAGTAGAAGTAGGGACCCACCTCTGGCTAAGATGGCTGGGTTCTCAGGGGATCAGGATTGGAGACCGTATATATTACGGTTTAGAGGTTAGCCAAGCAGTTTGGGTGGAACCAAGAAGAGAAGCTGGATAGACTTATTGATTCTTTAAAGGACAGAGCACTTAGTTTCTATGGGAACCTAGGTGAGTCTGTCAGAGAAGACTATGACAGTTTGATGGAGAGAATAGAGAGAAGATTTGGGCGGAAGGACCCACAGCCAGTATCAGAAGGCAGCGTCTTGATTTAAAGCAGAAACCTGAGGATGGGTTAGATGAATTCGCATTAGACTGTTTTCCGGACAGTACTGAGGAATGTAGGGACATTCTAGAGTCAATGGCTATGGAGACGTTCTTGAAAGGGTGTACACACCAAAGAGCTGCCTAACAAGTGTTAAACAAAGAACCCAAGTCATATAAAGATGCCCTAGAAATGATGAAAGTTCACATTCAGAATTAAGACATGGTGTTTGGTCGGTTAAAGAAAGGCATCAAATCAGTAGCTTTTGCCGATGAAGCTGAGGAATTGTTGGAGGTAAGGGTTGCAGAGTTGTCATCCAAACCGAAACCCTTGGATGAAAAGATTGTTTCAGCAGTACCAAAGGAATGCAAGAGAGGTTGAAAATGTTTGCTAACACTCTTCAAAAACTGGTTGCTGGAAAGGAATTAGGGGTCAAAGCTGATGCTGCAGTGCCTGATAAATCAGGAAGGGTTGACTGGGCAGGCACACCTCCAAGGGTATCCAGGCAAGTTTGTTGCAAATGCAACGGGATTGGACATTTTGCCAAGGAGTGTCCAACTAAATCCCCTGGTATATCACCCAGTCCTTCCCTGCAAGGTCCCCGAATAGGGCAAGGCAACATCCCCCCCCCCCGAAAGTTAGAGTTTTAAAAGAATAGGGACTGATGAGGCTGACCTGCACTCAGTCCAAGGGAAGGAAGGTCAGGGTATATTTCCCATTATGCTAGAAGTCCGGACGTTGAGCGCGAGGGCTCAACACTGCCTTGGTCCGTGGGAGAAAAGGGGAAGGAGTGTAGTGAGGGCCAGGTAGTGTTGAGGCCTCGCTCTGAACCTCCGGACTTTTAGCGTAATGGCAAAACGCTGGCGTGGGGTGCGAGAGGTCCCGGGTTCGATACCCGGCTGGACCACAAGAGTTGAAATATTCATGCAATGCCAAGCATACGCATACTATCGTGTGTGGTGAGGAGTGGGTGGAGGTTTTAACGGGTACATAGTCGGATGTACAGCTGTTCCAAGGTTTACGCTTTCTCACAGAAAACTATATATACCTATGCCTATGATGCTATACGCCTACATTCAGATCTGAAGTTCCTCCTTTCCCCCTCCCCCTTTTTTCTACACGCATTTTCATATCCATGTAGCTTGGATAACATATTTATACGAAATCCATATCGATGTTTGCGAGCAAATAATAATTTTCCGAAACACCGAATTAACACACACAATTAATTTCTGGCCTCTGGGATCAAAGCTGCAAATAGGTCGAAAAACCTTTTGTAATCGTATTGTTGCCAGACTCTTGCATGGCTACGTTGTTCGGAACCCGTGACGTTGTCGACTGTTTGATAAGCTGTGTGATGGAAATTGAGCTTATAAGTAACAAAAAACATAGACATGGATGGGATATGTACATTTTATTCAATCTAAAGCGACATAAAAAATATTACTTTCATGTAGCTCCACTTTGAATAAATATCCATGTTAATAAAACGTCTGTGGGAGGCTTTAGAACTCAATGTGCAGTTTTATAACAAACAATATAATTATGTAATTGGAACCTTGCAGTGCTGCAATTTGACAAGCTGCATCCACATGATTTTGAAAAGGAAAATGTTATTTTCTGAAGAAATTGACAACGAACTTTCTCACTCGAGGCTAATCCACTGGCTGTATATCATTACTTAATTTTCATTGGAAACAAAAGTAACTCCTAGACGTATAAAAAAAATGCTGTCCATTGCTCCCATTTTGAATTACCTGCAGGCTTTCATGCAAAATCGTTTATGTTACGTTTCATAATTCTTTCTTAGATGTCTGACATCGTAATTTCAGTTATCTATTATTCCAATTGTTGACGTGTAAATCCCGATTAAAACTTAAAACGGCTAACTATGTGAACAAAATGCATATACGTGTATTAAATTTCATTATCTCCCACCACCTCTTCAATTACGGGCAATATATAATTGCTGGGTTCAAAATTTAAATTTCAAGTTATGCACAGTGACCTGAAGATTTACAGAGCACCACAGGTTTGTGTGCCTAAAGATATCAAATAGTATCTTTTTTGTTATAAATGAAACATCTTATATCCGCAAATTTTTAGCTGAGGTTGTTGATTCGAACGCCTGGTGGTGCAGAACAGGAAACAGAACAAAACTAGAAAAGAAGATTAGCTTCAAAGCAAATATGTCTGGGTGCCTTCAAAATGAGAACAGTCTGAAAGGCTACCCTTTGCCATTGTTCAACATAATATAAATTTTGTATATTAACCTAATTTGTATCAATTAAAATACTACAACTTCTGTTCTTGGTTCATTGGACGGGGCCATGTCACTAACTTATTAACTGAAGTTTGAATAACACCACTATTTGCAGTACTTTTGAAGCTATTCAAGATTAAAATTCTGTGTATTTACCTAATTTGCGTAAATTAAAATTCTCTAACTTTGGTTCATGGTTCATGGTCACAAACCTACAAATTAAAGATGAAATGACACTTCTATATATAATAGTTTTGAACCTGTGCAAGATTTAAATTTTGTGTATTCATCTAATTTGCATAAATTAAAAATACAGTTTTGGTTCATTTGATGAGGCTATATTACAAACTTGAAATTGAGGTTGGAATGACATCTTTATCTATTATGTTTTTGAAGCTAGTCAAGATTTCAATTTTATATATTCACCTCATTTGCATAAATTATAATACTACAACTTTAGTTCATGGTTCATTGGATGTGGCTTTGCCACAAACCTATAACTTGAAGTTGAAATGGTATCTTTAACTATAATAGTTTTGAAGATATTCAAGATTTAAATTTTTCAATGCCCCTAATTAGCATTATTTGAAATTCTACAATTTCATTTATTGTCCATAATATTAGCAGGTGTCCTAAACCTATACAGACACATTGAAAGTTTGTATTTTTCTGAAGTAGTTTAGAAGATAAGGGGCTTATAAAATCTTTTATTGCCCCTAATTTGCACGATTTTAAACACCATGACTATTCCAAACGATATGCCCAATTCGACTGGTAGGACAGTCACCATTGCAAGTTTGCTGGTTTTCGGAATAATAGTGTCACAGAAAAACTTCGCACAAATTTGGTCGTAAAGAAGCTGGAAAGAATGTAGGAAAGAAAGAAGAATTTTTGGGAAAAACAAAATGTCTGGGTTCGCACAACATAGCAAATGCATAAAACTTTTTCGTGCCCTTATTATTTCAGTCCAGATAGTAGACGCTGTAATTGCTACTTATAACAGTTACTATATGTTTGAAGGTGAATTAAATGCAATCAGAATGTGTTAGTCGCAATACTGTGGCCTTACACAAAAATCATCCAGTGATCTTATGGAATGTAGGGGCTGTCTTAAAATTTAAATCCGAACTTCAATCCAATTTGTTTATACAACGTATTAATAGACTAATAGGATCATTTAAGCTGCAAGAGAGTGATACTGATAAACATGTGGAATTTTTAAATGGTATTTTCATTGATGTTGCGAAGGTAAGTCTGATGTTGGTGACCAGACGAGTACCCCCCCCCCCAAAAAAAAAACCCTAAGAGAAATACTCCATGGTTTCAGCAAGGCTGTAACGATGCAAAACAAAATATGAAACACTTCAAAAAATTGTATCATCGGTATCCAAAGGCCCTGTACATTAAAGATTTGTATTAAAAAAAAAATCAAAGGAATTCAAAAGACTTGTTCCATCATGTGGGTGCCAGTATAAAGCCACCCTGATGGTTGAGGGTCGAGAGAGGCACTTTCTTTCTTTGCTGCCGTGTGCATTGAAGTGTGGCAAAGTGCGACATCGATCGCTGCAGATCGCCGCAGTTTACTGCCAAACACAAGTCGCTGCCACCTGCAGCAGTTCGCCGCCGGAAAATGCTAAGAGTTGCAGACTGCAGTTACCAGTGCGCGCATACAGAGTGTTTTAGTGGCATTGATTAAGGGGTGGCATTGGATCATGGTTTCGTTTAATGCTTGCAGAAAATAACTATAGTGAGATTCCGTACCAACCAAGCTCCGTCCTTTGATCAGTCTTGACAGCTCAAAATTGACATTTGTTCTGAACTTTAATAACGGCCTCGGAAAAGCAAAAATGATATCAGTTGAACTTATACGTATGGGTGTACAAAATTTCTGAACGGTAAGGACGTTGTGACTTCGTTATAACATTCATCTCGTCCACGTATTCATTTCAATGCACATGTATATGTATTTATTTATTATTTTTTTTGCCAGTAATGGGCGCGTAATGAAATATTATCATACTATTGTGCGCTAAGAAAAAATTACACAAAAAGACAAAGGTGCATGATGTCATTAAGTCTGATGGCTTTAGCCTGTCCATACCGTCATGCTAAAATCGAATTGACATTCATCAAAGTATCACATTTTAATCTTTTCCCACTCAAATTGCTTCCAAAGTACCAGAATGTCAATTGTTTTCTGTTCTAATGTTTTTACTGAAATTGTCGTTAATTGAAACTATTTTACGTGAGAATTATAGATAAGGACCTGCACATAATGAATATTGAATATATTTATTCTTGGAGTCCGATTCAGCAGAAATGCTGAATCGAACTCCCAGAATAAATAATCACGATATATTCATGGTTGTTGAGCATGATACAGCCCTCTGGTTCAACAAACTTTCTAACATTTCTAAGTCAAAGATCAGCTCGATTAACGGAATATGTTGACGGACCTGCTCAAACTAACGCAAATTCAACAGAAATGATTAAATAAAACATATTCGTAAATTGTACCAAGTTCCAAATATTAACAACAGTTTTGTATTCCCTAAGATGTTATTTACTCGCCAACTTATGCGTTATGCTAATTATCTATCCCAGCCTGTAAATATTATGAAAACGATGACAACAAAGGCTTATTTTTACATATATTTAACATGTATAATGTACATGTCCTTTCGCTTATAAACTTCATTTGAAGTCTCTACCAAAACATTGGTGTCAGCCTATCTGGCTGACAACAGTTTTGGCAGACATCACATAACATCAGCCAAAAAACAAAACAAAGAGGAAGAGCGATAGAGCACACAAATTTGGTAAATACCAGTGGTTGTTGACAAATAGTGAAGTATGATCACACCGTGCAGGAAAAATTAACCCCTCAACCCTATAACGTCACGTAAAGTGGACCGTTATGATACAAAATTAGCAACCCCAATCACACGTCACATGGCCTTACGTCACGAATCGCCTGAAATACAAATTGGTGACGGCATATTGCATGAAATGTCCTCATCTTGGTGAATGACTTGCACGACAGCATGTGTGACGGAAGCAATTGTAAGGAGGCCAAAGCTCTTGACAGAGCCGAACGTTTTGAATAACAGTTTACAGGAATGGTAAGGACCAAACTAAACACTGAGCCACTGTGGCTGTTTATGATTAGAGTAATATACACAGCAGAACTGTGCTTATATTTCTTGCTTTGCTTGTACTTAAACACCACTTCGCCCGCTTATTTTTTCACCTCGGCTAAAAATATACTATGCACAAGCATTGTATAAAAAGTTCATAAACACTTACACTTACACTTCCCCTAGATTACTCTGTCACACAAAGTACACTAAATACTACTTCGCCCGCTTTACTTTTTTGTTACCTCTGCTCAAAATATACTATGCACTAGCATTACGTAAAAAAATTCATAAAACACACACTTAAAGTGCCCCCAGATAACTCTGCCACATGAGGTACACTTTATCACTGTGCTTCAGAACTTTGTGTTCTTCCTGAAGCGGCAGGGGAGGGTTGAGAAAGTTCAGAAATCGGGGACGGCAGATCGGTATAACACCCTGGACAGATGTGAAATGTACATCTATATATTTTGTCAGTCAAAAATACAGCTTCAACTAGGAGAGATGATTTGCTGCATAGCAAATCAGTGTGTGTGTCTTCAAAGCATATTGGTATGATAATGTACAACTATTCCATAACACAGGAGTAGAAGTTTGAATGGCATCTCTATCTATTATAGCTTTGAAGTTATTCAAGATTTAAAATTTCTAATGGTGCTATTTAGCATAATTTAAATTGCTACAACTTTTATTTTAAATATATTAGGTGCGCAATGGTCGACAACCCCCTAGTAGAAGTTGGAATGACATCTCTATCTATTATAGTGTTGAAGATATT
The DNA here is from genome assembly GCA_964020975.1 of Hermodice carunculata. NCBI lineage: Eukaryota > Metazoa > Annelida > Polychaeta > Eunicida > Amphinomidae > Hermodice > Hermodice carunculata. The sequence goes on from OZ026620.1 coordinate 1,821,463, forward strand.
CAAGATTGAAAATTTCGAATACTGCTAATTAGCATAATTTTAATTGCTACAACTTTTACTTTTAATTCATTAGGTGCGCAATGGTCAACAACCCCTTAGTAGAAGTTCGAATGACATCTCTATCTATTATAGTGTTGAAGATATTCAAGATTGAAAGTTTCGAATACTGCTAATTAGCATAATTTTAATTGCTACAACTTTTGTTTTAGATACATTAGATGCGCAATGGTCAAGAACCACCTAGTACAAGTTAAAATGACATCTCTATCTATAATAGTTTGAAGAAATTCAAGTGTAAAATTTTTAAATGCTGCTAATTAGCATTATTTGAATTGCTACAACTTTTCCTTTAGATTCATTACATGCGCAATAGTAAATAACTCCCTAGTAGAAGTTAAAATGACGTCTCTATCTATAATAGTTTTGAAGATATTCAAGTTTTAAAATTTCAAATGCTGCTGATTAGCATAATTTAAATTGCTACATTTGTTTTAAATTCATTGGATGTGCAATGGTCAATAACCCCGTAGTAGAAGTTGGAATGACATCTCTATCTATTATACTTTTGAAGATATCCAAGATTTAAAATTTCAAATGCCCCTAATTTGCATAATTTTAAACATCTTCATTCCTTTGTATAAAACGGTCAAACTCCTTGTATGGAGGTACAATCATGCCAAGTTTGGAGTTTCTATGTATAGTAGTGTTCGAGAAAAGTGTCAGACGAATTTGCTGGTAAAGAAGAAAGAAGAAAGAAAGAAATTCAAGAAAGAAAGAAAGAAAGAAAGAATTTCAGGAAAAACAAAAAAGTGTGTGTTGACACACATACTTTAATTAAACGTGTGTGTGTTGGTGTGTGTGTGTGTGTGTGTGTTTGGTGGTGGGGGCGGGGGGGGGGGGCGGGAGCACTCCAGCACAGTCCTAATCTTACAGTCAGGACTATCAATATAATCTTATAGCCGGGATTACCAATTCAATCTCGTAGTAAGGGCGACCAGTATGATCTTATCGCCAGGACTGCCAATATTATCTTATAGCCAAAAGACTAACAATATAATCTTACAGCCACTACCACGACTATTTATAAGGGTTATTACATGGTTGGGTCTGTATCAGTGCCAGTTCCGACGGTTAGTACAGGCCTGACATAGACCAAACAATGTCATAATTGTAATAATATTACAACTCACACAGATATAGACCAAACTAAAAAAGAAGATTTGCTTCACTGCAAATCTGTCTGGGTGCCTTCAAAATGAGACCAGTTTGAAATGCTACATCTTGCCATTGTTCAACATTATCTAAATTTCGTGTATTAGCCTAATTTTTACAAAGCAAAATGCTACAACTTTGGTTCTTGGTTCATTGGATGTGGCCATGTCACAAACTTATAAAAGGAAGTTTGAATGAAGCTAGTATCTATACTAGTTTTGAAGCTATTCAACATTTTATTTTGTGTATTTTCCTAATTTGCATAAATTGAAAGCCTACAACTTTGGTTTATGGCTGCAATAATTTACCGTTTTTAAACATGTCTATTTAACTTTTCTTTTGGCATCTTTCTGTTTTAATACTCACTTTCAGACATTTTACGCTTGCATGTTTTCTGTCAAGTTAAACCCCCCTGGGGCTATCGGTGGCAAGCAGCGGCCTACGACAGTTACATGTTTGCCTATTTGTACTTAAAATCCTGTTAAGAAAAATTGTTTTGATAACATGTTTTTGGCTAAATGCTAATGACTTTCATTCTTTTCAGACATGCCTAAATGCACAATTACTTAATATTGAAAAAATACTCAAAACTGACAGTATTTAGTCAAATATCACAAACCTGACACATTACGTTGATACATTGACTCAGAGTTGGCAGTGAAATGGAGCTTAATTGTTTGAGGGGTGGGTGTCATCATGGAGTTTGTTTTACATTTCTGGTGCAGGATGTCCATTGTTGCAGTCCTTGTTAGGATTTGCCTTGGTTTGTACAGTTGGTCTAACTGCAACTATTCATTTTACAATCACTGGGACTGAATATAATGCCCCAGCTTGTTTCCACTTCAGTTATACACTAGGGAGTTGTTTAACTAGGATTAGCTGTCTAGCTACAAAGGGTACATATTGGTTCAGGGGTAAGTCAAATTGTTCTTATCTGAACCTGTACTATACAAATTTAGTAATTCTGGTTTGTTTGACCGATATTCTTCGTTCATAATGAAGCTCTGCATGTATAAGCAAAACTTCACGTATTTAGCTTATTCATCATTTGCCACATTCATATTTATTCATTATTATGTGGGTTGTCTTTACTGAATATTTAGCTTAGACAAGGAGCAGCGAATCAGAGAGACATGTACGGGTAATAGGCTCCGAAACATGTTGAATAGTTACCCGCTGAAGACCCTTTAATTTATTTAGGCTGATGAGCCTATGTCAAAATTTTACAGAGGAATGTGTGCAATATGGATAATAGTAATTCCATATGTATATAGGTTAGACAGGGACAGATTAGCTTATGGAGAGTAAAGAGTTTGGACTGCGGAATAGGTTAATGACTACTAGGAAGTGGTTCTGGGCAAAAACACACAAATACAATAGATGCAATACAAAACTGTCTTTCTTCCTTTATTACATTAACAAATTTTAACAGAAGCTGTCAAGAAACTACATAAACATGTGCCTGTGAACCAAAACAAAACTATTCTGTCTCAGTATTGGCTATGAAGAACAGGCTTCATCTCACTGGTTACAAGAAAACAAAGACATGAAAGTGTCCACTGATATGACAGAAATTCTATGCTCCTTGATTTGACTGACTCAGCTCTGTATTTAGTTTATTTTTAACAGAGGCTACACTCAGGCTTGTTCTGCTTAGAAGTCTGTGTTCCCTTGGGACTGATAAGCTCAGCAGACTGCCTCAGGCAAAAACAGGACAGGTAGGACACCAGTTTCAATCAGGTCTGTTCTGCCCTAATGGAAACTGTAGCCTGCCTGGTACATATGGGAGCATAGCGTCAATCTGTTCCTGCATGAACAGAAAGAGATACTGTATTTTATTGAGAGGCCAATTACACAGTTGTTGGGAGCCCCCCCCCCCCCCCCCCCCCCCGGCAAGTTTGGTGGTTTTCGAAATATATGGGTCCGAGAAAAACTCTGGAAAATTCTGGTCATAAAGAAAGAAAGAAAGAAAAAAAGAATTCTTGGAAAAACAAAAAGTCTGGATTGGCACCCAGACATAACAATGTCGTAATTGTAATAATATTGGCACTCATGCAGAAACAATGACACTTATGGTTAAAATTCTGTCACCTTGTGAGTCCAATAGCCTGTCTCGCGTCAGCAGCCATTTTGACAGCGATACAATGGAACAGCCGAATATTGCCCAGAAGCACGTTTTTGATTGATTGGAAGTTTGAGTTTGATTTTCACAAAGGTATCTTGAAATTCAGGAATTGAGCACCATGTGCTGATATGACTTGCATCAGCTTCCCATGAGCTTTCAGTGCCATCTTTATTGCGGAACCTTCACTTGTACCAGCATAGGACACATGCATAATATGCAGGGCTGTATGGGCACTCAATGGTAACAGGACCTTATATCCAAGGCTGTCAAAATAATCTTATAGCCAGGACTGCCAATACAATCCTTACCGAGCACTGCCAACATAATCTTATAGCTAGGACAACCAACATGATCTTATAGCCAGCTAAATATATACAGCATGACTCCCGAGGGATATTCTTTGGTTGAAGAGATGTGTACAGTGCATATAACATACCTCCTCAACAGAAAAGTTCCGGAGCTTTTAAAATCTAGCGCATATATACATATACATATATGTATATGTATATATATATATATATATATATATATATATATATATATATATATATATATATGAATATATTATAGCATCACTCAAATGTACTTTTATGGCGTTCAAAACAGTTAACAATACAATTATGACGAAGACCACCCAGTTGTAACCTCAGATAAAAACGTCTCGAACAAGAAAAGAATATTTGCTTTAAAAAGAAATCTATGTGCTTTCAAAGCTTAGGTGTTACTACAAAACTTAGAGTTTAAAGAATGATGGAACCTGTACCTTATTTGACTTGTTCAAGTGTCTCTAATAGCATAAATTAAAATTCGACAACCTTTGTTTTGCAGTCCATTGAATGCGCCTATAGCACAAGCCTATAAATTGAAATTGGAATGGCACCTCTCTCTTTAATAGTATTGAAGCCATTCAAGATTTAAATCTTGTGTATTTGCCCAATTTGCATACATTAAAATGCCACAACTTCTGTTCTTGGTTCATCGGATGGGGCTAAGTAAAAAAAAAAAAAGAACCACCTCTTCAAATTGAAGTTTGAATGGCACCTCTATCTATATTGCTTTTAAAGATGTTAAAGATTTAAATTTTGAGAATTCACCTAATTAGCATAAACTAAAATTCTGTAACTTTGGTTGATGGTTCATTGGATGTCGGTGTGTCACAAACCTATATATTTACATTTGACCCGCATCTTCATCTTGAATAATTTTTAAACTATTTTAGACGTAAATGAGAATGGGGGACTTATGTCATGCATCTTCCAAGGACAAGTCCTGGCAGCATTTAACAAGAGCTCCTTTTTTTCCTCCAGCTGAGCGACCACAGTTTGCTTGTCCACTAGGCTTTGAATGAGAGCTTGGATGACGTGCTCAAAGCTCTGGGTCAGTGCCACAGTAGTATTCATGGGGGCAGAAACAAGTTTCAACCATGCCACAGATGCTATAGGTAGCTGGTGGCCTGGGCCTGCTGACAGACGATTATAAGAGCAACAAGACCTCATACTCAGTGTTGATGTCTGAAGACTTGTCACTTGGCATTGGAGTCAGAGACCTCAAAGCCTAGGCAAACAGCAGTGTGTCTGAGGCAGATGGGGCCGCCTCTTGTGACAGAAGTGGGTTCGTAACCACACCTTGTGATGGAGGAGCAACAATGTCCGCAGAAATCGTTGCCACCACCTTCACAGCCTGCATCTACTCCTCCCATGAATGGCTACAGGCAGCCACCACCACAGATTTAGGTACCTTCTCCAGTGTTCCAAGATACCCGGCTATTTGCCATACTCTTGGACCCGGGAGTTTGAGGAATTGGCTGGGGCTTTTTTGGTGCTCTGGGATATCCGGATGCTCAACCTGAGCTCTCAGACCAGGGAGCTTGGGGAATTGGACGGGGTTCCAGAATGCTTGGATGTTGACCTGTAAGTCTCCATTGTGGCTTCACTGGTTTGGCTGCCTTGGTTTCTGAGTGCTCAGATCAAGGGGTCCGGGTTGGAAGATCCAGGCAGTGCTTAGCATCTTTGGATGAGGATCTGAAGTGGTGGGCTTAGGGGGAGGAAGCAGTTGTCAGATCCAATCTATTTGCATCTGTTGGTTCCTTGCCATTGTTTTCAAGACTGCTGAAAGTCTAGGATCAGCAGAGGTGACTTTGGCCATCACTTTACGTGGTGCCAAGCACTCAGGATCCCCATGAGGTGATCTCTTGCTGCCTCACTCATGACCATGTCACCTCTTCTCCCTATTCTCCCCCGGGGGGGGGGGGGGAGGTGAAGGGGTAATAGCCACCTGAGCCTGAGGGTGAGCCATATGGATTTATGTCTGCTTCTCTAGTGGTGTCACTGGGGAAGAAGACTTGGCAGAGTCAGATTCCATTGCCAGGCATTAAGCAGCAGCCCTCTCACTCTTCCTCTGGGACTGTTCATAGATTAGCCACTTGTAGTCTCCCCACCTAACACAAAACCTGCATGTATTCTCTAGTGAACACATTCAGTCAAGTTGTTGGCGACAATCAAAACAGTATTCATGGTCAGGCTGCCATGAAGTGATTTTGACAGTCCATCTTCTGCTCCCTACCCAACAATGGGGAAGGAGAAGTGGTCTCTGGCTCAACCCCCATAGCACGCTGCCAAACAGTAATTGCCTGACGGCCACTGTCCTCCCTCTGTTTGCGATTTTACCTGCCAGGCGCGATCTTGGAAAACATTGGTTTCAAGCCGAACAACCAGCCCTACTTCCACAATTCTCTCATGGATCCTCAGGTCAAATATAAGCCACCCCAATCTCAGAAGAGACTTTGATAACTTGGGAAACACATTCTGTAGTAGAGGTAGTGCACACAGCTGAGTGTCCATACAAAGAGTCACAGAGCTCCCAAATCTTTAGGCCATGCCAGAAATGGCGCATGAGGAGGAAAGAAGAAAGAATACGGGAGCATGCACACTGGAGGTCACCCCAGGATCCAGAGGAGTCCAGCAGAGGTGTGAATGGTGCCGTAACGTTTTCAGAACAATCAAGTGAGTATATACCTCCTAACTCAATTGAGTCGGGCGATGTGCCCAGACATGGATGTGTTTTCAAAGGTGATCGAGAGGTAACATTACGTAACTAACATGTAAATTGGAACTTGGAATGGCAGCTCTATCTATTATAACATTGGAGATTTTCAATTTTCAATTTTTTTACTGTCCCTAATTTTGATAAATTAGATGGGTATGTGACCGATTTATAAATTAAAGTTGAATTGGCACCGAACTCTCTCTATGGTAGTTTTTAAACTATTCAAGATTAAATTTTTTTATATTCACCTTATTTTTATAAATCAAAATCGTACAACTTTGCTTCCTGATTGATTCTGTGCAGTAATATCATAAACTTGTAAATTGAAGTTGGATTGACAACACTATCTCTAATAGTTCTGGAGATATTCTTTGAAATTGTCAAGGCCCCTCATTAGCATAATTTGAAATTCTACAACTTTTGCTGACTGCTCAATGGTTTAGCAAATGTCATAAACTCATGTACAACTGAAATTTTGTGTCTGTCTGTGATAGTTTTGAATATATTAAGATTTATAATCCTATATTGCCCCTAAGTTAATGAACATCATGTGTATTCCAAACAAAGTACACAACTTTACTGCTAAACCAATCATCATTGCCGTTTGGTGCTTTGGGAGTGTGGATCTGCAATAAATTCTAGCACGATGCAGAACGGCCTGTCCGTGGTTACTCTGGACTAGACATACATGGGATAAAAAATAGTGACTCACTGTCCAGCAATGTAAGATTTCATTTATGCTTTGTTTAATCAGTATCCATCCCCCCAAAATATGACCTAGGCCGACTTTCAACGCCGACCTAGTATGCCGTGTTTACGTTTGTCGCAGTGATTATACCATGTATGTGTAGAACGGTTGCATGCATGTCCTCCTTCCACAGTGACCACTTTTTCATGCGCGCGAACCTAGGATGTTGATTTATCGTCTGCTGCGGTATTAGTCGTTGATTTCTGTTTCGACACAACACTGTCAATTTTTTTGTGAAATTGTGGAGAACACTCTGAACTACACATGCAAGGGATAAAAATAAAAAACACTCTTGCAATTACCTAGCCGTATTGTCTGTGTGGCACCTGTGGAGCGGAAGGATACACTCGATGGCCCACCTGCGGCGGGCTGCATCTCGTGTATCCTTCCGCTCCACGGGTACACTTGTGCCGTGCAGAATTTACGGCCAGGCAGTCACACTCGTGTAGTTTATTATTTTCTGTATCACGCGTGATGTATAATCAAACATCGCTCGCGCACATTTGATTTTGTCTAAATGTCAATACATGATGTCAATGATCCCCGGCACTGATCCAGGTGCGTCACAATTAACTTGTAAAAATGTTTAGGTCAAGTGATCTACAGTGAGTGGCCGCTTTTGAATTTCTCTTTAGAAAATGATAATTCACCCTCAAACATCGAGTGAAACCCTTTTTGCCAGGACGAAGGTCAAACCATCATGCTAGGAATATAGGACGTGTTACTACACACTTTAATACTCCCCAGCCAGTAATTTTGTGGATTCTATTTCTATGTCTATGACCGACGTAGGATATATGATGACCGAAGCGCGTAGCGCTGAGGTCATGCTATCCGACGGAGATAATAAAATCCACACAATCACTAGATGTGGAGTATTAAAGTCAATTCTATCATGATCAGACTTAATTTAACTCATATATTAATGCAAATGAAGATTTCCATTGATTCTACCAACTTGAGAGTATCACACACACACACACACACACACATACACACACACTGCTGGGCTATGAGTTAACACTGTGTTCAACTTTAGCATCGTTTAAGAAATCGATTAGGAATGCCAAATAATGGAAAACGGTAGGTCAACTGTTTCAAATGGTAGTTTACAATACTGTCAACAGACGGCGCTGCATCACCCTAAACTGTTTGCCTCAGATTTAAAGCATGGGAACACAAAATTATAGTTTCTTCATAATTTCAAGGTCATGGTGACGCAATACATTTTACTTGGGGCAGTTACTATTCTAATATTAAGTGTTGTAATGTCACACCTTAGTTGTCATGATGTGGAGGAGAACATCGATCCTTTGGATCATCAAGTGTATGTTGTTGTTGCAGGTGTTATTGCCATAGTGTTCTCTGTCTTTGTGCTGTCACATGCAGACAGAGGCTATTACGACGGGCAAAGTCCAAGGGCAGTCATAGGACTCCTCGGTAACCAGTTACCCTTATTGTGATCGTTATCGTCGTCCTTTATGTCTTTGTTAACATACCTGAGCGTCATTATTCTCTACCCCTAACATCTGATTGATGTTTTTGCGCTTTGTAGACCTACGTACATTGACTGACTGGATGACAATGAACGCCGAAATAGTATATATGTATATAATCCGATCTAAAATAGGATGATAAAACCTGTTACTACATTTTAAAATTTGGATCAAACATGATTGCGATTTTATTCTCTGATACAATCAACGAGCCCAGTGTTTAATACATGTACTTTCCAAAATAGGAAGACATAGTTCTGATTATAAGCATACTTATAATATCGATATATGCAATCAATAATTTTTCCTCTCTTTTTTGTGTGTGAATTGCTTCTCACTTAAGCGATTCATTGATTCATTGGTGTTGGTCAAAGACGAAAAGCGTTATAGATGTATTCGAATATGTATGTTTGTCTCCCTTGCAACGTTTGCTTTGATGTCCTTTGATGGTAAGGGTTAAGTATTGGGACTCACAAGTAAAGATGGCAGCATGAGGTAGTGGAACCAGTTTGATGCAGCTGGATCAAAATGTGGGATACATAAGTATGTGCGGCAGTGGCACATATAGGTTTTTCTTAGACAAAAGTTGGTAAAGGTATGCTACAGTTTGTAATCATATTTAAAGCTATCTTTCTTATCGCTTCAAAAGAGTTAATATTCATGGTCGACCTTCTGCCTGGTTCCCTATCCAGGCTGGAGTGCCTCAGGGCTCTAACTTCGGGCCCCTCCTATTCTTGGTTTAGGTAAATGACCTAGTGGATAATCGCACATGTGAAGTGAGATTTCTCGCTGATGATACCAGCATATTCGAAATTGTCAATAACCGTGTTCAATCCTCACGCCACCTGAACACCACTGTGTCTCTAATACATCACTGGGGCAGGCTATGGCGCGTGGTATTCAATGCTATCAAATCACAATCTGTTATTTTTCTGTGAAATGCGTGAAACATCATCATCCGCCTGTTTTCTTAAGTGGGTCTCCGATTCCTGAGGCAGATAGTCATACACATTTCGGTATCACCTTCAGTCGTGACTTATCTTGGCGTGCTCATATCACACGGATTACCAATAAAGCTGGTCAAAGAATTTCCTTAGTCCGGAGGTTCAAGTATAAACTATCACGCAAATGATTATACCACTGGAAGCTTTATGCTCTACATTGTATTTATGTAAAATGCATAATGTACTTGTCCTTACGCTTTCTAGAGTTTTGTCCCAATGGGTGGTTTATCTCTAATTTTGGTGCGGAGGACACAAATCACGAATTATTAATTATATAGATACTTAATTTTTAACGTATACATATTATCTGTGTCAATAAAGATGACGAATTACTTGTAAATATATATTGGACGCATCATGGAATTTACCCCGTTCCATCGGTGCCCCCGCTGTAAAGGGGAAGTTTTCCTTATTATTATTATTATTAATAATAATAATAATAATAATAATAATAATAATAATAATAATAATAATAATGATGATGATGATGATGATGATGATGATGATGATGATGATGATATTAATAATAATAATAATCCCAAGACAAACTGTGTTGTACTATGATCCGTCCATCTCTTGAGTACGGTTGTGTAATATTCAACAATTGTTGTAAGGTGCTGACTAATCACTTGGAATCGATTCAGTATAAAGCCGCTAAAATTTGAGGTGGTGCTTTGAAACATACCGTCACATACCCCCTAGGGGTACTAGATAAAAAAAATAAATAAATAAAAAATAAAAACCCCTCCCGGTGGTCGTAGTCTCCGACATTTAAGTTCAACTTCAGCGCGTCCCATCATATGTAGAACATCTTGCCTGGGTAATTCTTCTCTCCCAGATGCCATTAAACCGTGAAGTAACGCCCCTTCCGACATGACAGATTCGCTTTCACTGCAAATATTACAAACGAAACTAAAAAGTACTTTCTTAGCCACAGACAATGATCCTAAGTTCCACGGGGAAAGATTTGCTAATATTTGTCATACGCAATTACTCCTAGGATTCTCCAGACTAAACTTTGGCTTTCATAAAGTTAACTTCCTCCCTGATCCTGTGCCTGTTCTTGTCCCACTGAAGACCTCAAGCCTTTTCCTCTTTTCTGTCTCAATTAAATTGTTCAAAGAAACAAACTACTTAATACTGTTATTCGTCTGATTGCTCCGGGGATTACCCCCCCCCCCCCCTTCCCCATCTTATGGTCAATATTGCTAGTGATAGTTTAGTTGAAATATTTCTCCGTGGCAGTAACGAGCTTTCTAACTGCCAGATTTGTGATGCACTTCAGCAGTACATTATCGATACCAGACACTTCAACAACTAAACATTTTGGTCACTGTAATAGTCGTTGCAAATTAATTAGTGTCACCAATTTTTCTACATTGGGTAAATATTGAACTCGACTTCATCCTGGTTTAATCTATATCTGATATGAAATGAAATCTTGATTTTTTTGTACTGTGTATTCACTGATATTATACACTGGTAACAATTGTATTGTCCTGTGTGTCTTGGACGTTCTTACCGTGTGTCTCATTGTTCTGGAGAACCCATGTATTAGTCATCTCGATGTACTGCTGGGCTACCCAGCTTAGATAAGTATGTTTAAACTAACCATATGCTAATATTGACTCTCTCTCTCTCTCTCTCTCTCTCTCTCTCTCTCTCTCTAACTCTCTGTCTGTCTGTCTGTCTGTCTGTCTCTCGCTCTCTCTCTCTCTCATATCACAAATTTACACTAAAAGCGTCGGAGCAGCCAAACTGCCACCAGACGATCGACATAATATCAACAATATGAAACAACACACTGCTACCTGATGGCGTATGCTTGACCGATACAGTCGGAGACACCACTTTGACCTTATACATTTATACAATATAATGGAGAGCAACTTACTCCCTTTAAACTGCATACAAACTTAGCAGCGAATCACTGCTTTATACCTCTTGATATCGGCATTACTGCACAGGGGAAGATATTGTTTTACATTTGGCCGGCCTAAATGAATGGGTTTGCTGAAGTTTCCAACAATATTTTAGATAAGTATTAAAAAAAAAAAAAAAAAAAATACCAACCAAGTCAATCTGTGGCGAGTTCCAGCTTGATGGTTTTCTCTGCTGAGTTTACAACACTGGCAGCGCCAGACTAACTGAGGCAACAAATTGTGCACAAAGTGCAGTTTCCTGTCCCAGTGATGTTGCTCTACTGCAGCTTGTGTCCCTCGTCAGCAAGAAGATAGCTTGTAACTTCTTGTAGCTGTATCCAGTTTCGCCAATTCAAAGGAAAATATGACAATCAACTTTGCGACCTGTCAATATGTGGACTTGTGATGCCGATTGATACACCACGTGGTCAGTGTAAACGCAGTCTTTATGCTTTTAAAAGAATAAAGGATTATAATAACCAAGGCGAATATAAGTAAATACTTCTTAACCCTTTAAGCACTGATTTTAGACTGAGTCAACAGCTTTCCTGGGGGCACTTTGCAAGCAATGCGCGCAAAGTGCCCCCAGGAAAGCTGGAAAAGTTCGAGGGTGGCTTCAGACCTGAATGTGCAGCTTTATGACAATGCATATTATACGATACGATAAGTTTATTTTCAGACACACAGTCCATAGAATACAATAAAATTAAATACAAAAAATGAAATATATACATAAAGCATGGAATAATATGAATATATACAGACTAGAAGTTAAACTAAAACGTAAGAATATTGTTAACAGTTACTATTGTGGCCTCCTAGGTAGGTGTTGCATTTTCAGGGTAAACATATGGAGCTTTGTACCACCAGTCAAAAGTATACAGCTGTCTAAACTTGTACCAACATCAAGCTAAATTTTCAAGAATAAGATTAGCACTGCATTCAATTCTTTTCCAGAAGCTATAAATTTCTTCACGAGAGAATTCCTGATAACTGAGAATACCACTTTTAACAAACATTGAACTAATACTACCAGTTTTGGGCAAGCCAAAGAATATCCGAAATGAGTTATTATAAGCAACCTTAATCTTATGAAGTTGTGATGCCTTAACCTTGGCCCAAAGTTGACTACAGTAAGAGTTACAACTATATGACTTAAACAATTGAACTTTAACTTCAGTACTGCACTTTCCAAATTTCCTTAACAACATATTCGCTCTGCTATACATGTATCTTATCTGTCTCTAGACATCTGCATCATCATAAGTGTTATTATGCATGATAAAACCTTAATATTTATATTGCTCTACATATTCAAGTTTACACTTATTAAAAAACATACTTGGAGCCTTAGATAATTTCCAATTATTTGGTTGTACACACATACATATATGTACTATTTTCTTCACATTATACTGTATATCTAGCTTACAGGCTGTAGCATGACAGGTATCAATTAACTGTTGTAACCCCTTGGCAGAGGGGGCAAATAGACACATGTCATCTGCATACACAAGATGGTTTAAAGTAGAATTACCAAGATCACCGCCAATATTTACCTTGGCATTCAACTCGTTACTAATTTCATCAATATAAACATTAAAGAGTGCCGGGGAGAGGACTCCACCTTGACAAACACCATTGGAAATAGAAAAGAAAAGTTAGATTTAGTAGCTCCCCATAGAATAGACATAGTCTGTAAATCATTCCAATATGCAAGCAGCCGAATAACATACTCAGGTATTTTCCTGGCTTTCAGAGTTTTAAACAAAGGGTAATGGCTTACACGGTCGTAAGCTTTATATGTAATTTGGACCTTGCAGCGGGACAATTTGATAAGATGCACCCGCATAATATTGGAACGGAAAATGTTATTTTCTGAAGAAATTGAAGTTAAATTTTTCACTCAGTCAAGGCTAATTCACTGGCTGTGTAACAAGACTTAATTTTCATTGGAACCAAAAGCAAATTTGTTCTAAAACTTAGATCTATAAAATGTTGTTCATTGTTCCCATTTTGAATTTCAGGCAGGCTTTCATACAAAATCGTTTATGTTCTATTTGACAATATGTAGATTTTATTTGACACGGTAAGTGTCGGGTGATACTAAGTCCTGGAAACAAGAACATAATTCACCTTTGCTGCAACAAAGCCGTTATTCCTTGCAATTATTTCACAAGTTGCGGGGTTTTTCTTCTTTCTTTCTTTCTTTCTTTCTTTCTTTCTTTCTTTCTTTCTTTCTTTCTTTCTTTCTTTCTTTCTTTCTTTCTTTCTTTCTTTCTTTCTTTCTTTCTTTCTTTCTTTCTTTCTTTCTTTCTTTCTTTCTTTCTTTCTTTCTTTCTTTCTTTCTTTCTTTCTTTCTTTCCAAGCAATTTGGTCCGACATTCCCTTTGAAAAGTATCATACGTAGAAACTCCAAACTTGGCATGACTATACTTCCATGCATGAAGTCATGAGTTTTTGTGGTAACGTTCAATGGTTCTGAAAATTATGCAAATTAGGGCCATTTGGAAGTTTTCATCTTGAATATCCCCAAAACTAGTATTGATACAGGTAACCAAGCAAATCCAGTTAATATGTTTGTAACACTGCACATTTTTGCCTTTTACATGTAACCTCTAAAGGTTAAAGGTCACGGTCATTTGGATCTTTCGAATTTTCATCTAGCCATAATTCTGTCAATTTTAATATATGCAATTTTAATCATGTTGGACTCATATAGCAGCCATTGCAACTCTAAACATTTTGGTTATTTGAATGTGACCTCTAAAGGGCAACGGTCAAGGTCATTTAGATCTTTGAAATTTCCATGCAGCCATTACCTGGTCAATTTTTATTCAATATTGATCATGTTGGACTAAAATTGTAGCTACTGTAACACTGCATATTTTCATAATTTACATGTGACCTATTATGGTCAAAGATCAATGTCATTTGGTCATTTGAAAGTTTAATCCAACTCGGTCAATTTTCATCCAATTTTGATCATGTTGGGCTCAAATTGTATCTATTGTAACACTGCACTTTTTCCGACCTTTTTCAATCATGTATGGAAATCGTTTCTCCTTTCTTGACCAAGTTGTTTATTGGAAAATCACGAAACCATCCATCTGCTGAAATAGACATTTTTGCATCATTCCCTATATATCACCTTGCCAACATTGTAACTAAAAAGCAGGAAGGAGCGTTTATTCGGTTAGATTATGGAGAGTAAAGAGTTCGGACTGCGGAATAGGCTAATGACTACCAGGAAGTGGTTCTGGACAAAAAGACACAAATACAATAAATGATCGTGCGAAGAAGACCATCGATCAACATTACGCTCTATACAATGCATATCCAGCACATTCAATGAATTGTACTCTTCCCGCGGCTCATGTTCACGTGTTTTGTTCACTATGTGTGGGGTGTTTTTCCGTCAAAATTTACTGATGGACGGCCAAAATGAACTGGTTGTGTCACATTTATCTCGTGCGTTTTGACAAGTTCATCCACTCTCGTTCCTTTTAAAAAGGAAACCTGTTTTGAAATTATGGGGAGAGAGGTAGATTACTTTTTTTAAAATCCATTATTTATTCAAATATAATCAGGAATATGCCATCGAAATGATGATATATTGCTGATTTCAATAGTTTGCAACATTTAAATGTGATAAATACTGGCTATTTTGCATTTGCAGCACAGCAACGCCTTTGTTGAAGACATGGATGAGTAGAGACTACCAACAAAATAACAGCTCTTTACGATGTTAAAGTAATTTTAATGCAGTATTGTATTATCATAGTCATAGTACCTATACCAGAGACACAAGTAACTAGTCATGCTCATGTAATTTAGTAAATATAAACTTAAAATGTTATACAACTAGGTATGAAATAAGCACTAGCTGGGACATGTTTCTGACTGTAATTAAGTATCCTATTTGTCTGCCTTCAAAGAGACTTGAGAGTCATTCAGTATCCTGACTTATTTCTCTTTGCTTTTACTTGTGCCGTTTCAGTCTCTTTGCAGGGAGAACAAATAGTGTAGTAGCCACCAGTACAACATCCTCACCTTCGGCTAGGGTGTTGTGCTGGCGGCCGGGTCAGGGTACAGGCACAAACCCCAAGTTAAAGGTTTTAATTACTTGAAAAATCGCACTCACACAACAAACAGTAACATCACGGTACTTTTCGTTGCTTCAAGATCGTGGCGATTTCACGTGGGACACGTAAACTTTAAGGATGTACAGACTTTGCCACTAGGCCTACAGCTCTTTATTACGAGCAGAGAACAAGGGGATGTCTATAATTAAGGAACACTGGAACATTTTATTGTGAACGAAATTGAAAGGAGAACATGACCATGATGTGACTTTTGAACACGATTTACAGGGTCAAGGCTATGGAATTATTGACATTTTCACACATATTGCGCGGCAAGTACATGTAAACATGGAAGTGGAACTGCTTTACTCCCCAAGCAGTTTGCCTGTCGGTGGACTTTCCTGTACACTGCCCTGCAATATTGTTCAATTCTTCGTCCCGTGGACATAAAATCCGTCCATCTATATGGATGGAGGGGCAGATGGACTCGTTGGAGCAGTTTGACTTGTCATGTCGGCCATGCCTGACCAGTCGGCCATGGAATCGCCATCGGCATCAAGTAGGCCAAGTATGAGGACTTCACCATGGACTGTTCTGTTATCGAGTTCGTGTATATGTCCCCTAACACTGATACCAGTGTCGAGATTCATTAATTGCTAGGTGTTCAACCCCAATTCATTTATAATGGAGATAATAATAATGTGATCCCTCCCCTTAAAATGCACAATTTTGCCAACTTCATACTGCAGGACCCAATAGAAACCTTTTGGTAGCTATACTGACAAAACCTGCCCTAGACCTCCCTATTCACAACACTTTCCGAAAATTATAAATTTATGCTTATTTTGTATAGCTTTTACATGAAAAAAGCTCAATCTAAAAAAAGAAAAACTGTCATAATTCTCTATATGAACAAATAGTCTGGTAGGTCGTAATAATCCATGCAGGTCGTTGTACTACTGGTATTACGACCTGGCAATACTCTGTTTCTATTGGATGGTCCTTGTTTACAGGTTAACATCATGATAGAAAACCATTTATCATACAATAAAGAAATTCGGACGGCGGAAACTTCAGAAGATTGGTTAAAATATTTGACGATAAAATGACAGGGCCGTACGCAGGTATTTGTGTGTGTATGTGGGGGGTGGGAGTGCATATGAGGTAAAAGTGGGACATGCGAGGGAGTTTCATGACCGAGCGGGGGGAGGGTCTAGGAGGGAGGCTTGCCCCCCTTCCAGGGTACAAAGCTTTTGCGAAAAAGTGATGTGTTTTAGTGGTCTCTGGTGCATTCTGAGACAAGAAAAGTGATATTTAAGCAATACAGAATTTTTCTTACATATTTTACATTTATTCATAAACAGCATTTATAAACAGGTGTTGACTCACTTTTACTGGACATGAAATGCTATGTTATGTTGTATCATAACATCTAAGGCATCTATGTATCAGTGATAAATGGCTCCAGGTTGGGTCGTCATTAGGCAAAACAGGATGTTCTATATTTTGATTAGCGCTATGGTTCCATCCAAGCAGAAACTAAGATACTTTAGAACTTGCTCTTGTGGTCAGTCGGAAATTCTATCTTCTCTTTGGTGCATCTATGTGATTTTACGAAGTAGTTTTAATTATGAAGAATCGGTACTATTTTTATTTTGCTCTTGTGGTCAGTAGGAAATTTTATCTTCTCTTTGATGCATCTATGTTATTTTACGTAGTAGTTTTAATTATGAAGAATCGGTACTATTTTGATTTATGTATTGTAACATCCTTTAATTATTTGTTGTGTTCTTATTGGTTTGGAACATGTAGAATAAACATTTCTCAGTATGTAAAAGTTGTCAGTTATTTACTTTGTAATGAAAGTCCGCCCTCAACATACACTTTGTAATTTTATTGGGTAAAAGATGTGGAGGCAGGAGTTTCTGAATTTTGTTGTGAAGAGTCTATAGGGAGGGTGTCTTCCTGGACACCCTCCCTATAGACTTCAACTAGGCAAACTGGTGTATGGAACCATGTGGAATAGAAGGACAAGTATACATTGAAGGCGGAAAACTGGATTCATCATTATATGATTGACCCAACCCCATCACAACATACCCCATACCCCATACCCCATATAAATTTCAACAAAAACAAAGAGAAAGATTTTTTATTGACATGAATCTTATTACTGTACAAAAACAAAGACATGATAAAACACACACACACACATATATATATATATATTATATATATATATATATATATATATATATATATATATATATATATATATATATATATAGAGAGAGAGAGAGAGAGAGAGAGAGAGAGAGAGAGAGAGAGAGAGAGAGAGAGAGAGAGAGCAATGCAGTATACAAAGTAAAAACCAACCTAATCAGGTGTACAACCAGACTAGGCATACTTATGTACAGAGGATATATTATATTGTTCTTGAGTATCAACACAAGGAATGGGCACCTGGGCACTCGACCAGATTTCAGACATCAAGTTCAGAATAGAGGCCAGGAGGCCTTTTTGTCAACGCAACAGGAGGCAAATTAATAATAATAATAATAATAATAAAAAAACTCTCAAACAAAACAAAACAAAACAAACTCGGTTTTGCCTTGTTTCAGATGTGAGCAAGGTTAAGACCATTAACAATTTAGGGTCCAATACATCATGATCACATGTGCATATGAACATTCAGAAGACAACGCTATAAAAACTTCTGACTCAAGTCATCCCCAATATATGGCCCAAGTCTGTTGTTACTTGCAAACCTAGGTATACCGCCATGGTTTATTGACATAAGAGCCAGCCAACAGGGACTTCCATCATCATGTATACATCAGATAGGGAGTATATAGAGTTACATATGGGGCATACTGACTGAGGATAGATAATACGTTCACTGTGGTTGGTCAAGGATATATATATATATATATATATATATATATATATATATATATATATATATATATATATATATATATAGAGAGAGAGAGAGAGAGAGAGAGAGAGAGAGAGAGAGAGAGAGAGGAATTCCAAGAGGAATTTGTATAGGCTATGCCTGTTTTCCAATTGCCTTCATAAAATATGTTTAAACCATATATATATATATATATATATATATATATATATATATATATATATATATATATATATATGACTGCAGCCAGCATAATTAAGTACTAATTGTTAGTCCCAAATGTGGACCTTGTCAGCTGGGGGGTGGGGGTGCGTGCGCACCCCTCGCACCCCCCCTCCTTTGGTATGCGCCTGATAATTATAATTTGGGGGGGTTGCTTGTTTTTTTTTTTGTTTTTGTTTTTGTTTTATATTTGGAGCCCATATTTTAGGAAAAACCGTCCGATTACAATCCTCATTTATAAAGCATTGGGTGTATAATGGCAGCCAAGTCCATGTGGGTTAGTCGCAATTGATATTTTGAAGAGTTAGTGCCCAAAATATATGTGTGATTAGTGTTAAAGGAAGGTTGATTTGTTGAATCAATGTAATGTACAATATAGGCCTATGATTGGACTTTTCCAGTGTCAGCATTACCTAAAAATGTAACTGCAACAACTTGAAGTAACCAGTTATGGGCGGCAGTGGACCCCAAAGTAGGAATATTGTATCAGACACTGAAAGTCTTGGACCAGTAACTTCTCAAGGTCGGGTCAACTGAACTTTTGATCGAGTATTGAATACTGTTCCTGTGTCTATTGGATTTTAAGAAGGTTGCCCAGATAATGGATACAAGTCCGAAAGTACCGTTTTATTATGTAATTGATAATGAGGAATTGATATGAGTAGGGTGGACCAAAACCCAAATAATATGAGGGGCAAAGGGTTTCTGTTTTGTTTTGTTTTGTTTTTTTTTTATTAATTTTCATCATTTACAGATCTGCATGTAATTTCACCTATAGTAAACAATGGCCTCTCGCGCAATACATATTCAAGTTCTCCGCATATCCTACCCACAATGCCATGCGCGCTGCACCTTCCTTTGAGATTTTTTGCACAGGACACGCAACCTGAATCCAACGCATAATGCCCGCGTGGGCCCCTGACGTCATAATAATTGTTGCACGGACCACACCCGTGACTTGGTGGGCGACAAGCATTCTAAAAGGGGGCGAGATAATACCCAGGTGATGCTGGAAATGATAAATTTCAGGGTCTGGTTGCTAATTTGTGTCAGGTTGCATTGTTACTGCCTTGGGGAGCTCCCACTGGCTGGCCAGCTACATATCAATATTCTATGTTTGGGGGTGAATGATCATTTTCTAGGGTGGCATTCAAAATTGGTATTATACTGTAGATCACATGACCTATAAACATTGTTACGACTAAATTGTGACGTGTCTGCATCAGTCTCATAGTGCATCAACATTCAGACAAAATCAAATATACCGACGGATGTTTGATTTTACGTCACACGTGACGTGGAATAACTACGACGAAGGTAAACAAACAGCACACCAGGTTGGCATTGAAAATAGGCCTCGGGCATACTTTTTCGCAATGAATACCCAATTAAACATAGAATGAAATTAAATCTTACCTGTGGTCACTCGTGATTTTCCACACCAACAACGATCCCTTATGAGAGAAAATTGTATTGTAACTCACTCTCCCATGTAAGATTCTAACATATATGTATTAGGCCCAGTAGTATGATTATCTTCTGTGCGTTTGCTCCAGTATGAACCAAGCGTTCTAGGTAAGTGTGGGGCTAACTATAATTAATTGATTCAGTAATTCAATTTCAGTAGGCCTAATCATGCGAGTTAAGTATCGTCTTCCTATGTTTTATTTAGTTTGATATAATATGGGCTACTTGTCCGGGTATTAATGGCACCGAAACAAGTCTTGCGCTGGTTCCCTGCTAATGACCCGATTTTATATAAAGGCTAATAACACATCTAAAACTTTGAACTAAATTTCAAATTTTATTAATATGATTTGTTCCTTTCACAAAATAAAATTCTATAATGATTTAGAGCTATGCATTTTTTTTTGTCACTGAATGGTACGGAATAGGACTTTGCTCTTGGAATATCGGACTTGATAGTTTTTAAGCGGTACTTGGGCTTACAGATTTGGGTTTGTTAAGTTTTCTTTATACTAAATATATCCAAAGGCTCAATGGAAAACTGCCAAAGCCTTCAAGGACTCAGACGTATGCACGCGTTGAAACTTCAGCAGTTGATGCAACTTAATGGTAAGAAGCGTAATGTCCTCAAAATTGAACATTCTCATAAAACATAGGGCCTTATATTTGTATTCAGTCCAAAGTTTAACATTAGAGAGATAGCATTTTTCCTTTGGGTCATTCCTTTGTGACGGCAAGGTCATGGACTACAACGGCGAATCACATTGCGGACTGATATATCCATTGATGCGACACTACTTTTGTCAACATGACATGACCCCGGAAGAACATAATGGTAAACAACAACATAAGCATGATTTTAAACGAAAATTTACTACATTTACACGTTAGAACTCCGTGCCCAAACATTGAATAAAATGTTTCTCTCAAGAACTACATTTTATGTGTTAGTGTCTTTGATTACCGTTAGACGTCACCATTTGCTATGGTTGTTCTGTCTAACATGTTTACTCCCACTACAATGAAGTTGTCAGTAAATTTAGTAAGATTTTAAGTTTTTTGGCAGATTTTAAGCCGATATTTATTCACATAAATCTAAATACATGTATTAGTACTGAACGCCAACATTTCGACTCACGTCAATGAAATGACTGACGGGGCTGTTGAGGCCATTCTGCGTGAGCCACTAACGTGGTTCGCGCAGTTAATGGCCTCAACGGCCCAGGGCCGCACCCAGGATTTTGTGTGTGTGTGGGGGGGGGGGTGGGTGGCTGCATATGAGGTAAAAGTGGGACCTGTGGTCAGTAGGAAATTCTATCTTCTCTTTGATGCATCTATGTGATTTCAAGAAGTAGTTTTGATTATGAAGAATCGGTACTATTTTTATTTAGGTATTGTAACATCCTCTCATTATTTGTTGTGTTCTTATTGGTTTGGAACATGTAGAATAAACATTTCTCAGTATGTAAAAGTTGTCAATTATTAACTTTGTAATGAAAGTCCGCCCTCAACATACACTTTGTAATTTTATTGGGTAAAAGATGTGGAGGCAGGAGTTTCTGAATTTTGTTGTGAAGAGTCTATAGGGAGGGTGTCCTCCCGGACACCCTCCCTATAGACTTCAACTAGGCAAACTGGTGTATGGAACCATGCGGAATAGAAGGAGGAAGTATACATTGAAGGCGGAAAACTGGATTCTTCATTATATAATTATCCCAACCCCATCACAACAAACCCCATACCCCACATAAATTTAAACAAAAACAGAGAGAAAGAATTTTATTGACATGAATCTTATTACTGTACAAAAACAAAGACATGATAAAACACACACACACACACACACACACCTATATATATGAATAGGGTATTGACTACTAGGAAGTGGTTCTGGGCAAAAAGACACAAATACAAATATATATATATATATATATATATATATATTTACATAGAGAGAGAGAGAGCAATGCAGTATACAAAGTAAAAATCATCCTAATCAGATGTACAATCAGACTATACTATAGGCATACTTATGTGCAGAGAATATATTTACTTGTTCTTGAGTATCAACACAAGGAATGGGCACCTGGGCATCCGACCAGATTTCAAACATCAAGTTCAGAATAGAGGCCAGGAGGCCTTTTTGTCAACGCAACAGGAGGCAAATTTAAAAAACAAAAAACAAAAAACAACAACAACAACAACAACAAAAAAAAACTCGGTTTTGCTTTGTTTCAGATGTGAGCGAGGTTTAGACCATTAGCAATTTAGGGTCCAATATATCATGATCATATGTGCATATGAACATTCAGAAGACAACGCTATAAAAACTTGTGACTCAAGTCATCCCCAATATATGGCCCAAGTCTGCCAGTAGCCAGCATAATTAAGTACTAATTGTAAGTCCCAAATGTGGACCTTGTCAGCTGGGGGGGGGGGGGGGGGTTGCGTGCGCACCCCTCGCACCCCCACCCCCACCCCCCACCCCCGGGTACGGGCCTGCCGGCCCCTACAGTCATCTTGTCCATGTGCCTCGAAATGTGGGTGTTCAATTCTTTAATGCCTGCCGCACAATTTGGCGTAGTGTGGCATTTTGGGTACGGCATTAATCGTACTTTTTCCTGCATGGAAATGCATCGTCAAAACGCGTGTAAATGCTTAAGAACACATGAAATCTCATAGAACTGGATGTAACCGTATGTGCAAGGGCAAGACACCAATGACGCAGATTACCCCAAAATTTGAACATGTTCAGAAGTTTACGTGCGGATTTTTTCTAGTAAACGCACCAAAACGCACACCTGAGACGCATAAGAAAGTCCAAGAACGCCCGAAATCGCTAATGAAAGTGTGAAAAGCTTGAAACCACTTGCAACTGCGCGTAACCGCGCCAACGGGACTCCCAGCTCGATCCGTGTTAATTTTTCAAACCGCACACCAGGGATGCTGATTAAGACTTGAAACAAGGCCCAAATTTACAGAATTAAAAGATTTGGCCTACACAGGCCTGTCCTTAGAACAGTCGATTGTTACTAAATTGGATAAAACAAATTGACCCAGTTATGGCTCGATGAAAATTTCAAATGTCAAAACCACCTTGACCTTTGACCTTTAGAGGTCACATGGAAATTGAAAAAATGTACAGTGTTGGCACACATAGGCCCACATAATGAAACTGGCTCTGACTCACTACATCGGGGAATACACAAGCCCTTGATAGACATTTCCTGCATTAACCCAGGACTATGTGTGATTGGATACTTTTATGAAAACAAGACTTCATGAGTGTGCACGGTAAATCTAAGCATAGAGCTACCACAAGTGTGATGATCTAACCAATTCACCTAGCATTGCAAGGGAACCTTTTCCTTAACAATATGCAGCTGTTCATCCATCAAGAGATTGCCAAGTGAAAACCTGTGTGTTTTTCCGCATGGCTTCATCAGGCAGATGAACGAAACCACGAAGCGGGTTGCGTGGTGCAACATACCGAGTGAAGTAAAGCTAAAAATATGCTTGGAATATGCAATGATAGGCGGCCTATCTTACTGCTAAGGAAACATGACATTAGGATTATAAGTTGATAGCTCCGTTTGATCACTGAAAAGCCAAAATCTCTTGAGCGTATAAGTTATGTCTCAAAAGTATGTACGCAAATTTGATCGGGGGAAAGCTGGACGGCGATCTGATCTCAGTATATGGAATGTGTGACGATCTCTAATCATGACACGGCAAAGTGGTGATATTGGCTAAAGCCGACGAAAGGCAGACCGATGGTTAAATTGCTTCCTTTTCAAATTGCTAAAATCGAAGCAGGTTAATATAATGCTAGATACCCAGAGGTAGTAAACTTTGTCACCAAAGCTTTGAGTTAAAATTCAGAAATATGGGTGAAACATCACTGATTTGAGAACAGTTTACTTTTTGACAATGAAAGCATTCTAACAACAAAGGCTATCGATACATATCGCTGGACAACAAATGTATTACCGGTATTTTGGCTATCTGTTTCACCCAATTTGCACGTCAACACCGCGCATTTGTTATTTTCAGGTGCGTTCCTAAAACTTAGGTGCGAGAAGTACGCTTGTTTTTACGTCATCCAGGCACTAATAATTTAGGCCCTGAGTCCCATTTGGCATGTATACCTTAAGAAGGCCTGTGTTGAAAATAGGCAGATGGATTTTAATGCATGTATATGCATAAAATTGCTTAAATGTCATCTTTCAATCTTTCAATCGTCGCTGTCCGTTAATTTCCGACTACCTAAAGGCGCGAAAGGTGAGTGTCGTCACAAACGCAACGCCGCTGGCTGACAGGCACGACTCCGACTGGCAGCTGCCAACACTATGGAATGCCTCTTGTTCAATACCGTCATATCTCGGTGACCAGTCATCTTAAGTGTGAAATTCTGTCATGCTAAGCATTCTCTTCATGCTTCTTGCAACTACATGTATTTTAGTCCACTGCACAGGTAGAACTTGTATTTTCTATGGACCGAACCAATCAAAAACGATCCTGGTCGCGATGTCGAATCAATACAGAGGCGCAACATGGGTCAGGCTTAAACATGATAGAAGTAACACAGACCTGAACACAGACAGCTGCTTTATATAGATATATACTTGCATTGACACATTATTTTTTTCTTAAGCTCTGTATCAGGCACTTCCAGATGATATCGTTAGGCTGCGAAACGTGTGTGACACACATCTTTGATAAACAATGTGCTTGGATTCACAGACGCCTGTTGCGCTACGCGTTCTCGTTCAGGACCCATTCGTTATAAAAACGTAACCCGCCAAATACATCATGTAAATCATTGCGTGGCGTGGGACTGCGGTTGTGGCAAAAAAATGAACACTAAGTCAGTACCAAACACCATGTAAATCATTAGCCTATGTGGCGGCGAATTGCACTAGCTTGGGAAGCTGTTGCGTTTGGTTTAAACATATTTTTATTTCTGTAAGGATACAATTGGGAAACAGGGCAAAGCCCTATATAAATCCCTCTTGCACATGAAAAAGATTAAAGAAGAGGTGTTACGTGTCACAGGTTCAGAGACAAGCTGTTGCGTTTGAAAGATGAACAAGAAGTCTGCGCCAAACACAAACTCTTCCTCGGTACTGAGAAAAGAGAAGCGGGCGGTAGATACATTAACAGCATTTAAAGGCAATACAAAGCCTTTCATGGAGTTCACACCATAGTCCATCCATCGACCTGTCATTAGGTCCATGGTCCATCCGTGTGCATTAAAAACATTTATATGACAAAAATAGGTGGACTCAATTTTTGGCCAAAATATAAAATGAAACAAGCCAAAAAGTCTTGCATTATTTAGCTGTGCCTATTGTAACCTTTGACAGGAACCATGATGCACAACCGTGTACCGGTCCTGTAGTTTTTGCGGGTAATGTCAAATTCAGTAGACTTTCGGATTTCTTTCTTTTTCAGCCATATTATGAAAAGCTATCAAAAGAACGTCATTTAGTTAGTGGTTACAAAACTGAATGATTCAAAGAAAACATAAACCTCTGCACAAGCAAAATAATCACACAGATTCATCACATATACAACTGGACGGTCCTGGATTTAATTAATACTTTAACTGTAAACAAACATTTCCTGAAAATAGATATAATGGGGACGACTGTTGGGCTACCGAAAATGACCACACGAAATCTGAAACATGTAAGCCAATTGACTGAAAGAATAAACACATTTTCCATGTTGCCACCCACTGGAGAAGTTGTGACTTGCCTGGGCAGCATGGTAGGAGAGAGAATCTTCTTAAGTCCCTAGGAGCAATGCCAGCGTGAATTTTGCACTGAGTTAGATAACTTCTTCTGCTTTTGGTATCGGGACATGTTGTCTGTTTTCAACAGATTCTTGATAACAGAGATTTACACACACTCTCTGTCAGCAACGACGTACCTTACCATCGGGTAAAGTAATCATGCGTGTATTATTAGATATATTTTAGAGAAGCTTCAACTCAAGTAGGTTATGTGTATCAGGAGCAAACTGACTTGGACACGTTGGCATAAGGATGTACAGGTGAGCTTCTTTACCCTTCATTCCGGGAGATCTAAAATTCAACGTACAAGATACAGCGCCACACATTGAAATATGCACATGTATGTGAATGCTCAAGTGAAGTGGGCACCATACCTGCCACCAAATGTGTTTACCATGCTGTGGACATGTTGCGGAGTTATTTTAGAATGTAATTCAAGTGGTGTACACACAGAGTTTTAGGTAAAGTCCTGAAAGTTTGGTGGATCTCATTAAATGGACGTGTGAGAAAGGTCAGGGTGCTAAGCATGTTATGTGAAAGCATTGTTTGTGATCTTGAGCCAAGTATGTTTTGCATATATTGCGCTTATTATTCTCCCTCTTTAGCATAAAATGCTTGAACATTAAAAAAAAAAAAAACAGAAAAACAAAGTGTAATGGAAAAAAGGAAAAGGACAATAAAGGTAAAAAAATAGCCCTTGCGCTTAAATCCATGTCTGTAGGAAAACAGAGGAATTCACAATGGTCGTTAGTAAATGTAGTAGGTTAATTTCCTTTGATTGAAGAAGATTCGTTGAAGTGATTTTACATATATTTGATAATCATCGAATGTATCTATATTAGAAATTTCGCTGTATCTTGGTTCCTTAGCTTCAACACAAATCAACACCAGTTAATTGCGTTTAAATTATCGTTCGGATGCACCTGCTGTGGTGGGAATACACCGGATTAAATGCCTCGCGTATCCGGAGGACGGCCATTTTTGCTGGGCCAGACTACGGAGGCCATCGTAGGACTGGAATTTCAAGCACACGGAGGTCCGTCTTAGCAGGTAGGTATTGTTCACAATTATATTGAAAAATAAAGTTTTTTGGTTGCTTTCTTTGTTCTTGTTTATTCATATATCAGGCGTAAGATGTTATTGAATTAGATATAATAGTGTAATTTGGACCCCGATGGCAGCACTTGGCGGTGTTCATTTACATAAATTTGAATATGTGCTTAACAAAATCATCAGATAGATTTGTTGCTATGCTAAGCAAAACCTCATCAATAATATTATTTAAGATCAATAGCGTAATATAAAAATAAAATATCAGCGTTGAGACTGTGCATATATTTTGGCAATGAATTTAAATTTAAAGTCGACATCTTAGCTATGGCTACATGATTCACAAGCACAGTATATCATACTTACGTTTTTTTTTGTGATTTTGATGTTTATTCTGTCTGATTAACGTGTAGAGGTCAACATACCCTTGCCCAACGATAGCCCATTTTACAAGTGGACAAATGTGCATATATAAATGTACTACACATGTAAGGACATTAAACTTGTCTGGCTTTTGACATTGTATATCACAATATACTGTTCTGTTTGTTCCCGAGTGTGTTTTGGGTAGGGTAAAAATTTCCTCATATGAATATATATATATATTCTGTGATTTGTGATTTGGTGCGTGCTGTAATGTTTAAATAGATCTATCTGGAGTTCTTGGAAGTTTTCTATGACATTTACATGTTTGAAGAGCAGCAAAATAAAAGCGATTGTCTCATTATTTGGGTTTAATTGCCGCATTTCTGTTTGAGTACTATCAATCACAGTTGTGCAATATGTATATTTCCTTAAAACATGACCTTTGTGTTTAATTATCCCACAGACTACTCAGATATTACTTTTTGCACAACTTCGGAGATTCAGTTGCTGGTCTTTGTGCAACATGTTTTAGTGTAAGTTAAGTTAAAGATATTGGTTAATGTGGGACTTCTTGCAGTGGAGTGTGAATTCAAATCTTATGTAACATTTCTGGTAATGTTTTTATTCAAATATTGGAAGAACGGTTCCGTTATTTTCCCTTTCATGCTGAATTTGATTCTCTCATCGAATCCCCCTGAATCATATTATTCCTGACCGTTTGGAGGTTGCGTCAATATCTTTTCTGGGCGTATTATGGGTTCAATGCAAGGAATGCTGTTCATTGAATGAGAAAAGAAGGGGCATGGTAGTTAAGTCATTCGATGCTTGCTGGTAACATGGAGCAAAAAGACGAGCCTGATAGCTGGTAATTTTAACAGAATGAATACAGAGATTTCCAATAATCAAAATGCTGTTTCAGGGACATTTTAGTGAGAACATCAAGGACAAAGCACCATTATCAAAGAATATATGAGCAAATACGCAGTTTCACTGCGGGACAATCTCCGTAAATTGGTCAAAATGTCTGCTTATTTCAGGGGCAGTTGATGATGAGGGACAGTTGGTATCTCTGTAAATACTGAAAATGGGTGTTGTGTCCCTGAGCGCTAATGTCCCCACCCTGACTTTCCTGATAGTTCAATAATTTATTACACATTGTCAGTATACGTTTATGTTTCGTGTATATATTATATATATATTATATATATAGTGATGAAAACATTGCTTTTTCTAAGTCTCTATATTAACTTTAATGACTCCCCAGAGTAGGCGTATATAGCAAATTTCCTGTCGGAAAATGTGGTGACAATAGGTCTATCTGTGCCGCTGTCCACTACTAGAACCCAGCGTCACAACATCCTGATAAGGCGGTGCAACATACATGCAGTTTCTGCTACAAAATTATTCCTGCTGAGTAGTAATTAATGTCCCAAGATGTGACCACCGACTACAACGAGTAAAAGGTGTTTCGCTCACAGTGCAGACCAACAATGTCACCAATAAACGATAAAATGCAAGCAAAATCACCTATTAGATATTGTCTGTCCAGAACCTCTAACTTCAGGATAGAAGAAGTGGTTTAGTCACATAAGAACTATGGAGAATATGTTTTACCAGAATTGATTGCTACTACCGTCGTTGTAGGCAAGGTGGAGGTCATTGAACTATAATCGGAGCTTAACAGTACCGGCTTTGCCAACATTATATCTTTTTCTATAGTTTCCTGTGGTGCGTTACACCATTAGAGTTTCCCCTTTCCGTCTGTAGTTGACCTCAGTTAAATATGGCTTGTGGGGTTGATCATAACATCTATGAAAATAAATAACCCCATTTAAACCCCATTGATGTGTGAGGGCATGAGATGCCATAGAAAATAAACGTACAACATGTGCTATGCGTTCACCTAATCTATTTCTTTACTATACCAACATAATGTGTTTCCCTCTGAAAACGCAAGATATGAATTCCCTGCTTAGTTCTATGGTAAATAATGTAGAGAGGACTGAGAAAGTAATGTGTTGTTTACGAGGAATCACACATGTCTTTACACAAGATACTTGTATCACCATAAGCCATCTTCATCCGTGATTTCAACATTCAATACCCCTACCATCCGCCTATCTAAGCGCGCTTCTATTATCCCATATGCAACCCGTATGGAGTCGGGGAAAAAGAACGCTTTTGTGTAAAGATTTGCTGTCGTTTAGGTCAAATATCTTCCCTGAAAGATTTTATGTGTATTTACAGACCTGTTTAGGTATGCTAATGCATAGACATGTATGTATGTATGTATGTATGTATGTATGTATGTATGTATGTATGTAGCTAGGTAGGTAGGTAGGTAGGTAGGTAAGTAGGTGGGTAGGTAGATAAGCATGTAGGTAGGTAGGTAGGTAGGTAGGGAGAGAGGAAGGGAGGAAGGTGGAGGGAAGGAGGTACATGTGGAGTGGAGCCAATGGTATTGTCTCTTTGAATTTTCTGTTAAATTTGACTTTCTGAAGGCTTGTCAAAATTTATGAAGCCCGTCCTATCGTCGAGTCTCGATCATTGTCCTAATTGTCTTTTTTCCTACTTACAGATTTTTTTTCTTCTTGTTCGTGTCAAAATAATAGCGTACATGTCGTCCTTTCCTAGGGGCAAAGATAGATGATTCATTGTCCTATTCAATTTCACACCTTGAGTAATAACATGATGCAAGTCTCTCTCTCTCTCTCTCTCTCTCTCTCTCTCTCTCTCTCTCTCTCTCTCTTTCTCTCTCTCTCTCTCTTTATTTCTCTCTCTTTCTCTTTCTCCTTCTCCATTCATGTCATTTATTTACCTATGTTTCTTTTCTTTGGATAACAAACTTTGTTGCTTATCTTTCATTTCAAAAAAAAAAAAAGATTTGCTTGCAACAAATGTCTTGAAGCCCTCCCCCCCCCCCCCTTTAAAGGGAATGAGAATTGCTGCTACCACCAGGTGGCTAATTGTAATGATAATTATATAAAAAGGGCAGGCTAGTATACATAATCTCTTGTCAGCTTAAAGAAGCAGGTAACACGTCAACCAATGGTAGCTTGGCCAGCAGGCCTTGGCTCACAGATTTCAAAGAAAAGCTAATTATCACATGACCATTTTAGAATGACATCACAGCTTAAGTGCCCACCCAGGAAGTAAAAAGTGGCCCACTTTCTGCCAAGTTCTTATTACCTTTAATATAGTCTATGTGACGTCACACCCTCACATCCTGACTCCACCAGGACTTGTCACAAAACTGATGAGTCTTCCCCCTGAGGGTATATAAAACCATAGGTGACTGTGTGTTGTTCCCCTTATTACTGCTAGGTTTCCGTGGGGACCCTTCTGGTAGCTTTATACAGGGTTGGGTGAGGTAAATCAAAATTATATGCAATCAATTTATAAGTAGAATAATTTCGTGTGAAGGAAGAAAATATAAGATTTCTTTGATTCTCTTACCCGATAAGCTTCAGTTCAGAAAGTACCACCAATAGAATGTAACTGCAGCAACGGATTCTCGCACCGTCTCCTATTTCCGAAGGCTACATGCTCTACTTTTACACTTATCCGAAGATAAATCGTTGGCAATACTTTGAGTATGCTTACATTCTCTAGCATGTGTCGCAATGCCTAACACATGTACATTGTTCTAAAATTAAATTTTAACAAATCCGTGAGAAATCACCACAAATACTCAACAATTCTGAACAAAAACTACATAATGCGGCCTTGTTATCATTCATTCTGCAATGATATTTGCCAATATGAAAGACCGTTGTGCAAGAGATCTTTCATTTATTATTATAAACATACTGTTAAAGTGTTTTAACTATCAGCCTTGTTGCATTTCTGGGAAGGTATCGGATATATTGCATACTCTGAGCATATTCGAAATAGGTCATGTGTGCATGTATGTATGTACATGTATGCATAAAAAGGCATCCAAACATTCAAAGGGGGATGTAACGTTTTGTTGTGAGTAACAAAGTGCAAGCATATCTGAACCGCAAACAAACTAACTGACAGACTTGCCACTACATTGTTTTTCTAATAATATGAGTGACAACTATCGCGGGAAATGAAGTGCTTTTGTGTTTCCGTAAACTCAGTGGATTGCGATCAAAACCAAGCTTTCTCTATGTAAGTACAAGCCTGAAGAGCAATGTCCAAAGCAAATAATATCCCCCACCTTTAAAGTCCTTTATGTAGTGTCTTAATAATGTGCTTAATATCAGCTCACGGTTGTATGTCCCAGAATAAATAACAATGTAGACCGAAACAATATGTGGGCAGAATTGTTGATTTTATTCATCGCAAATATTGTCTCCAAATACGACAACTTTACCAAACAGGCAAAGGTGGCCAAACTTTTCGTAATTGTAAGCCATTTTGACCAACTTGGTGTTGAACAGATTATGTGTACGTATTAAAGGTTGTCAGGCATTTTTTCAGATTACACAACATTAACAAGGCCAATATCCCTGAAGCACAGGCAATAAGGTGAGCCATTTGTGAAGTCACAGCCTGAAGTGGGTCAGTGGGGTTACACGGCAGTTTCTATGTCCCTGTTCCCTTTGGTCACCTTAGAACAATATTGCATCCAGTAAATTATTTAAAAGCGAGACGGCCTTTTTCTCTATACCTTACGTTGTGAATTCTTTCCTCACACATATTGTACAAAATAAACTTGTCTACACACTCATTTGAGCCTCACAAAATCGGTAAATTCAGCAAAGCAGTGTTCAAGGATGATAATGTTCACAGCCCAGAAAGAGGTTATCGTTCTGCACTGCAATAGTTATGTGAGGCTCAAGTTTTCATAAACAGCATTTAGTCAACTATGGGACGACCAATGTGTACCCATGGGCTTGGGCAGGTTAAAATAAAGCAGGTGGCACTGTGCATTTGTGTGATGCAAATTGACTTGTTTTGTAAAGCTTTCCATATATGAGGCGCAGGCCATGGCGTACTAGCAGACCATGGCGTATTAGCAGGCCATGGCGCACTAGCAGGCCATGGCGTACTAGCAGGCCATGGCGTACTAGCAGACCATGGCGTACTAGCAGGTCATGGCGCATTAGCA
Organism: Hermodice carunculata; assembly: GCA_964020975.1. Lineage (NCBI taxonomy): Eukaryota > Metazoa > Annelida > Polychaeta > Eunicida > Amphinomidae > Hermodice > Hermodice carunculata. The sequence continues at coordinate 1,853,999 of OZ026620.1, forward strand.
GGCCATGGCGCACTAGTAGGCCATGACGTACTAGGAGGCCAAGGCGTACTAGCAGGCCATGGCGTACTAGCAGGCCATGGCGTACTAGCAGGTCATGGCGCACTAGTAGGCCATGGCGTACTAGCAGGCTATGGCGCACTAGTAGGCCGTGGCGTACTAGCAGGCCATGGCGTACTTGCAGGCCATGGCGTAGGGTACTAGCTGGCCATGGCGTACTAGTACATCTTTGCTTAACATCCGAGATTCCTCTCTATCAAACCCTCATTAATGGTGTCAAATTGTGATATAACTACTCAGCCCAGTGGGGCTGTGTGTCATCTCAAATATCGGGCAGAGGAGTACTAGTTCCACGTATTATACATGTTGATTTAACTGGTAGTACTTGGCACACTATTTTGCCTGTACGATAATTGGTTCCCAGATTCACAGCCTGGATCCCTTTTCGTATTATTATATTGCATGCTGAATAGACCGATGTCCATTTGTAGTCCACTCCACCAATGTAGAAGAGATACTACGGACTTTGGTCTGTTTTGTAAGTTGCCAGTTCATTTTCTGTTTTCTTTAATTGTTGGGAGAAAAAAGTTTATGGTCGATTTTATGATTATTTAACCGTGCTTTTTGAAACACTCAAAGAAAATGTTACTAAGATGTGATGTATACGGGTAGTTCCTTTCTCGTAATTGCTCACGCCTCTAGAACCGATGTCTTCAATCAATCTGTTGAATTCCATTTTGGCCGACCGTACTTAAATTGGAGGGTAGCGCGAATGCTTAAAAAAGGAAATACAGATATTTTTCAGGAAATCCGCTGCAAGTCTAGACTTTCGCGACATAGAACAATTTCTACACTTGTTGTATAAACAATCGGATACCGTGACTCCATTGTTTTACTATAGGATTTAATTTCCGCTAATAAGCAGTTTATGGCCGGTCAGGAATGAAAAGATGACTGTCCTATGCAAATATCAGAACGAGCGTTATCTCATTATTGCAAATACACGAATGCATGCGCAGATAAAAGCCAATCTATTCTATTTACAAAGGCCAAATTCTCGACGACGTGAAATATGTATATTTACATTTATATGAATTAATTACCTTCGAAAATAGCATATTCATTATCGAGAAGGAACTTTTCATGAGTTCAGATAGAAGTAACAAGAAGAGCCATCAATCATTCAAAGTGAACGCCAGTAAAAAAAAAACTAAATCAAGACAAAACATAGTTTCGTAAAATTCTTTCAAACCTAATCATGCCCACTAGGACAAAACTCTTCACCTTAACACATTGAGAGTAGCACATCAGCAATTTCTTATATATATATATATATATATATATATATATATATATATATATATATATATATATATATATATATATATATATATATATATATATAAATACAACTTTATCTTCAGAGGGTGACCCAATTAGCACTAAGAAGTACTAATCTACCCCAGGGCCCTAAGGTACTTACAAAAGTTTATTGTGAACATTCATATTTCAAGATGGAAGTAAATGCAATGTATAATAACTCATACATAAAACCAGGAAGCTGTGGTGCCATACCTGAATTGTCTTCATTGCTTTTTTGATCTTTCCTACAACCACTCCATATTGTACAGCAATAATCAATGTGAGGAAGAATATGTGCATTAACATACAAGTTTTTGCACATGCATGGGTAAATAATCTCTTATCTTCTTCAACCCTCCTAATTTGGCAGATACCTTTTTACAGATTGATGCAACATGTTTTTCCCAGGTCAAATACTTATCTACTTATAGACCCAGAATTTTATGATCATCTACATTTTCAAGAAGTTTTCCATTTAAAAGACATTTAAACAGTGTCTATTTTGTTGCCATAATTTTTGTTTTGAACACACCAACATGGATTTTGATATCTGTTCATTAACAAGCATATGATTATGGGTACATCAACTACCAGCCTGCTTTGCTACGTCATGAAGTTTGGAATCAATCTCATGGAGAGATTTCCCCGCAACATGAAAAGTGGTGTCATCGGCATACATATTTACATGAGCTCCATTGAGAAACAAAGGCAAATCATTTATAAAAATCAAAAATAAAAGTGGACCTGCAATGGAACCTTGAGGTACCCCGTACGTACCTGATCTCTTATTGGATATCATTTTTTGAATGTGAAGTTGCTGAGATCTGGTCTGCAGGAATGACATAAATAGTTTTTGGCCTACAAGTAGTATTTACCGAAAATGAAAGTAGGACGGATGCGCATGTAGTGCAAGTGAGTGATACGGCACGGTCCCCAGCATGCCATAACAACTACTCTTCTTTCAGTTTTACGTCACATGTTATTACGCATTGCAATTAGCCTTGCATTTTTATGTCCATTGAGATGTGGGCTCTCTATATGAAATGTTACAAATGCACCAACATCCCCTAATGTAGATAAGGATGTGGAGAGTAAGACTTTTTGTAGGGAGTTTAAACAGGTGTGCTTTAACTCTATTCTCCCTCAGGACATCGTTCAATCCACGTAAAGTAGGTCAATTCATCCTCTCAGATAGAGAGCATGAATTGAGCTATTTCCTGCACTAAAGATTGAGCATGCATTCATGAATCAAACAGGAAATTTATCCCTCAGTTCGCCCATCAACCATATCCCCGAGATCACCTGGTGGCGCCATCTCCACTTGATCACCGGGCTGCGCTGGACGCGGGTTTCATAATCTTCAATAAGTCATGAAACATGTAGGAACAGATTAAGCAAAACTATCGTGTGTTGGTGAGGTAAATCTTTCTTGTGCATCACACATTTTCATTGTTTGTCAGTATCTTACTACATATTTGTAAAATATATGTTGTGCAGGCCAAATAATATGTAACAGGGATTTTACTGAAAATTAAGTAGAAACCGAGAAAAAAACCCCAAACATTTTTTACGACAAAAAATATACGCATGTTTTGAACATAGTGCTACACAACATATGTAATTACCTGATTTATTTGAATAGTGTTAATGTGTAAATCTGATTTTTGGGGTAACATTCCTTAAAGGGCGGTTCAAATGAGGGTTTGGACTTTAATAACACACTTTGAATTTCTGTGTGTCTGTTTTTATAGAACCATTTGTAAGGCGAACTTTATCAAGTTTGTTTCACAATAAATAATTAATTGCTAGGCACGGAAGCGTCCTTTAGATCTTTTGATAAGCATGCTTTCTCAGAGCGTTGCAGCATCCGAGTCGACGTAACGGTTTTCTGTCGAAAGCTGATATTTGCCAGTTTATAAAGCCCCAACTCGAGTTTTAGGCACAAAAGAAAAAATGAAACCATCCGCGCTGGGGGTCTGACCAGTCAGACTACTATACCTCCATTGTGGCGCTATAATATCCGCTCCCTGGCGCTCAAATTTAATGCCTCCAGTTGTCAGACGGGTTCCACGGGTCCGACGGGCAGCTTGGGGGATTTTAGTATGATCCAAGGATGCCCTCCAAAATGCTCAATACAAAGGGACCCCAGAATGCCCTTCACATGCGCAACGGATGCCTCTTTCATATTTCACAGCAAACGCCTCATACGTGGCAACCGAAATGCAATTTGTGAAAAGGCTTCTATGCACACAGAAATTATAAATAGGTTGAGTACATATATCGATTAAATTAGCTTCATACGTATAAACATGGATGAGACACAGGAAAGGAAATACGGAAACTCAGTTGTGTGGCTTTTATTAATTATGTATTTATTAGCAAATTCATATAAAATTATTGGACCTTTAAACAAAAGAAGAAATCAGATTCCATTGTATGTTTAATGTTTGAGATGCAGTTTGTCGTTAGTAGCAATTGTTCATTTTCTCAAATTGGGAAATATCGAAGGGAACCTAGAGCAAACACCAATCATCTGATGAAAAGCCGAATAGCATTTGCTGTCAATGCTAAGCCAATTTGGTGTAGTGAGAACAGACAGTGATTCCTTACAGACTAACGTAAGGGAAATTGGGATTTTTTTTGTCAAACAACACCAGTAGAATGGAATTAAGCTTATGGGAAACCCAAAGTGGTATTTTTCGGCTCACCTTTTAATTTTTGTGGCATTAGTTACCTTGACATATTATCAATGCCTTCTTGAAATGTGGAAGCGATAGGTTGAAAAGTACTAAAAAGTAAGAAAATATAAGTAAATTCAAAATTACCGAGCATAGAACAAAGTGTCTTTTAATGTACATCTCACAGAATGCCTGATAGATACCATAGAGCTAAAACTTCTTTTCTCCAGTCTGCTCTGGAGAAAAAGCCTCATTTGGAGATAATCGGAAATTCACAATTGAATATGCTTTAACAAAAGACCCTTTACTCCTGAGGAAAGAATCGTCCTCTATATATCAGGATTTGCTTTTATATGATTATCTTCGATTTATGTGATGCCAATATTTGCCTTTTTTTTCAAAGATAATGTGAAATTATACAGTTACTTGTCCTGGTAAGATAATGGGTTGTCATATGTAAGATAATGGGTTGTCATCTCCACAATTACAAAGTTCATATCGACCTTCCGTGACTACAAGTAAGAAGCGTTTGGCGGATCCATTAATATTACTCCAACGAATTCCTAGTTATAGAAAATATTATTTCAGTCTGTGACAATTCTGATCAGTAAACTACTTTGACAGAAGTATTTGTAAAGCACATAATATGAATTGAAGTATGGGATTAATGAAATTTTCCATGTCTTCATTCATTGGGCCTTCAAAAATATTTGAAATACAAAAAAAAAAACCTTTACAGGTTGGTAGTTACATGTATTCAATAAACCGGACTTTTTGCAGATTGAGAAAACGTCAATCTTGTTCATGTCAGCAGGTGATTTCCCTGACATAATACACCAGTTTATATCATTCATAGAGGGACACGGCACTTCTGCATCGAGTTTAACAAATTCAATCACTATGGTCCATGGCATCACTGGATCAGAAAAAAGCATTTTCGCAAGTTATATGTACAAATCTGTGAAGCTACTGACATCTATACATATACTCTGTCCTACAAATGCGTCGGAGATGTTTAACATTAGCATTAGTACTAAAACCATATTTAACATTGTCATCACTTCAAAAATCAGCATCATCCAGTACTTTATTTTACCTTGAAACATGTCGAAATCCTCCAGTCAGTATGTCAGTTTTTGCATACATCATATAATCCAGGGGCTTATATAGCCCCGATTTGAGTTTCTAGAGTGCAGGGTTGTCAGATGCATTTGTAGAAAGTATAACCAATGTTTGTGACAAGTCAGTAAACAACAATGCCAAAAGCAAGGAAAGCGAAAATCAGAAGAGACAATCGGCTCCCAAGATATAGTTCGCAATCTGGGCAAAGTTCCAGCCAGCGTGGACGATCAGGTAATCAATGGATTGCATCCACTGGAGCGTCAGCATTGAAACCGCAAGGGACTTGGAGCTCATTTTCGCACTGAAGTTGACACGGAGCTATCCCAAATCGCGTTTGGTGAGACATTTCCCCAAACTATCACAGGGAGAAAAAAATAACAATGTGCATTATAGCCAAGTAGACTAAGGACTCATAACTTGTAGAGGAAAAAAATTGCTAAGTTAACTCAAAAACAAATTATTTTGTGAAAATAAAGTCGATCAAAGGGACAGAAAGTCCTTCAATGCCGATTTGTCGGAATACACTCGTGGGTAAGGAACTCAGCTTGCCACGGCTATTCCTCCAATTTTGTATTTCGTATTTTCTGACAATCACTTAAACATTGAAAACTTGAGAAGCAAGATGTGTCAGCGATTTTTCTTTCATCGCCACATTTTGGACTAAGTAAACAGCTTTTATCGGCGCACATTGCGCCCAATGCACACCGAGACAAGCTGTTGACTCCAGATATTCTCTCTGGAACTATATGCATACTGGTACCTTGAGTGAAAGGTCTTTTTACTAGGAATGCGAATCTGGGATCCTTGTGATAATTCAGACTAATTTGACTTAAGTAGATCGACTTTAGTCGTGATTGGCTCTGAAAGAGTAAAATAAATATGTGCAAAAATTATCGGCATGCAAAAATGAAAAGGTCACTCTCCCTTGGCATCATCAAAATTTGGGCCAATCAACAGCTTTTTTCCCCATGTCACCGGAGACCGGATGCACTAAATCAAAATAGCTGAATCGTTTTGTTTTTCAAGTTGAATATACAATTATCAATATTTCAAAAAAGAATGTTATTTATTGTATTATTTTTCAAGTTATAGCGAAAAACCATGGAACAACATGTATCTCCACCACTTCTTTATTTACACAACAGTTATCACTACATATGTTGGTATCCGTCCATTTTTGTGCCTCTTGCGGTTACGTGCCTATTTATCATTGTTATGTTTATCAGGAATGTTGCCAGGGTATTTTTGGATTTGAATTGTAGCCACTTTATATGTTACTACAACCTGGAATACTCGAGCGTACATATACAAAAACAATATTAACCTAAAAGAAAATAAAAAAGGCTTTGAGATTTAAAGAAGAAATACTTCATGCAAGATTCTGTCTTAATAAATCAGCATTTGCGACTTACATACTGGTATGCATTTTGCTGCATGTATTTGGTTTAGTTAAAAAACGTGAGACTGTTCGTCCGTTGCCATAGCTGTGTGGGTAGTCTACTGGCTTGTGTTATACGGCCATAAAGTAGCCCAGATTCTGCAAATATCAACCGCACGTTCCGAAAGTACGCCGTTTGCAGATAAGTTTAAAAATTCCAGATGGGCCAGGGAGAGGTCTGACAATAACAGGTCCAGTGATACAAGAACACTACTTTGATATTTGGCAAAAACACAAGGCCTGGACTTAACAAGACTAATTCTATGTGATAAGAAGAAGGTAATTTCATTCTTTGTTATCTTAGCAAGTTTAGTTCGAACATAGCATTTCACGGTTTAGATTCTTATGCCATGAAGAAGCAATTTCAGGTTTATTATTATCTACTTATTGCAATAGGTGTATACCAGATTTCTTGTGAGTCTGGTGCGTTTCGTGTTGGGAATTGCGAACTTTGAGCCACGGATGTGGGATTCACACATTGCGCAGCTATAAATAGATTCACCATGCCATGTTTTAGGGTACGTTTTCAAGCACATAGTATGCACACAGCACACTGGGTGGCTTTGTAAGTTCTGAAGCCATTGTGGGAAAGGGTTTTTTATTCTCATCTCTGTTTTAGGTAGCTGTTAGCCGTGTTCACTGATTTGGGCTAATACGTCATATTAATATTTTTTGTTGTAGTAACATAAATGTTTACTGATTTGTTCTTCAGAACGGTTCTTAAAGTTGATGTTTAACTTAGCGTTCCTCAAGTGCGAGACAAGGTCATAAAGTCAGGCTATAGTATGACTTATTGTAGGTCGAATACGCAACAGTAAAATGGTGTCTGGTTAAAAGTAAAATAGTAACTGTTTAGAGTCGCTGTCAGCAGTCATAAAAATAATCTGGTATGGTATATCGCTTGACATACGTTTACCGCACCATGAACATATCTTATAGTGGCGTCACTTTTTGCGACAATGTAATCTAGTTGGATTGTGAATGCATCGTGTCAGTGTCGACGGAGGATGATTACGATTTTTCATTTCAACAAGATAAATTTTTACCCCCAAATCCCATGCATACCTTCATTGTTAAGTACAAGCAGTAAAGTAAGTTCTGACATATATTTCCAAAACCAAACACAAATATAGAAGTAGTCCCTATAAGCAAAATTTGATAATCTTCAAACAGATCTAGTTTAATGTGAAGAAAAAGATCTGGTTAGATGTAAAGGACATCATCAAATTGAATATTTCTTTTTGCCTTTTTTGCAAGCCATCATACTGAATATATCATTATGCTCATATTTTCTCCTTTCTGAAGATCATTTGTACAAAAGGTCGCAGATTAAAAAGAGCCTCTGTATATTAAAAGAACACACTAAGATTTTCTTGTTTTTAGATCATACTCCCGTCAGCTGTATTCACGAACACAAGAACCCACGAAAAAGTGTCACAATTGCGCATATACAAACAGATACATACATCAACAATGTAATTGTATGTTTCATATATTACACTGTTTAACTGACACGTTCGTCGCAAGCTTTCTGTGTGAAAAATACCGTGTTATAAAACATTACTGAAAAAATGGTAAAGCTAAACCGTTGAGTTAAGCAAATATAACATAACATTGAAAAACCCAAAGGAGGCATCGTATTTTTTAGCTGAGCCGAGTCAACTGAGCTTTTGTGTGGGTCCATCATCCGTTCATATACATTATCATTAATGCATATTTTTGCCTTGGAACCAGAGTCTATCAATAAATAGTAAGCATACCAATGGGAACAGATCCAGCCCCATATATTGCCAACCATTATTTACATTATTACGAATCAAAATGGATGTAAGAATTGGCAAAAACAAACTTAACAGCAGCAAGATCATATTATCACACGAGAAGATTTATAGATGACCTGTGTGCTTTAAACAATGGAGATGAAATAAAGAAAAAATGGAAAAACATATATCCCAAAGAACTAATATCAAATCTGGAAAATGAAAGTGATACAAAAGCTACTTGCTTTGATCTGGATATAGAAATAAAGAACAACCAGTATGTAACAAAAAGATTTGACAAGAGAGACCGGAGAGAATTTTTGTTCTTATTTTGGACAAACCTTTAAAAAATCTTCTCCGAAATCGCTCACGCTATTGCTTTGATATCACACAGGAACACTTCTAGGGACTCCTAGTTCTCAATTTATTCAGCAGATGGTGCGGTGCTGCATTTTTTCTATTTTGTTATGATTTTTGTGGTGCGTTTTCGCTGTTTTCGACTTCATCAGAATCGTCACTCAGATTAAGCCGAAACTTGGTGGATACGTTTTTTGTGAAACGAAAAAGCAAATTGCTTACTAGGATTCCTGATTTTTCAGGATTTTTTTTTGTTCAATTCGGGTTCTCATCGGCAATGCACCTTTCCTATTGATTATTTTGTAAGTTAATGGGCATTCTAAAGCTGATTCACATTTTGGACTTCTCCGAAGAGACTGTCGGTCAGATTGACCTCACACTAAGTGGCCATGTACCTTTCGTGGACCTCTACCAAGTTTGTACAAATGGTCATGCTCCAGAGATTTTTATTTATTTTATGATTTTTTTGGGGGGGGGGATCTTTAAAAAAAAAATAAGAAGAAAGTTAAACATGGGAAATTCTTGCATTGTTTATAAATTAAATAATTTTGGCCAGATTTGTGTCAAACTTGCCAGGGATGTACCTTTGATAAGTGTTTACCTAATTTGTTATAACACAAGTTCACAGAACCACAAGTGTGATGAGTCTCTGTGTCAGCTGAGCATGGGCTGTTCTACAGCCCCCTCGTTATTTAACTTTGCAAGTCCGGGATTTTTTTGTCGAATGATAGTTCTGTTCAATGTTTTACTGCGTAAAATTTGCTGGAGCATAGGAAAATGTCTTTCATATCATTCATGAATTGTACATTCCAATGAGAATTCTTCTCCCGAAGAAAGAAAGGAAAGTGAGACTCTCAAACTGAAGGGGTTATTGTTATGGTCTGACAACGATGTTGTATATTCCGTGATCAAGTGTTGCCTTTTCTAGTATGTTTTGTGCCAATGGTGGTGAGTTTTTCGGTTTGAACATTGGGGCCATATACTTGGGTTTTAGGTTAAGACAGAAAAAAACCCCATAAGATTAACAGTGCCTTTCTTCTCTTGAAACCCAAGGGGCAACGTTTGTTTTAGGTTACAGTACATCCACTTTTTGACATACTGTTGCAAAGTGAATGAAAGCACAACATAGAAACTAAGACGAGTAAAACTATTTGTTATCTTGTTCTTTGGTTTTTAACTGTGCATCAAGGCAAAAATTAAGGTAAGTGCAAACACACTGCAAAATGATAAAAACTCATCGGCGAATTGCCAGAAGCTCACCAAGACCTAACACCGTAAGGAACATACTGCGAGCATATTTGAGAGTAAATCACTATAATAGGCCCAGTCGATACCTTAGAGCCGCTAGCTACAGGCAACATGTGGGCCACAACTTATTTAAAGATAGGAATTGACCTTTCCCCATTGACTAGCCAAAGTTTCCTGGGTAACCAGTACCCTTTACCCTTTTTTCGGAAAAATTGTGGATATTTTCCGTAAAATATTCTACCTACTGATAACAAGTACCATAAAGACTTCTATAGAAGCAAAATCTTTCCCAAAACATGTTTGTTGGCAGTTTATGATTTGGCTACTGTTACCTTCCATGGTAATTAATTAGTATTTATCCCTTATGACCTCTGACCCACTTAGGGATCAAACTGTGATTGAGCATGTTCTGCAGAAAAGGTGATTGAGCTTATTTGACTTTTCATGTCAAATAGCAATGTTTCCGTTGGCTTGAGTTGAGTGCACATCTCCCGTTGTGGACGTTGATCACAGACATAATTTCCTGACAGAGATGTGGAACACGTACTCAGCATTAGAAATGTAGTATCATCGCACTCCTTGTTTAAAAACAAACTATGGACTCCGTGTGGCAATTTGGCTTGGTATAAATACATATTTTCTCCTAGAAATCTGATAGATCTAAAAGATAGAAACCAGTTTGCCGATGCATGGGCAGCAACTGGACCTTTCTTCTCATATGGCCCGCATTTTATGAACCATGATGTTTCTCTTTACCTTTATTATTATCTTTATTCTCTTGTTTTTCAGTTTTATATTGTTATAAATTTTTCTACAACAACCCATGCAGCTTGCTCACTCTATAATTTAGGTTAAAGTTGGGTTTCCCCAATATTAGCTTCGTTTTGAACCATTTTGTGCGCAAAAATAGATGTCTAACGAATTCATCATTTTATTAGCTGTGACACAATTTAGAACTACACATCCATAACCTGATGTAATAAATTTCAGGAGACTGTGTGTCCATGTTGTTCAACCGCTCTAAATAAATTGGCCATTACCCAGATTCCCGCCATTCCTGTTCCTGTCTGCATATAACTGTGGTGGACTTCATACAGTCAAAATACCACTTTTACCCCCCCCCCCATCCCCCCTACCCCGTACTTGGCTCTGGTAGTCAAATGACTGTCTGTTTCAATATTATTGACTGACGTAACGAAAATAATTTGCAAAAATGAGAATTGTTGTTGAGACACATTAGGAGAGCTTTGTCCCGAGTCAACAAATTTCCTAGGCGTGTGTTGGACACTCATTCTGCCCCTAACCAACGCCAAAGAAATGATTCTCCAATATTTGAATATCATTTTAAAGCGCGGTTTCCTGTCGTATCTATTAGCAAGTGGTTGCACTGTGAGAACGACTGGAACTCCTTCTTAGACAATCAAGTGAGGTTGTCTGCATTGTTAAGTGCAAATTTTACAAATTGGACCATTGCTTCACTACCAGTCCTGTATGTCTTCACTACATTGTAAAACATACTGTCATTCGTGTATATGTATATTTGCATAAGGCGACAAACCGCAAACAATAGAGCTCATGTTCTTCTTATATTTACATTCCCTATATTTCGTAACATTGTAGTCGGGTGCCAAATATTTAAAAGAGCCCTATATAATAGATGTTAAGGCATTTGTGAGTAGAATTTGGTAAACAGTGTTTTTTTTTTTACACAATTTGGACATGCTGAATACGAATATGCTGTTTACCAAGCTCTAATTTGCATATTTAGCCCTCAAAATTACAAAAACGGTCGCCCGTCAAACAAAAAATAACGACACTATAGTAAGATAAAAGATAATATTCCCTATATCTAAACTAGAAGCAAAAGTTGGGACTAGAATGCACAACCTGAGACACGACAGCATGTCTTAAATTAAATAGGTTCCTTTCAAAGTGAAATTTGCATATTACACACACACACACACACACACACACACACACATATATATATATATATATATATATATATATATATATATATATATATATATATATATATATATATATATATCCCTCCAAATTAGCAAAAAAAATACATGGCTATTTTACAAATGTATAGGGCTGTTGCTGAGATTAAGACCAAATAAGATAGATCAATCCATTCCACATTGAACTAAAGATTTGGCTTTAGAATGTACAAACTGAGGTCAAAAAGTATTCCTAAATTAGAAACTGATGTTATCCCTCAAAATTAGCCAAAAAATACATGGCTATTTTACAAATGGATAGGGCTGTTGCTGAGATTAAGACCAAATAAGATAGATCAATCCATTCCACATTGAACTAAAGATTTGGCTTTAGAATGTACAAACTGAGGTCAAAAAGTATTCCTAAATTAGAAACTGATGTTATCTGACTCAAAAATTGAATATTGGGTACAGCTATTAACGAAGAAATAATAATGTGATTACTTGCAAGACGACACATGCTACTATGAATTGAAGTGAAATTCGCCCTCATTAAGTATAATATGAGAAAATATATGCGGTTATGAAATTCAAGCCACCTTACCTGTGAAAACCACCTAACCTGGGAATAAAAGTCTCTTGATACTGAGGGTTTTACCATTTGAGTTCCATGATTTTACAGTAGAGGGCCTCATCAGCAGTAATTTCAACACGCTTGCACACCAATGTGAACATAAATATATAATAAATATAAGGTGTAAGAAAATGATTGGTTAGAAAGGAAATAACGTTATGTTTGGAAAATATTCAAAGAATATTACCGTTATGTTGAGAAAATGTTTAATGAAAATAACTCATGTGCTGAATGATATCAGGTGGTCCGATGACGTCATCACACTCACTGACCCGATTTTTCTCACATGTGTAGAAATGTATACTAAATTCAACTGCTTCAAAAGCTGTGTCTGCTTAAGGCTAGGATCCCATATGTACGGGTACGGATACGGGTACGGCGCACGATTATGCAAATGCTGTGATTCCATATATGCGGACTGTCTTTTTGGGGCGGATCCTCAAGGGTACAGGATGGCTCCCACCTGGTCTAAAGCAAATCCACGTGGCTTCAATCCTAAAATACCAGGGATACGCCACCAAATTATGTGACATTTCACCTCATTTCAAGGGAATTCCCATGCGTTTTGGGTACGGATAGGATTTCAATCGCCACATGGTGCGGCAAGAAAAATCCTACCCGTATCCGTATGAGTACCCGTACCCATGTCTGCACATATGGAATCATTGTATGTAAGTTCAAGTTGCGCGATTTTTGCCGTATCTGTGCCCGTACATATGGAATCCTAGCTTCAATTCCCTGATCCATCGCTTAGTGATTTAACAATGGTTATTGATGGGGTTTATTTTTGTTTTATTATTATTGTTATTGGGCCATGCCATATAACTTGGCTGCATTTTAACCGCAGAGTCAACACATGAAAGATGTGTTCCTCAAAGGAGCAATTTTTGATGAAGAGTTGTGATACATGTCTTGTGTACAAAAATGATCATGTATGATGAAATACACAACAGTACATAAGTATGCAGTATTCTATGGCAATTTAGTTTGATGTCTTAGTTGCAGACAGGAATTGTGTGAACACTTGTTGCCCTTGTGTCCATCTTCCGTATCACAGTGTCAAGGCAACTGTTTCGAACTTTTTACACACTCACCAACCTGACCCAGACTTCCTAAATATTTTTTTTTCAACAATATCAGTAAATATTAAACTTTATTCAGATACAGGGTTTCCTCATCGAGGCAAAATATTGCCACTTTACAGATAAGTAAAGTCTATGGACCTTTCAGTAATAATTTAGCCGTTTTTTATCAATTTTTTGAAGTAAATTTCTAAATGTGGTATGCGCAATTAAGAATTTGTTTCCATACGACAATCCAAAGTCACTTCTAGAAAACATTTCAAAACTCAGTTTGGCCATTAAATAAAAAAATTCAGTAGCTGACGTGTTTCTATGACGTTACAGGTAATTGGTGGTTGGTAAAATGGGGGACAGAACGACTGACTCTGCTGGGAGAGATGGCCGGCCTTGCAGACAGCAGCAGACTGCGGTGGTAACACAACCAAGCAGCGGTGCACCACAGCAAGCGGCGGTCGCCGTTATCCGGCCTCGCAGCAACTTCTACTTCGCTCTCTGTGTCACAATCTGCGCGAACCCTCTTTTTGGTAAGTCCTGTCACAAGAAAAGTCGTAATCTAAACTATTTATGTGATAGCTCAATGTTGAAATTCCTCATTAAAAGATCTTGTATTCATGTATCAGAATACCTATATTTTCAGAGGAAAAAATGGTCCCAGTAATCACTGAAAGGGTTGAATGTGGTATCTGATTTACGTTTCTCTAAATCGTATTATCTGAGACTATTACTCGTAAGTAGGAGTGGTAGTCTCAGGTAATATATTGCTGACAATAAAGTTTTTAATGCCTACTACATTGCAGACGACAGCAACAAACTGCAGCTAGATAAGTCAGCATATTAACTAAGCATGTTCAGTGGATAAGGTTGTAAATTTAGGTCACAGGTCACAATTTTTCTTTCACCTAACAGAGAAATTTACAGTGGCCAAACTTAAAACTATTGAGAGAACTGTTCCAGGTGTGAGCTTAACTTACAAGTCTTCGCCATTATCAAATAGGCTGCATGGTCTCACTTTTTCACGAAATTGATGAATGCGCAGTCGTCAAGTCCTTTGTTGAGTGACCTCTGATCTAAATCTACCTGTTGCAGGCTGCGCAAAGAAAAGGTGTTTTGGCTTATTGATTACCTCCGTACCTCTGTTGAAGTCATTGTAGCCTGTACCGTACCGTCAGTGTTTTGTATCTGTAATAATGCAACAAAGAACAGTTACTATAAGTATTCAACGGCAAATTACAGTTAATTAGTGGAAATGCATATAATTCCATGTCAGATTACAATCAATCGATGATATTTGACCATAGTACAACAACTGTCTGATAGTAATCTGCTGTGTGGAAGATTTAGAGTTCGATCCCGTCACATTGAAAAATGTTTAATGTCAATATCACAATTTGCTCTTTAATTG
This sequence comes from Hermodice carunculata, assembly GCA_964020975.1. Lineage (NCBI taxonomy): Eukaryota > Metazoa > Annelida > Polychaeta > Eunicida > Amphinomidae > Hermodice > Hermodice carunculata. Next base: position 1,869,025 of record OZ026620.1, read on the forward strand.
CCAAAGATACGTTATAAGGTTACATCATGGACTCGTTAGGGTAGGGATTTAGTCATGGAGACAAAATTAAATGTGATTTAAAGAAGACTAATTTCAAACTACTGACCTCCTCAGAAAGCCATTTCCTTTAAGTATCTGACGATACATTCAATTGCATCAATTCCTGATTTTCCAACATCCGACTTTTAAAATGTATCTGTACAGAACTGCAGAAGAGATTGGCAATAAATTGCTGTAAATTTGCATCTACACACTTAAGCACTATTATATTTTAACTGTGTTAAGATCTTTAGCATTATTTTCAAATATTTAAAATGCAATGAAAAAAAATCAAATCATTTCAATTGAATTACAATATTATCATTCTTACGCGCAGTAATAGCTCACATGGACTTGTTGTCGCTACTTCGATGATGAATGAAGCACATAAGCTTAATAAGATACGACCTCATTGTCCAATATATTGTTTTGTTAGTGTAAGTGTTATTATCAATATTATCATTTGTTTGCTTTAATAGTCATAAATGCCATGTTTTTTTCAGTTGATACACGCTTACATGTGCTTTACAGGTATCATTGCCATCGTGTTTTCTATGATTTCAAGCTCGAAAGCTGATGACGGCGACATAGACCAGGCCAGGAAATTCAGCAAAATCTCACTGGTTTTGTGTATCGTCGGAATAATCGTCAGTGCAATATTGGCCGTCACACTATTCATTACATTATACTTGGTGCCTAATGTACTATGACATGAAGTACTCAACACAGACTGAAGTCCGTAATTTAGGAGGAAGAAGTGTCATAGGGTATTCATATCTCGGGGTATATTACTGGCGATCATTCAAATCAATATGTGGTCAAGGGCACGCGATGGCAGTTATATGATACATGGGACACAGGAACCCGAGCAAATAGTGTTCCAAAGAAGAAGAAGAAAAACAACAAAGAGAGAGAGAGAGAGAGAGAGAGAGAGAGAGAGAGAGAGAGAGAGAGAGAGAGAGACCACAACGCAAAATATACAAATTAAGTATCCATGTGGAACTTTTGAAACAGTGAAAGTATGAAGGTTTGATTGGCATAATAAGTGATGCAATTTTTACTTTTTTTTGCACATTACGTAACTGTTAACAAGCCTCAATATCTTGAAAATTTTACAAGAATCCCCACATTTTATTATCAGAGCAGTAAAATTTTAATTGGGAAATATATATATCAAATAATGTCTCGTCGCTATAACTTGGGCGGCCAAATTGTACCATTTTTTTTTTCAATATTCCGCCTCCTATGGTCGAAAAATGACGATTATGCCGATTGCTTTATAATGATGATAAAGATGACAAAAACTAAGATTAAAATATACATATATTATTATATACTTCTTTTGAAGCTTGTTGGAGGCGTTTCATCAAGAATCACTGGTGCTCTTTATTTGGAACCATAGAAATTTTGTAAATACTTGCTTATGCCTTCAGTTTTGAAAGCGCACTTGCACGCAAAAGTAACATTTATGACTCAGTCATTTTTTATGTAGGTCACGGTGTACAAATGCCTCATGGCTTTAATCTTTCGCATATGTATCTCTCCTGCACATAATATAAACATGAACAAAGAGGACTATAAGAGGAAAATATCTGAAATTATATTGAAAAAAAAATGTTTGTCTTGCAGGTTAAACATATTTGCTGTGTAGGTCTATAAATCAAAACTGTGGGTGGATTCAGGTAAAAACGTCCATCGTGAATGCATTCATATGGAGCTGCGCTTATTGTTTTAATAAATGTATTATTAACCTACCCCCTAATCTGAATTTCCCCGAGTTTGATTCACCCTGTGAGGTTGTTTCGTTGTCGTAATATTGTACATTTAATAAATGTATATTGGAATGGTATCTTTGATATATTTTACACTATTTTAAATGGCATGAGACATTTCTTTTTGTTGATATATTATTAAAAAAACTGAAACACAGTGGATTGTTCAAAGTGATGTTTCTTCAATCCTGAATAGGCAAAGGCAAGAACAGACGGTTCAAGTACTATCTAAAAGAGGGCACTGCAGTCAATTAAGGGCTAGGGTTGTGTATTCCCATTGCTTTACATTGTAATTTGCAACTGAATAACCTAAAAACTACTGTACATAGACACACCCAATTTCAGACAGTAAATTTAGATGCAAAACTAAATACCTTACAAAAATCATATAACCACAGCTACAAAGGTAACTAGTTTATTTAAGGTTGCTTTAATATACGAACTAATGGAAATACACAGCTCTGGCCCTCCAAATGTTTGTGTATTCAGTTGTGTACTGGGGCGAATACACACCTTGGAGCTAATTCTGACCTTTCCTATTGCACCAGAGTATTTGTTTGGAATAGACTTTTATAGTACGTTAGTTGATATTCCGAAACCCTGCTTCATTATCATACAAATACAAAATGTTGGTGCCAAACTGAAAAGGCTGCATGTGTGTTTACAAACACATTTTTGTTCCCTTACTTTGTCGTGTGTAATTGTTAAAACCCAATTTAGAATTGATTAGTGATTTCTTTATCATAGATAACAGAGAATTGTTGTTTTCATGTACATGTTACCTTTTATGGTATGTGGGAATAGAAGAATTGTCTTGATAAATGTATGAAATACCTTTTAAGTTATGGTAGAGTTAACATAACATATACAATCATAATCATCACGGGGACGTAATGATTGTGAAGCCATAACTGGTAATGTTGGGATTGCTGTGCTTTTGAAGTGCACGATTACAAGAAATGTTTGATAGATTCAACCACTTGAGGATAGCACAAACCACAAAGAAAGTGGCATGATAAACTGCTCTGCCCAAGCACAATAAGATGAATAATACAAAACACGCCCATTCTTCTTTCGCGATAGTAGTATCAATTTATCATTTAGCTATAGAATTAGATGATGCATTTTCCCGTATGTGTCCATTGCACTGTTGATCATGCCCATAAAGATAACTTCTGGACTCCTTGTTTAGATTTTTTAAAAACGGTTAATGGAAATCCTTAAAAAATAGCAAAAATAGTGTGTGGAAATTCAAGTCTCAGCAAAAGTCATAAAAGAACAGCACAATTACATAGATTGTTGAAAACATAAGTTTGCGAGGAACGTCCTCAATTTCAATTAGGGCTGCTAACATTGACCCGATAAAACTTTGCAGAATAAAGAAACACGCTGTACGGCTTCAGGCCCCTTGTTCGTAAATCATGCTATCTCTTCAGAATATACATGCATGCAATTGTGCAATTGTACCAACCCGTAGTGCCCACCGTTAAGTAAAAGACTGATAAAAATGCTGGACTTGTGAATGAAATGCACTACCAATAATAGCTCAGCACTTACATAACTATTCCAATTGGCAGTGATATTTTGGACCCAGATGAACAAATATATATAGGAAGACTTGTTTCCTTCATTTCCAAAAGTTTCATCGTGTTTATACAGTCCTATAGAAACTACAATATTTTACTGGCAACCCTGCTGCTGACAATCCGTTCTCAGTAAAACCACAGCAGTTTATTTCTAATGTTTTTGCTTCATTTAGTATCACTGTATTTTAGGAATGTATTTGCAATATCATGTAGACAATTCCTTCAAACTCGTCACAACTTAAAATGCCTTACATATAAAAATTACAGCAATTGTATCGCAGGTGAAATTGCATAATATCAACACATATTTTGCAGAGTACATGGCAACTTTCCTTTTTCGCCAAAATGACAGAGATAATGTTTGCACGATGTTCTTGAACATAAGCAAGCCTCCACCTTTGTAATTGTGTGTCATGTTATGTATATGACCATTATGATAATGATATAATGTTGCGACTGGCATCGGAGACCTGTAAACATTAGAGACAGATCTACTTGTACCACTCATTGCAAGCAAATTAACAAATCATATTACACGTTGCGTAAGGTTTTAATTTTATATTTTAACAACTCATTCTTACTTATTGAGTAGATAGTAAAAATACTGCGAAGTGTTGATTAAAAACTCTACGTTTTTACAATTCCAAACAATTATTCCGACGTTATTTACGTAAGACCTGATGAACATTCCTCCCAAGATCAACGAAAAGTACTTTTGTAGATAACATACACCAAATTAAAGGCAACTCGGTTCTGCAAAAAGCAAGTTTGCAACGTTCAAATACCTATGTGAAAGACAGCCTTTATGGCATGCAAAGATTAAATGTACAATCGCAAATTACAATGTCAATCGAAATACGGAATTCCACTGAGTAAGGAACAGTAATATACTGTCTTGTCATGAAAATACACAATGAGTGAATTTATTGCACACCCTCTTTTTTATACTAATCCAGCAAGTCCTAATATACAATATTTGCGCCTTCGTTGGCATCCTTGACTTCCAGTTGATAATCATATACCAATGTACAAGATTGCATGTGACTTGAACGCATGTAAAATCGACAGGTTCTCTAAAACCTCTATGAATTTAATCGAAATTTACAGGAGCAAAATATGGATTATATAATCGAAGTAGCTGGTCAAATGAGGTATCAGCCATAATGTACTCAACCTGCATTGCACGGCAACGTGTGGATGATCAGTGAGCAGTGACAGTGTTGCCCTCAAGTGGCCAGCAACTACAATACCCAACTGCAGTGTCATTGTCAAAAGCGTTCACACATTCAATGTTAAAAGCAGTTCAACCAGGTTAATATGAAAGGTACTAGATGATATATTTTAGCCGTCTGGGGACGAGGTGAACTGTTTTCCTCGACGCACTCTGGACACCCACGCACCCCACTTCAATGCACAGAGAAAAGCTGTAGTAATCGCCCATCAATCTTTACGAAAATTGAAGCAGACGACATTTGTAACAATGTATCGTTTCTCGTCATTTAAGTTAAAAAAAAAAAGAAAAAGTTGCATTCTGAAACTTTGGCGGTAGATTTGTTGGATAAAGTATTAGCGAGATTGTCACCTTTTCTCAAGATAAAAAAAACTGAGAGAAGCAAACCATGACCCCTGACTGGGCTGCCATTTTGTTTCAAGTTTCAAGTGTTATTGACTCAAAAGCCCATGAAGGGCTACAAGAGTAATCATGATAGAGTGTGTATAATAAGACCAAAAATAGTGGCACAGCACCACCAAGGAATTTGAGGAATTATATGAAAAGGTACATACAGTGTGACTAGATAAATAGATGTCTATATAGTACTAACAAGGAATGGGACATTGTCATATAAAACCAGGCATGTAAGATAACACTACACTTAACATAACATGACTACAAAAGTAATGTCTAAGTAATAGTACCATAGTGAACGAAATAATCACTCCCGTATGGAGTAAAATCCTGTATCAGTTGTGAAATAATTGTTGCACACACTAACTGAGATAATAATCATACATTACATATTAGTTTTTATTGACTTGTTTAAAGAGATTACCACATGGAGTTTTATAGCTCATTTCGACATTTTGCCTTGGCTTTAGCTTTAACATTTAGATAACAGTCAAGATTCACATTCAAATTCCTGACGATGCTGTTCCACTGGATGATATCTTTCTTAATCACATAGGACTGGTTGCGTTGTTTTTCTGTGTCTTGACGATAAACTCGACCTGATCGCCCGTTTCGCAAATAAACAATTGACGGGCTTGTTTCCATTTATAGTGGACAAAGTCACCTTTAATATCTGAAAGTAGACAAAGGAAACCTAAGTCTGTTCAACTTCATTTCTCAAAATGAATGGAAGCTAAAACAGCACGTGATGTAACCCTAATTAACATGACCTAAAACAGCACGTGATGTAACCCTAATTAACATGACTTAAAACCCAACTTACCGTAAATAACAATATTTATTTCAATTTGATTACGTAATGACTCACAGAAAATACATGGGGGTTAGGCATACCCAACATATTTTTGCGTCGTGAATATATTTATTTTCCCCAATGCGTAGGCTAACATTGTATTTTGTTGTATTGTATTGCGTTGCATTGTATCGTATCTTAAAGGTAGTACTGTACATCACTGCAGTGGATGTGATAGCGACATAACGATGTACAGAGGCAACTATCCCCGGTAATTATATATATATATAAATATATATATATATATATATATATATATATATATATATATATATATATATATATATATATATATATATATAGTGAAACTACAAGCACTTGGAGTTCACGCAAGAGTGTTCGCTTTTTATCTTATGACAGTAGAGATCTGTGTGTTCTCAAACAAAATTACGTGACATTTGTTTTTGTGGCAGGAAAAAATCACTCATCATAGAAAGTCGAGCTTAATGTTTAATCTCTCTGAGCCGCTGGGTACACTCCTCCATAGCTCATAGTCGCACCTTTTGTGGGATACCATAAAGTATACCTTTGGGGTGCCAACGATAAGCTATGTAACTACCACGCTGTGAACCATTCTGTTTGACATATGAGAAGATAGCTGGAAACAGAAGATTAATAAGGGTGATTAACTTACAGCGACATAGTTGGTGCTTATTAACTGTTTGTATGTTTTTACGAGTGGTATGTGGCTTGCGTTGTATAATACATACTCTGGTTGTAAATAACTGATCGTGCACAATATTTCTAAGAAACGGTCAAATAAAATAATTTATTGTAAAATTTTTTTCAGCATTTGTCTCTATCCTCAGATGTATATTCTGTCCGCTGTCACCATTGATTGATCATAGTAACCCCAATCAGCAACTGAGAATGGACTTGTTTTGTGATCTGCTGATTGGTTCACATCCAGAAACACTGGTACTAAGGATTAGAAACGATTTAGCCACAAATTTATATTAACCTTCTTTGTTATTTGTATTTGCCTGTTTTGGCCAAATTTGCATATTTTTTTTCTTAACCAACTAGTACATTTCTTGTGAAATGGTTATCAACTGTCAAGCAACCATTTTTAGCTTTGTTGACTTCTCTGTCAGCTGAGCTTGTAAGATGGTCGGGCTGTCCGTCCTTCCGTCCGTATGTAATGGTGGTAGTCGTTGTCCGTTTATAGTTCACATTTTCGATTTCTTCTCCAAAACAGTTGGCCAGATCCTCATCAACTTTGTTGGGATATACCCTGGGTGGGTCTTAACGAAATTGTTGAAGTGGTGAAGCTGCAGTGACTTTTTAATATTTTTATGAATTTGTTGTTTATTGTTAAGTAAAATCTCATGAAAAAAATCTTCGCCAAAATCACTTGGCTAATCACTTTAAAATTCTATCGGACAATCCTAAGAACCCGTAGAGTTAATTTGTTCAGCAGGTGGCGCTGTGCTTATTCTGTATCTTTTTTTTTTTTTTTTTTTTTTTTTTTTTACAAATTTGTGTGTGTTTTTTTCCACTTTTTTGGAAACTGCCACTCACATTGTTTTGGAACTGGGTGGAAATGTACCTTGTAGAAGGGTCAAACAAAACTATTCACCAGATCCTATTGCTGGGGATCTCTGATTTTTAACGAATTTTTAATTCGCGTCTTTGGCAGTTAATACACACACTCATAATAACTGCTATGTAAGTCAATGGGGGTTGCGATGCTGAATCACATTTTCTACTTCTAAACTGAGCAAGATCCACCTCAACTTGCTGGGGATGTATCTTAGGTGGGCCACTAATAAGTTTGTCCGAATGGTCATGCTTCACTGATTTTTGCATTTATAATGAATTAGCTTGATAATTTTTTTGGCAAAATCTTTGAATAAATCTTCTCCGAACCCGCCAAGCCAACCATAGCTACACTTCTGGGGACCCTTAGACCCTACTTTAAGAGGTTTCTTTAATTTTTTAATCGATTGTTTGTATATCTTTGTTTTCTCTTCCGGAACTCTCAATACAAATTGTGCTGAAACTAGGTGGAAATGTGCCTTTTAAACAGGTCAAATAACTGGATGGAGATAATGCCGATCCCTGATATTTAACAAAGTTTTCAATTCGGGTACTTGTCGGTTGATGCATACATTCCTATTGATTACTATGCAAGTCAATAGGAATTTCAATTCTGGTTCACATTTTTTGCTTCTCCAAAGGCATCACTTAGAATCACTTCAAACTTTGTGGGGATTTACTTCTCTAGTCAGTTTATTCAAATGGTCATGCTCCTGTGATTTTTCATTTTTTTATGATTTGTTTTCAGTTTTTGGTAAAACCTGAAAAAGGTCTTATCCAAAAGTGACTTTTAATTGCTTTAAATTGCATAGGCACACATGTGGTGTTCCTTGGAGGTTAATTGACTGGTGGTGCTGTAGCTTATTTGGTACTTGTAAGGACTTTTTCATCTTTTTTTCAATGTTTTGATTTCTCCCAAATTGCAGGTTGGATTCTGCTCAAAGTTGGTGGGGTTGCACCTGGGCTCAATCTGAATTATGTTTGTTCACTACATATTGCTGCTGCTATTTCTTGATTTTTTAAAATGAATTATTGAAATACCTTGAAGGAATTATTGGTAAGGGTACATATGCACCTTAGTGTTGTTACTACAGGAATGATAGCAGCTTGTGCCTTGGTGATGCTGGATCCTAGGCCCCTGATCATTATTAAACACTAATAGAAAAGTACCTATATGGTTTCTTCTGATGTTGTTGATTTTGATCTTGAAAGGTCAAACTGTCAAACTGAAATCTTAGCTTATAGCTCGATAATGATGGATCATTTGCGTATGGTGTATGGTCACTATAAAACACATATAAGAAAGTACCCCTGTGATTTTTTTGTGGTGTGATTTATTTTGACCTAGAGTGACGTCGAATGGTCAAACAAACATACTGGTTTTTATCTTGGTAATGGTGAATCCTGCTACTTTTCATGTCAAAATGATGACTCCAACACTGTGAGAGAATTAAGACTTTGACATTGCAAACAGTGATGGGAGTCTTGCAGAAAAATGACCTGAACATTATGTCGAAGGTAATATGACCTTTTCAGTCTCTGTATGCAAGATCAGCTGAGCGTTACAATCCTCGAGGTTTTTTGGGTGGGTGGGTGCGTGGGCTACGTTATGTCTTTATTATTTCCCGTTTGCAAAATAAAATGGAAAACCGTTGCCCTTCAAAGTTAAAAATATGCTTATATTTATTTATATATCTGTTACCTATAAAAGTATATATATAATACCAAAAATTAAATGGTCTGCAAAAAACCTCGATTTCGTCAATATCATAATATAACGTCATCCATCCATATACGTAATAAGCAGCACAATGAACATAACAAACACGAAGACCAGCCCTCTTCTGGTATATTCGCATTGTTTTTTTTTTTAATTTACTGTTTGTAGTGTAATTATATGTTTAAAAAAATCTACGCGCTAAGGTCATTGCCATGTCTGGCTAGGAATATGGAATCCATGACATGTTCTTACACAGCTTCATGTCAATGACAAATTTACCAGTTTTTTCTCCCGTCAGTCTCCACTTTCCTTGCACAACCACGTGCGTGTAAACTTGATAGACCCTTTCATAGACAATATACGTTGCTGGTCACCAGCACAGCCCAGACACATGGGCATGTTTGATATGGGTGGCATCGCAATCAATGTTCATCTTTTTTGCGTGACTACCAAACTGAATGCTCTAACAAGGTTACACGTCGTAGCGCGTTTCTGGCAGACCAACTTCCTCATAATGATTCTATAGCTTTTTGGTGCCTTCGTCTATAAATAGAAAAATCTGGGTGTAACATTGGCCCTAGAAACAATATTGACTCAATCCATGGCTGCATGCGTTGTTGGGATGCAGTGCTCAATCTCGAGAATCATAATTTGTGCGCGACCGGCGAAAGTGAAACCGATATCTGCGCAGCCCTGAGGTATGTCATCATTGGTTCATGTTTGTAGTACATGCCACATTTTATATACAAACAATGAAGAGTGTTTGTGTACTAGCACGCTCAATGCATCATTGAGTCGAAATGCTGTCTTTGGCAATTGTCTGGTGTCGTACCTGCATGAGTACGTAGTATTTTCTAGACATCGACATGGATATACAGACGTAGGCATATCTTTACGTTGTGCTGTGAGAAATCATTATCTACAGGCTACTTATGCCGATTACATAGCTGAAGAAAAGCAAGATACTAGATACAATAACACATCATGACTATCAGGATAAAATTATCACAGTAATAGCTTGCATTAAATTATAACTCCCACATGAAGAAAAACAAAAAAAGAAAAAAGCGAAGGTACAGAAAGTTACATTGGCGGCAGAGAATAGATTTAAACTGGTGGGACAGTTGTTTTGATTTAGGCAATGGTGGACTTAGCAGTTATTGTACATAAATATAGATATGTGTAGATGGTTTTCATATTCACATATTATACATTGGTACATGTACCTGTCCCACTTTATGATTATCCAGTGTATATTTGAATTGTCGATTTTTCTCAGATACAATCAGAATTCTTCAAATCTGATCACTTGGCTTTGTCATTAATATTTTGATATTGATATCAAATTTTCCTTTGGCCATTAGTACTGTCACTCCAGACTTTGCAGACCCTATAACCAACGTCTGTTCTCCATGGCATCGATGTAAGTGTGGGGTCTATGACTACTGTGCATATGCTTTTTGCTTTTAAGCCGCACCGTATCGATTGGTTGAATGAACTACATTGTTTTTCACCCAAAAGAATATGAAACCAGCCCTTCTATTTTTAGTACAATGAATAACTGTCGACATAGCAGATAGGTACGGGTCTATGAACACTGTAATATGTTTGCAATGCAGGACCCCATCTGTCCGTATCTTCATGGAAGTCAAAACAGAACCCGGATGAGGCATATATATGCAAGCTGCGGGAATGAAGCAAGTAATGGTGAAAATAGTAGCCATCGTGATAGACCTGTCAAAAAGTACGAATGATAATTAAGGCTGATTAGAATCAAAAGTGTGCAGAGTCATTCAAATAAAGCCCTAATCATAAAGATAAATTACAATCAATGAATTAAAGAACGAACATGAACATTGTTTATTTCAGACATGAATCCATATATGCAATACAATATATACGAAATATATATGTTACATGCCTCTTAAACCACACAGATTGTACATTCTAGTGGAAAAAAAATTACCTGCGAAGGGTAGCCTCAGAACGACTATATTATCCAGCACAGTCAATGTACGCTGACTATACACACCTAAGATTATGATGTAAGGTCCTCTTATACCGAGGTATGATTTAAATAATCCGAGGAGGATAGAGCTACCCTCCTTGGAATTATCTAATCGTTCATCAAATATATCAGATGACACGAAAGCGCATCAAAACTGTTAAGCTTATTGCTGACAAAGATACATGTGTCACTACAATCTCGTGTATTAGCGAGGAGTTTTCTAAAAGCATCATTCAAATTGACACGTAACTTGATAACTGTGATAGTGGCGTCGCCAGCATCAGGTTGTCTGAAATTCACGCTAACGTAACATATTCATAACTGCATGTATCTGCATTGAGCTTAATGTTTTAAGTATTGGGACTTGCCTGAAAGGTCAGGTGCGTTTGAGATTTCGGCTATGTGATTTTAGTTTTGAATGCTTGTTTCAAAATCGGAGTCGTACCCTGAGACAGAGAAATGAATTATATTATCATCTAGAGTTTGTTTTCTCAAACAGTGTACACTCTATTGTATTCCTTCAAAATAACAGAACTTGCCAGTAATGATGATGATGATGATGATGATGATGATGATAATAATAATAATAATTTTGTAAGGAACACTACATACATATTTTATGCCAACAAACACTGACTTCAAATGTTCCATGTGGATAGAAAGATTGCCACATCAATCGATCGTCTTCATGGGTTACTCTTTCAACACTGATGTGACAAATCGACTGTAAAACCCAGGCCCCATAACTTGACCTTCACGCGCCATCCACTTGCGTAAAAGGAGCCAGTGCCACAGACTGGGTCTGCTGAAAAAAGGGAATATTCTCTTAGGAGGACTTTACCTGTCTGCTTGTATTTCACGGAATATGACAGAGGAAACAGAAACTGTACCTTGTATTGAACGCGCTTTTATGTACATTACTCTATCAACACAACATGTTGTCTAATGAATATGAAAACTTAATAAACTATGCAACGCCAGAAGTTTAACATCGTTCTGGAATGCTATTAGCAAAAAGCAGCAAAAAACGTCAATTCTACCTTAAGCCCTAACGATTTTTCGGATTATTATAAAACAACAATGAGTGACACCGGTAACCTGGCAGAGCAACAGGCAGCAAACAGGCTTGTTAATACAATGTGCAATAGGCAGCAAACAGGCATGTTAATACAATGTGCAGTCTGCGCACCCACGAGTTGAATTATCTCAGCTGGCCACACTTAGGGAAATCTACAAGCTTATAGCAAGTTAAAAGCGAAATTGTAAACCTGCGGCAGATGGAATAACCTCAAAACACATATCTCTTAAAGTGCCAAATTTTGGACTGAGTCAACAGCTTTTCTCGGAGCGCATTGGGCGTAATGCGCGCAGAGAAAAGCTGTTGACGTGGGGTATTTTCTCTGGAACTATAGGCATACTGGTACGTGAATGAAAGGTCTCTTTTAAGAGGAATACGAGATCCTTATGGCAACTCAGACTAGTATGACTGAAGTAGATCGACTTAAGACGTGATTGGCAATGGAAGAGTTAATATATGGTAAGTCGGAAATCTTATGTTGTCATCTTTATCTATCGGCTCTGTGTACAGCCATATTGAAACATAATATAGTGAAAACTCGTTATGTGTCTGATAACTGAATATGTCAGATAATTGAATCAAACAACAACAATAAAAACGAACTGTTGCCATTCAAAACTTGTGTCATTATAATGAATATGTCGATATCTGAGTGTCGTTATAATGAGGTTTCACTGTATTGTTCCAAGAGTGTTCACCTCGGGCATTATTATTCCAATCTTGAAGAAGCCAACACTCAAACCCAATAGTGTAAACAACTACCGTCCCATCACTTTAGGCTAAACATATTGTCTACACTTATGGAACTATTCACCTCATTCAACAATGACATTTGTGACAGCCAGTTGGGTTTCCGTCCAAGTAGAGGAACAGCTTTTGTGCGCCTTATTACACAGCTAACGGATCCCCACTTATTGTTTGCGCATTAGATGCGCAAAAATGCTTTAATTCGATACCGCATGGAGGTGTGTTTTATAAACTATGGAAGAAATTATCAGAACCCTTCTGGTTGTCCATGTTGAACTAGTACAGAAATAGCCGAGCAGTCGTGAGCTGGAACCGTAAATATAGTTATCAATTTCATATCACTAGGGTCACCCGCCAGGGTGGTCCCATGTTACCAACTTTTTTCAGCATTTACCTTTAATGACCTGCTAAGCCAGCATGGACAATCTTGTTTTTCAATATTTACCTTAATCTTCTGCTACGCCAACTTGGACAATCTTGTTCCTCAATATTTACCTTAGTGATCTGCAATGCCAGCATGGACAATCTAAGTACGGCGTGAGAATCGGGAAGATATTATAAACTTATTTGCATACGCCGACGACTTAAATTTAGTATGTCCCACTAAACATACTTTAATGTCCCTTGCAGGGCTCCAGATTAGCTCCTAAGGGCCGTCGGTAAATATATTTTTTTCATTGCGAGGGAACGATATAGTATTGCGTGGGAACGCAATATTTAATTCGAGGGAACGAAATAAAATAAAAATCCATCCATGTCCCCTCGGGGGCTCCGTAAATCTGTGGATTACAGTCACTAATGGACTTGTGCGCATGTTTCTCCAAAAAGTGGCGATTTACTTTCTGTATTCAAAAAGAAAAACAACAACAACAACAACAACTAAATGCATGATTGGCGGGACCAACCCTTTTGTTAACACGCCAAAATGGAAATTAAATGACTCATATATAGAAAGAATGTGCGAGATAGAGGTGATTCGTTGCATGTATAACTCAAGAGGTAATAGAGTGAGTCAAGTTGAAAAGAGAATGCAGAGTTATCGTCAAGTGTACTACAGCATGAGGAGCCTCGCCATCCCCAGGCCTGCACTCTAAGTTAAACCATACTTTTGGCGGACTATTATGTCCCTGTCCTGACATATGGCATGGACTGTGTCCCACTCTAACGCGTAGGCTTACTTTCAACATCTAAAAAAAACCCCTCCAAATTTCACTTATCAAAATCTCTTTAGGTCTTGTTAAACGTTTACACCACAGTGATCTATTCAAAGCTCTTAACATCGGACAGGACTCTGAGTCTGTTCCATCGTATATTTATGGCTGATTCGCCACTACGAAAGTTAACTATTTTTCTCATGTCAAAACATCTGCACGGTAGTGTTACATATAAAAGGACTATTGTTGATCGAATTGTGCAACTGCGATTTTCTCTGGTCAAAATTGCTTTTAACCGATCAAGTTAGAAGTCTAAGTTTTACCCCGTAAAAGGAGTGGTTGAGTCGTTTAAAACTCCACACGGATAATTTTATAAAACACTGGCTGAGAGAACATTTGCTTATTGCCCTCCTGACTAAGGCCTTCTAAGCTTACCGGTTGGTCTTGGTCGGGAGTGGGCAACGGACATTTTATATAATATATTTTGGACAATAAACAGGTATTCCCATGGAAGCAAATAAGATGTTTCCAGGCGGAGCAGGAGCGCACAGCTGGAACAACAGAAGTGTCGTATATTGTCGTGGAAGTTCATGCACAGAGTGGGTCAGCCAGCCACACGGTATGATGGATCTTATGAGGCACAATAACGTATTTGTCACAGTGGCAGGATTATTAATATCATGCCGCAAGAAACGGGCAGGTGCAATATGTGATCATTGCCATTGAATGTTTGTCCACCGTTTGCATATCAGCTGCCGCGTGCGCTCAGCTGATCCTGTCACTGCGACGTCGCGTCATTTCCACGCGCAACGCAATTTGTTCTTCTCCCTTTAAATTATTGGCCGAATTGCCACGGGTGCGTCTCCGCCAAGTTTTTTTGTTTACAAATAGTGCTGTGATTATATTTGGACTTTTTTCATTTTTTATTCACTTACTAATATCAATAAAGCATCAATTTGTACTTCATTTGATACCACACAGGGACTGCTTTGGGGCCTCATGACCTTTTTGTCTGTACAGCAGATGCCGCTGAACGTCTGTTTTTCATTGCTTCCAACTGCTGACTATGGATGTTACCTCCATCATCGCCATGAATTAATGGTTTGCTCTTTGGAACCACTCAATCCATTTATGTTAAAATTTAAGCATAGCTTGATAATTTAGCTGCATAATTAATTTGATTTCAAAAAACGTTCCTGCAAATTCCATAATATATTTTTCCTTCAAAACATCATAATATTGCAGGGATGTTTTGACGACGTGCGGCCAAAGCCTCTTCAATCTTGAACATCAGGCTTCATTTTGTTGGCATCCTGTTAAACCAAAAATGACACCTGAAGTTGTACTTACATGTTTATGAATGATCCCATCTTTGTCACGTGATCATACCATTTGTATGACTGACAAGTAGAGATTAACTCTTTCAATGCTAATTCATAGACTAAGTAAGCATTTTTCCGCGGCGTTCGAAGTTCAAAAAATGCCAAGGAAAGTTGTCAATCTGGACCGTTCTGTTTTTTCTAGAAATATAGCTATGCTGGCACTGGAACGACACGTAGTGTAGTTCTAGCAATTTTGGCTCTCGATTTAATTTCGCGCTTTTTGCGCAACCACTCAAAGCGCAAAATTAAAAATGCGCGAAAATAAGTTGCATTGTATTTCACTGTATTGTATGGCATTGGATTGCGCGAAATTGAAATGCGCGAAAATTCTGTAATTTGAGAATAATTGAGTTTGCACGGGCGAATATTTCTAGAACGACAGTATTTGGGTACAATTAATGCTCACACAGCGCTCTAAGGAAATCTTTAGACACACATATGCTGGTCCTGAATTAAAACGCCAATTCACGAGGGATTTGGATATTTCAAAAATCACCATTCTAACAATTCTCATTAGCACACTTTTCTTGTGGCTATCACTCGAAAATAACTCTTACATCTGTGCACGCTGTGCAATTTTATGAAAGCATGCGAGATACAAAGAAAGGGAAGGTAAAGGAGGCGGAGTTATGACGTCAGCGTTATGTCAGTTCAATGTTTCCTGGAGAAGTTGAGCACACATGTTGCCACAGAGAGATGATCATCTTACAACTTGGTGTTTTATTCATAGTTGCAGCTCCTGTAAGTGCTTTTATTATACAACAACAGTGGAACCTGCCAATGGCGACCATGCTTGGGGCAATGAAAAAGTGGTCGCATCAGACAGCTAGTCGCTCTTTACAGGGTTGAAGCCCAAGCAGTAGATTTGTCCATATGTGTATAATGAATGCATGAACAGATGAGTAAGGAAGCGTGTAATATAGAAAATGCTTTATTTCATATCAATTAAAATTAAGTTTATTTACAAACAATGTAAGCACGTCAAAATTTTAAAATTTGAAACTGTTTTTACGGTAAAATTTCCAGTAAAACCTGACAAGCATCTATGTACAACGAATTACTAAATTATTACAATACAATGCATGCGTTTTATTAACGACATGAATATCATTCCTTCAGCTTTTGACCAAATTTTGCAAGTTTCACAAATTGAATATGAGTTCGTAGGACTATATGTTGACATTAAAATCGTACTTAAGAAGGGAATGGGAAAGGCTGCTACTACCCGCTGGCTAATTGTGAGTTAATTATATGCATGGGACGTGCCAGTGTGCATAGCCTCTTGTAAGCCAAAGAGGTTAACACGTCAGCAATGGTACACTAGGAGCGCTGGGTCACATACGAAGATGACAGAAAAGCTAATGATCACATGACCATTGTTGAATGACATCTCAGCTAAACAGCCCATCCAGGAAGTAATGACAAGCCTAGTTTTTCTGCCTGCTTCTTGTAACCTTTAATGACAAGGTAAAATACTAATTGACCAACAAAAGGCAGGGGTCCTGTCACAAACCATGTGATTGATACGAAACATGCATGACAACTGAGTGTTAAACACACCTGCTCTAACTTAAAAATCTTGCTTTGAAGGCTTGGCAGACTGGGTCAGCAATACATGTACACTTCTATCGGTCTTCATCCCTTTGAGTCCGGGTTTATCGGCTGATAAAAATGTACATGAAGCCTGTTTCACAGAATGAACACAGAGTGAATACTTCCCAACATATTGGTCTCAATACAGATAGAGATACCACAAAAATATTGTTAACAATGCATTTTTAGTGTATCATCACCTATTGAACCCTTGTCTTTCATTTGGATGTTAAGAGCCGAGTAACTGAAACTCGAAATACGTTTCCTTTCACAAATCAAATTACATACATTGACATGTATGCCTTTATATGTCATCGTTCGCATTATATTCAGAGTAATCAAATTTTGCCTCTCTCTCTTCTCTCTCTCTCTCTCTCTCTCTCTCTCTCTTTTCTCTCTCTCTTCTCTCTCATCTCTCCCTTTCTCTCTCTGTCTCTCTCCTCTCTCTCTCTCTTCTCTCTCTCCTCTCTCTCTCTCTTCTCTCTCTCCCACTTTCGCTGCTTGTTTCTACTGTTCTTTTTGACTGTGGGATTATTAATGGTATTATTTCAGTCAATTATTAAACGGTTAATTAAACATAAATATTTTACTTCTAGTATCAACCTACTTCTCCTTTGCGATAAATTAGCTGTCAATGTTAACATGAAGATAATACATACATACATATGCACATACATGCACTCAAATATATATATATATATATATATATATATATATATGTATATATATGTATGTATGTATGTATATGTGTGTGTGTGTGTGTGTCTGTACTCAAGGTTTTGCAGTGAGAGCAACACGTGTTCTGTCTGTCACGCAGCTTCAGCATTGTATCAAACTGCACAAAATGCCCACTTGAATCATGCTTCTATTGATCCTACCAGTGGTTTATTTTCAAAGATTTCAATTAGATTGCAGCTTATTTTCTTCTGTCTGTGCGACTATTTGCACTAGTTTGACCGAAACTTTGGGGAGTTCTCACTTTTTACAAAGATTAAAGTCGAGGGAACCAGCGCGATGAGAACTTGGGTGCTGTGTATGCCGATACACCGCGATCAGAATCTGGGTGCCTCTGTATGCCGATACACCGCAATTAGAACCTGGGTGCCTCTGTATGCCGATACACCGCAATTAGAACCTGGGTGCCTCTGTATGCCAATACACCGCGATCAGAACCTGGGTGCCTCTGTATGCCGATACACCGCGATCAGAACCTGGGTGCCTCTGTATGCCGATACACCGCGATCAGAACCTGGGTGCCTCTGTATGCCGATAGACCGCGATTAGAACCTGGGTGCCTCTGTATGCCGATACACCGCGATCAGAACCTGGGTGCGTCTATATGCCGATAGACCACGATTAGAACCCAGGTGCTTCTGTATACCAATACACCACGATTAGAACCCAGATACCTCTGTAAGCTGACTCACCGCGATTAGAACCCAGGTGTCTCTGTATGATGATACACCGTGATTAGAACCAGGGTGCCCTTGTTTGCTGATACACCGTGATTAGAACCCGGATGCCTCTGTATGCCGGTACACTGTGATTAGAATCCGGATGCCTGTGTATGCTAACACTCTGCGATTAGAACCCAGGTGCCTCTGTATGCCGATACACCTCGTCGTAGTTTATAATTCACTACGACACAACAACCCTCTCCTACGCGTGGTACATCCTTATTCAATGAGACGTCCTGCTAAGAACATAAGAGACATGCATGCTGCCACCGGAACACAAGAACACCATTGTGCCTTATGGATTTGTTGAATGTGGTTGACCCCAACCCTGGACGCTGAAAGTTTTGCTATCCGACCAATTATTTCATAAAATAATCTTTCATAGAAACGGGAACTATTGAGCAAGTATTGCTATTTAAATACTTTCTTGCAATAGTTTTTTTTTTTTTTTGGTATGTATTTTCAGTCTACAGCCATAAAGATGTCTATTGCTTGAAAACAGACAAATGTGGAGCAAAGTGCAGGTCTCAATTTTAATGCTTCCTCTCCAAGAGAAGGTATTTCTTTCCTCGCATGAGAAGAACATGACTCTTTCACTCAGTATTGAAACAGGCATCCGGTTCTAATCACAGTGTACCGGCATACAGTGGCAAATTACAAAAATTATGATATCGATGATTGCTTACACCGGTTGCAAGCAAACTTTAAATGGGTAAGATACTTGGACGCATCATGGAATAAACCCTGTTCCATCGATGCCCCCGGTGTAAAGGGGTAGTTTTCCTCATAAAATTATTTATTTATTTATTATTTACAAACCATTGGCATTGGATGCGGAATTCGCGATTTGGTATTTTGAAGAGGTAGCATCCAAAATGTATGTGTGATTAGTGTTAAGGGAAGGTTAATTTGTCAAAAGAATGTAATGGAGAATATATATGTATATATACATGGAGCTATGAGAAGCCTATTGATGGTTGCATGCGCATGTAAAAAGTAAATTTCAAATGGTAAATGGATGCTGTTCCACGTACGGCTCAATGCTGAACGTAGATACACCCCTACCCCACACAAATCTTTACACAAATCCTTACTTTGTAATATAGACGGCTTATTGTAATATACTTGGACTGTAAAGGGGTAGTTTTCCGAATAAATTATTATTATTATTATTATTACTATTATTATTATTATTATTATTATTATTATTATTATTATTATTATTATTATTATTAATATAACAGATCTTGGCCAAGAAAGTTGTCACTTGGTTGATGTCGAGACAAATGAATGAACAGGTGGTTACGCATTTTCTGTAAATACAAGCTAGAAATCGTGGGAAAGCGATCTCCGATAAACTACGTTGTTGAACCAGTGAAGTCGCACTTTAACAAATTGCATTGTTCACTATAACGCCAATCGGAACCAACATTCACAAATCATTGATTGCCTGTTTTCAAGGTGCTGAAAATGCGAAAAATGCCTTCTGCTGGCTGTTTGCCTGCAAAGCAGACCAAGTTCCGTGTTACTTCACTTGAGCAGACAATAAACATAGTTTGGGTCTGCTTTGGAGGCAAGCAGACTGTTTGAAAGGCGAAATTTGACTTCAATTCAGTCGGGGGGGGGGGGGGTTCACATCAATAAATTGCTGAAAGTTCGATTTCGTCACCTTAATTTTTAGAAAACAACGTCTATCTGGTTTTCAAAAAAACTGACTATCTTGTACATTCATCCATGGAAGGTTGACCGCAAACCAACTGACAGACCTGGCCACCCAGTGACGCCTCGTGCTCTCGCACCGTCTATCCTGGGCCCCCTGTTAGTAGGGATACTAACTATTCCCTGACGTGGTGACATTCGGGGGGGTGGAGGTGGGGGAAACTCCAATTACTTCGCATTACGGGTATGCTCCGCGGGAAAGACCCCCATTTTTGACACTTGTCGCTCTCAAACACCCCCCCCCCTTTTTTTTTTTTTTTCTTTTTCAAGCCATCGGTCCTGAAAGCCCCTTGTCTTTGAAATTGTCGCTCCGAAAGACCCCCATAAATTGTACTCGAGCTCAATTAAAGTTCTTTTTTCCCTACTGGGATGTGCACTTCTACCCTGGGACTTTATTAACACCAGCTCCCAAAGACTCCCCTATTTTCTTATTGATTAGCTCCCATTGGGTCTGGATTCCATAGCCTCAGTGGGGCATATTCGCCCTAAAATATCGGTAGTGCCCCCTCGGGGTGACATTATTTCTCGGAATCGCGTCCAAAATCTCATTTTTTTAAAAATAAAAAATGATACGCTACTCATTTTCTCTCCACCTTCATAACTAACAAGTAATAAGTGGCTTGCAGCTGTATATGCTTTGAAACAAAATATAAAAACACGGAAGCCCATCAAATTTCGTGCATGAAGGCTTCATTGGCAAAATATTTTAAATGTAATTTATATATCTACGAGTCTCTATTGCAACACCATTTCTACACACAAGATATTTTGTATCCTGCGCGTCTTCACTTTGCAAGCAAATATTGCTTTTGAAAAACTCGCGTGGCTTGAAAAGGCACACTACATCGCTATTTCAATGTAAACGGCAGACAACAATGGAATGGTGGTCCTAACATTACATGCAGATCCTGATTACCATAATGTCAGCGTGTAAACAGCTCAGTCTTCGTTCATGTATATAAAGCAAATGTACACAACTTGTCCTTGAGTACTACACTTTACCGCAAGAACATGAAAGCGGCTACTATGAAATACTGACACCTCCCTGACGACAATTGTAGCACTTTTAGTCACAAAGTGAAATTTCCCCACAGTTGTATTTTTGATTAAGTATTATTTTGTGTATACATTTTAACATTAGAATCATTTAGACACTCTAAGATATTTTTTAAAATGTTACTGTGTTTTCAATACATACTACTTATCATAACATGCATGGCTGTCTCACAAAGCTGTTTTAAATAGTAGTGACCAGGAAAGAAAAAAAAAGCAATGATGACCTAGAGTATCGTTTGTCACATGCTTAAAAAAGTCTGTGCGCAAAAAGCAGAAATTCTGTTTTAAATTTATATTTTTGTGTTCTTGATTTGTGTTACATTTCCATAGATTTTGATAAATTTGGT
>OZ026620.1:1895701-2005701 GCA_964020975.1 Hermodice carunculata
TGGGCTTGGCTACTGAACCGGATCCGGCTTCAGTTGCTGAAGCGCCTACAGAGCCGGACCAGTTACCGCATACAATAATATACACGGCGGGCCGGATCCTGTACTCCATCCAGTACTGTGAGAAAACACACAAGTGCAGCGTCCGGTATTGCAGCCAAATACAGTATGAGGGCCTGGTCCGGTACATAACTTACACTGTAAGGAAGCGCTGAAGCGCCAGGTTCTAGCCCAAAGTCTCATGTGTATACGGAATAAAGCATAACTATTAGGTTTATTCCGTCAGATTTGCAACTGGGCCCGTGTTCCACACCATTCCCAGCCTAATCTGTGTGCTATCAAGGAGCGCTCCTTGGTGCTAGAAAATTTTTTTATGCTGCAGATGGTGAGTGTCACGAGAATAGTGACGTCACGACGTCAGTCAATCATAGGCCTCCCGGTTCTATAGCTGGAAAATTATCCCCAATCGGACTCGGTTCTGTAGACACTTCGGAATTTGTTACCTAGGCACAGCCGGAGGCACTTGTACTTGACTGTATATACAAAAAAACGACAAAGTTTATTTTTCTTGCATTTTCACCATTATCTTTAATTAAATATTGGTATATTAAGTTGATTGAATTGCTGGTTTTCAGGTTTAATTGCCATGGTCTTCTCCATGATGTCAAGTTCAAAATCTGACGATGGGGACATAGATACAGCCAAAAGATACAGCAGGGTCTCGTTGATTCTGTGCATCATAGGAATAATCATCAGTGCTATACTGGCCGTCACACTGTTTATTGTGTTATATTTGATACCTGAGGGACAATCATCCTGAGTGGAGGATACAGAGTGATGCTTTATTTTACAGTTCCAAGTAATGTCATGGAATAGTTATGGGACCATATCTCGGCAAGTACCTCCGGAAATATCGCGGATAATACAGGTGTGAGATAAATCAAATGGAAGCCTGACTTATGTTATACCAAAATGTGAACCATTTTGGGATAACTCGCCAAAACAAAGGTGCGTGAATCTGCTATACCTCAACAAAGCCTTGTTAGGAAGTCTCTGTGATTGGTCTGAATTGGATGGCGCAAATGATTTTGGGTTTTGAGAAAGGAGGATACGAAAATCCTTGCTCCATCGATTAAGGAGGATACGTGAATCTTTGCTCCATCGTTTAAGGAGGATACGTAAATCCTTGCTCTATCTTTGGAGGAGGATACGGAAATCCTTGCTCCGTCGGTTAAGGAGGATATGTAAATCTTTGCTTACTCTTTTGCCCGATATGGAAGCAAAAATTAGAGTTGCGTGGTCCAATATTGACAAATACTGACTTGAAAAATGGAAGTGGTCATCCCATGATCTGTTATATTTTGATGTGTCTGTGTTTATATATAGCCTACATAGGCATGCTACCCATTACATGGGAATACAGGCAATATAATGCAGTGCAGTGGCAGGCATCTGCTGATTTGACAGAAGCGCAGGCAATAACAATGTTCTTGGATGGATTTTGCACCTTTTTTCGCTCTGTTCACCAGAGGATACAGAGCTCATGGTATTACCCACACGCATATGTCTTTCTGTAAAGGTTTTGCTTGTTGGCACAATCCACTCCACGGTCTTCAAGTTAGGCCCATATAACTTCCTGGACTTATCAAGTGTATAAAATCCGGGTCGAGTTTGACATTTGAAGCGCAATCTACAGTATTATGTGATACATGTATGTGGGTCAAAATATGAAAATGTTTTGAACACTCTAACATCTCTCTCGCTCTCTGGTTTTGGCAGCTTTCATCAAATTTGGGAACTGCTAATGGTGTCCACAGCATTCATGATAGTTCTATGTGATTTTCAGGACTTAATAAGTGTGAAAACTCTAGGTCGAGTTGGTGCAATATCTACAGTGTTATTTATGCACTACATAGATCAAAATGTGAATGATATAGCATTTTTTTCGTTTTGGTAGGTTTCAAGAAATTCAGTTGAATTGTGAAAGAAGACAAAATTTCAATTTCTCATGATATGAATGAGGTGCCGGTATTCAGATGCTCATATATGCAGGTTCCAGCTCATGTACTTATGTTTTTACATGGCAGCAAAGCACCAGGCCCCCACGGCCTCTTGTTTTGTATTGTTTTGTTCGTCTTCCGGCACAATGGAAAATGACTATGACTAGGTTCGATACCTAACACTTGCATCACATTTTCTTCATCTACAAAAGGTGCTTTTTGTCAGCCCTTTTTGTAAATTCCAGACACTTTTGGACTCACAGGGTGCGATGCAATGCATCATATGCGTTTCTTTCGTCTTGAAGAACCGGAAACGTCGCTACGAACGTCAAATATGTGTCGTAGTTCGTCATATAGAGGCAGCTGCCGGCCAGACCAATGCATTGTTTAAATTTACTCTTTCGGTGCCAGGCTTTCACTCAGCCACCCACTTTTTTCGACGCGCTTTAGGAGCAATGCGCCCAAGGCACGGCCCGGGAAACTTGTTAATTTGGTCCATGCCTATGATCTCAACTCTCTCATGGTAACTGTAGGCTTGGTGGTACTTGAATGAAAATCAGACTATAATTAATATGAATCTGGTATTGTTATGCCAATTAAGGCCACATAGACTTTTTTCAAGGAAATTGGCAACGTGACTGAAAGAGTTAAATTAAATACAGCCGTGCAGCCGACGTCGTCATTGTTATCAGTAGTGGAATAGGTTTAATGTACGATGTCCTGGGATAATTTAGGGTTTTTAACACACATTAACAGAGTATATATATAAATTGTAATGGGCAGACTTGATCTGTCATAGTGCTACTGTTGATAGCATGGATCAGCTCTGGTAAATAGGCCTCCTCTCACAGGTAGGGGGCAGCACTGCCCAGGCACCCAGCCCTGGGAGCTTTACAGTTTTACCACTAGGGGTCTCTTTCTCTCAACATACATGTGCGTGACTGGCAGAGTGAAGTAGGCCTAAGTTTTTACCAAATCTGGAAGCCACCTGGTAGGTAACCTCAAACTACTTGTGTTGATGTGAAAGATGAATGGTCCAAACTACAGAATTGCAGGCATGTTAGACAGTATCTGCATCATGTTTTAAAGAATGAACACAAATATGTTTCCATAACCTTGGCAGCCATTTTGATGTCCTTCATCAACAGGCATGGTGACATGCTCCTGTGCTTCTACAAGTGGAAGTGTTTCCTTACTCACCTACCCCAACAGGGATGTGTATATTAATTCCAGATAGAACAGATAGCCTATAAAGTGCTGTGGAATTTCGTTTTGGTATCCATGAATATGCCTATTCTGACCCTGGTAAACCATGCAGCCACTTAGGCCTACATGTACCTGTGTGAATGGTAATGCACATTCAAGAACTCTGTTCTTCCTCCAATTTCCTGCCAAGCAAGATTGTTTCCTGTGGGAGTGAACCTGTATGAAGTGATGTGAACCCTGTATGTTGTGGTATGGAAGTGAGTGCGTGGATGAAAGTTGGATACTGTGAGTGATGAAAAGTCCACATTCCAGTAATAGTTCCCAATTTCACCCATAGGGGCATGGTCTGACAGCAAGTTGATCTAATACAACCCATGACTCACTACCAACGTCATTGCTGGCTACAATGACATCACCAATTACTGCTTGCTGATTGGTTGAATTTATTGCATGATCATTGGTTAACAGTTGCTGAGCATTAAAACATGATTGGTTTAATCAACTGCAAGGTGATTGGTGCAAATAGCTGCCCACTGATTGGTCCTCATATTTGCCTGCTGATTGGTCCAAATAGCTGCATCCTGATTGGTTAAAATCATATCTGCATGATGATTGGATAAATTGTTGTGCATGGTTATCCCCCCAAAATGTATAAAAGGAGCAGCAAAAGCCAGGAGTGGGGGGGAGAGTGGCCCAGGTGGCCGAAGAGGACACATCTCAAGAGCAGACCCTGGAAACCCAAGACAGAAGAAGAGGACTCAGAAGAGGATCCATCTTGGACTTGGACTACCAGGGAAACCGCAGGGACCACTGGAACCGAGGAAACCGTAGAAACTGAGGAACCCCAAGACAGAAGAAGAGGACTCGGAAGAAGATCCATCTTGGACTTGGGCTACCAGGGGAACTGCAGGGACCACCGGAACTGAGGAAACCGTGGAAACTGAGGAACCCCAAGACAGAAGAAGAGGATTTAGAAGAGGATCCATCTTGGACTTGGACGACCAGGGAAACTGCAGGGGCCACCAGAACCGAGGAAACCGTGGAAACTGAGGAACCCCAAGACAGAAGAAGAGGACTCAGAAGAGGATCCATCTTTGACTTGGGCTACTAGGGAAACTGCAGGGACCACTGGAACCGAGGAAACCGTGGAAACTGAGGAACCCCAAGACACAAGAAGAGGACTCAGAAGAGGATCCATCTTTGACTTGGGCTACTAGGGAAACTGCAGGGACCACTGGAACCGAGGAAACCGTGGAAACTGAGGAACCCCAAGACACAAGAAGAGGACTCAGAAGAGGATCCATCTTGGACTCGGGCTACCAGGGGAAACTGCAGGGACCACCGGAACTGAGGAACCCCAAGACAGAAGAAGAGGGTTCAGAAGAGGATCCATCTTGGACTTGGACGACCAGGGAAGCTGCAGGGACTCCAGGAACCAAGGAAACTGTGGAAACTGAGGAACCCCAAGACAGAAGAAGAGGATTCAGAAGAGGATCCATCTTGGACTTGGACGACCAGGGAAGCTGCAGGGACTCCAGGAACCGATAAAACCGTGGAAACTGAGGAACCCCAGGACAGAAGAAGAGGACTCAGAAGAGGATCCATCTTGGATTCGGGCTACCAGGGAAACCACAGGGACCACTGGAACCGAGGAAACCGTGGAAACTGAGGAACCCCAAGACACAAGAAGAGGACTCAGAAGAGGATCCATCTTTGACTTGGGCTACTAGGGAAACTGCAGGGACCACTGGAACCGAGGAAACCGTGGAAACTGAGGAACCCCAAGACACAAGAAGAGGACTCAGAAGAGGATCCATCTTGGACTCGGGCTACCAGGGGAAACTGCAGGGACCACCGGAACTGAGGAACCCCAAGACAGAAGAAGAGGGTTCAGAAGAGGATCCATCTTGGACTTGGACGACCAGGGAAGCTGCAGGGACTCCAGGAACCAAGGAAACTGTGGAAACTGAGGAACCCCAAGACAGAAGAAGAGGATTCAGAAGAGGATCCATCTTGGACTTGGACGACCAGGGAAGCTGCAGGGACTCCAGGAACCGATAAAACCGTGGAAACTGAGGAACCCCAGGACAGAAGAAGAGGACTCAGAAGAGGATCCATCTTGGATTCGGGCTACCAGGGAAACCACAGGGACCACTGGAACTGAGCAAACCGTGAAAACTGAGGAACCCCAAGACAGAAGAAGAGGACTCAGAAGAGTATCCATCTTGAACTTGGACTACCAGGGAAACTGCAGGAACCACTGGAACCGAGGAAACCGTGGAAACTGAGGAACCCCAAGACAGAAGAAGAGGACTCAGAAGAGGATCCATTTTGGACTTGGGCTACCAGGGGAACTGCAGGGACCACTGGAACTGGGGAAACTGTGGAAATTGAGGAACCCCAAGACAGAAGAAGAGGATTCAGAAGAGGATCCATCTTGGACTTGGACGACCAGGGAAGCTACAGGGACTCCAGGAACCGAGGAAACCGTGGAAACTGAGGAACCCCAAGACAGAAGAAGAGGACTCAGAAGTGGATCCATCTTTGACTTGGACTACCAAGGAACCTCTAGGGACCGCAGGAACAAAGGGAACTGATGGAACCAAGAAATTCCAAGTACCATAGAAGACGTAGCTTTGGAGGAAAACAAAAAGGTACAGAGTAACGTTGTAGAGGATAGTGCAGAGGTACAGAGTACAGTTTCACAGAATTGTGCAGAGGCACAGAGTACAGTACAGAGGTACAGAGTGCAGTTTTGGAGGATTGTGCAGAGGCACAGAGTACAGTTACATGGTCCGAGGTACAGAGTACAGTGCGGAGGATTGTGCAGAGGCACAGAGTACAAGTACAGGGTCTGAGGTACAGAGTACAGTTTTGGAGGATTGTGCAGAGGCACAGAGTACAAGTACAGGGTCCGAGGTACAGAGTTCAGTTTCAGAGAATTGTGCAGAGGCACAGAGTACAGTACAGAGGTACAGAGTACAGTTTCAGAGAATTGTGCAGAGGCACAGAGTACAGTACAGAGGTACAGAGTACAGTTTCAAAGGATAGTATAGAGGCACAGAGTACAGTACGGAGGTACAGAGTGCAGTTTTGGAGGATTGTGCAGAGGCACAGAGTACAGTTACAGGGTCCGAGGTACAGAGTACAGTGCGGAGGATTGTGCAGAGGCACAGAGTACAAGTACAGGGTCCGAGGTACAGAGTACAGTACAGAGGATAGTGTAGAGGCACAGAGTACAAGTACAGTCCAAGGTTCAGAGTTCAGTTTCAGAGAATTGTGCAGAGGCACAGAGTACAGTACAGAGGAACAGAGTACAGTTTCAGAGAATTGTGCAGAGGCACAGAGTACAGTACAGAGGTACAGAGTACAGTTTCAGAGGATTGTGCAGAGGTACTGAGTACAGTACAGAGGTACAGAGTACAGTTACAGAGGATTGTGCAGAGGCACAGAGTACAAGTACAGAGTCCAAGGTACAGAGTACCGTACAGAGGAAAGTGTAGAGGCACAGAGGACAGTTACAGAGTCCAAGGTACAGAGAGTTAAGAACAGAGTGCAGTCCAAGAGGTAGAGTCCAAATACAGTGGCAAAATACAGATTAAAGTACAGTATGGATACATGGGCCATATAAAGTGTGCATGATCCAAGGAAACTCAAATCTGCATTGTATTTACTGAGAATAAACTGCTTTGAATTTACACTTGTATAAATTGACCGGACATTGGTATTTGCATGACTGTTTGAATTGGATGTGAGTGATCATTGCCCATTCTTAGCTCCCACCTTCCCTATCCATTAGAGAGAAGCGTTACATTATTTTGGTGGCAGCGGTGGGATCTGCTAGCAAGACAGTTGATCCAGTGATACGAACCTACAGACTTAGTGGATTTTGGGCAAGCTAATATGAATCAAATGGAGCTGAGATCAAAGAAACAAATGGAGGAAAGACAGCAAGATGACACAGATCCTGGAGTTTCAGAATCTGTGACTGAACAACCTGGGACCAGCTTGTCTGCTGAGGCTGTGAGTGCAACAAGAAACAATTCTACCACTGTCGGCGATGAAGTTACAAGTCATACCCAAAGTTCTTCACTGGAGCTACCAAGACCAGGATTGGACACAGCAACTCGAAATGGATGGCTTAGCAACAGGGATTTAGCTGAAACCACACAGCAGGTACCACTTACACCAGCCAGCTCAGCCATTGGGAGTATGGTTATGCTGCGAGAAGCTGGGGGATTGATGAGAAGTTCTATGGATGTCCTTAGGCCAAGGGTTACTTGTCAAGCACAGACCATCCTAACGTCATCCAACCAAGGCCGCGTGTTGGTGCATAATAGTCCTGGACTGGGTAATGGCACAAGAGCAAGAGTAGACAGAGATGACATGCACGGTGGAGCTGGGGATGCCCCAATCCATGGTCATCACATGATGAGAGACTCCCAATGTGAGGGAAGAGAGAAAGAGATTGATTCAAGGATCTCCGGCGTACTGGACGTTGAGGCCATCACTGAGGAGGTGACACAGAGAGTAGCAGGATCTTTTCAGAGGATGTTGGAAAATGTTGTGGCTCAAACAACACAGCATAGACAGGAGTCAAATATGGAATCGGAGTGCCCCACAACAGAGAGGAATTCACATAACACAGAGGGAACTCGACGTCCCAGGTCAAACCGCCATTCCAAGAAGAACTCGGGCGAGGAAGGGGCTCGATCTCACAAGAGGCGACAGAGGAGTAACTCAAGTTCCTCAGAAACTGGAACAGATAGGGAATCAGACAACACCACTGGAGTACCCCGACACAATACACACAGCCTAAGGCATGGTCCAAAACTGCCTTCCTTCACTGGCAAGGAACTGTGGGATGTGTGGCACAATCGTTTTAAGGATATGGCAGAAAGGCACAGGTGGAATGATGAAGAAAAGCTAGATGAACTTTTGCCCCGTCTGCAGGGCCCAGCCGGAGATTTTGTTTTTGGCCAGCTGCCTACTAGAACAAGACATCATTATGGAAATCTGGTCAAGGAACTCAAGAACAGGTTTAGAAAGATAGAGACTGCCAGAACATTTCAAGGCAAATTTAGCAACCGCAACCAGAAAATGGGTGAAACTGTGGAAGAGTATGCCGCAGAGCTCAAACATCTCTATGACAAGGCTCACCCGGACAGAGATGGAGATACACGAGCAGAGGACTTGCTACGTAGGTTCCTTGATGGATTAAAGAATGAACAGGCAAGGTTTCAAGTGGAATATGTCAAAGAACCCAGCAACATTGATGAGGCTGTGTACCAAGTTGTTAACTTCCTTGAAGCTAAGCGCCAGGCAGGAGGAACCAATGATGAGAATGGGAAGGGTAGACGGCCCATCAGGACAATGAGACAAGAACCCAACGAAGGTGAAATCGAAGGTGGCAGCTTTAATGGACGAGTGGCTCGTGCCCCCGGACGTCCAAAGGGACCAAAGCCCCTGCAGGGAGAAAGCAACAGGAATGAAAATGATACTAAAATGCCATTGGGGAATGAACAGCCTCAGGCTAGTGGAGCCAACAAAGACACACAATGTCTACAGGAACTGAAGAAAATGGTAGAAGAGGTGTTACAGGCAAACACAGACCTAAAGGTTCAAGTGGAAGAGTTGCGGAAATGCCAGAGAGATACAATACCCAGTTTTCCACGTAAAAAGCTCAATATGCAAGGGAGTCAAGACTCTCGTTCCCGGAGGCAGAACCAACCCAACCAGAGGTCCTCTCAAGGAGCCAGTGATAGAAACTGCTTCAGATGTGGTGAGCTTGGACACTTTGTAAGAGAGTGCCCGTTCTCTGTTGTTATGGGACAACTACAATTGACAGCACAGCCAAGAATGAGCCCACCCTCCGAGGTGCAATCACGAACCGGTGGTACTGTACCAAAGCAAGGCCCATTTGGAAGTACAGGTGCCATTGGCATGGAGCAAGGTCCACAGGCAAACTAAGGAGGGCCGAACCCTGTGGCCAAGGGGCGGTCCAAATTTTGGAAGGCCAGTCAGAAGTTCAAAGAGTTCAAGACGTTCAATTTATTGATGATTGCTGTATAGAGGAAGAAGTAATTAGCATACGTAGAAAACTTCCAGATTATGCTGGAGTATATATACAGGGAAGAATTCAAGGGGTTGAAGCTATGTTAACTGTAGATACAGGGGCCACTTCC
Organism: Hermodice carunculata; assembly: GCA_964020975.1. NCBI lineage: Eukaryota > Metazoa > Annelida > Polychaeta > Eunicida > Amphinomidae > Hermodice > Hermodice carunculata. The sequence goes on from OZ026620.1 coordinate 1,905,090, forward strand.
ACAATTGTATCCACAAAGATTTTCCAAGCCATTCCATTCGAGGAAAGGCCAACTCTACATACTACCCAGGTGAAAAGATTGGTGAATGCAGATGGAAGACCTATAGATTTTGTGGGCAGAGCACAGTTGGAGCTCTACATGGGTCCACTACAAATGAATAAGACTGTTACTATTGCTGATATTGAAGATGATGTACTCTTGGGTGCTGATATTTTGCTCAAGGATCCCTCAGGACCTGCAGACCTGATCCTGAGCGAATGGAAAATGCTCCTTAGGGGAGTCACCATACCAATTGAGCAAGTTGGAATGGCACAGCAAACCCGGCGTGTTTGCGCAGGTGAAGATTTTGTGGTGCCAGGAATGAGTGAAGCAGTGATTGGGGTATTGATAGATGGTGAAGTGGGAATTCACACAGAAGGCAGTGTCCTGATTGAAGCTTCAGCATCCTTCACTGAAAGTCATTCATTGGTGGTAGCCCCAACTTTGGTTGACAAGGCAGATTATGGTAACAGGGTGGTTCGAGTGCTCAACCCATTTCCAAGCCCTGTTGACATAAAAAGGAGCACTGTACTGGGGAATGCTTCAGAAGTGGAACCAGGAATTGGAACTGTTGTTCAAGAAGAATATGGAGAAGATAGAGGAAATATGGACAGCATTAGAAGAATTAGCCTACTTGCATCCCCCAAAGACCCTATGGAGGAAGTTCAAGAACCAACAGGCATACAACTAGCCATCAGAGAGGGGGATGATCTTCCATCACACCTAAAAGATCTCTACACTGAGTCAGTACAGGCCAAGACAGATGCTGAACACACTGCCATTGCTGAAATGTTAACGAACTTCAAAGATACCTTCTCCAAGAATGAAGATGATCTGGGTTTGACCCATCTGGTTGAACATGAAATTGACACCGATGGTGCAAAACCAATCAAACAACCTCCAAGAAGGATCCCAATTGCCTTTACAGGGGAAGATAAAGAAGCAGTACAGAAATTGATTCGGCAGGGCTCAGTCCAACCGTCAAAGTCACCATGGGCTTCCCCAATTTGTTTAGTGCGGAAAAAGGACGGTACTGTACGGCCATGTGTGGATTATCGGAAGGTCAATGCAGTCACAAAAAAGGATGCTTTCCCTCTACCCAAGACTCAAGATTGCCTTGATGCCATGGCTGGTGCCACCCTATTTTCCACATTGGATATCACCTCGGCCTACAACCAGGTCCCGGTTAAGAGAGAAGATATACCCAAAACCGCCTTCGTAACAAGATGCGGATTGTATGAATACACCACCATGCCATTTGGCCTCACCAACTCACCTGCTACTTTTCAAAGGCTGATGGAAGTAGCCCTAAGTGGGCTACAATGGCAGACCTGTTTAATATATCTGGATGATGTCATCACCTTTGGAAAGAGTTTTGGAGAGCATTTAGAACGGTTAAAAGAAGTTCTTACCCGTATTTCCATGGCAGGGTTGAAGTTAAAGCCAAGCAAGTGTCACTTATTCCAGGAACAGGTCACCTTTCTAGGACACGTAGTTTCAAAGGATGGAGTTTTACCTGACCCAGATAATGTAAGGAAGATCCGGGACCTGCCCACCCCCAAGTCTGTAACGGAAGTAAGGGCCTTCCTTGGAATGGGAAATTACTATCGCCGATTTATCAAAGATTTCTCAAAGGAAGTTCATCCACTGACCCAACTCACAAAGAAGGAAGTAAAGTTCAAGTGGACAGCTGAATGCCAAGCTTCCTTCCTGAAAGTAAAGGAAATCCTGATAGGTCCTGACATCATGGCCTTCCCAAAAGATTGTGGGAACTTCATCGTTGATACAGATGCGAGTGACTTTAGCATAGGAGCAGTCCTATCACAAGAACAGGAGGGGGTAGAAAGGGTTATAGCCTATGGAAGCCGTACACTTAGCCGTGCGGAAAAGAACTATTGTGTAACTGATAAAGAACTACTAGCTGTGAAGTATTTCCTGGAGCAGTACAAACATTATCTTCTAGGGCGCTGCTTCCTAGTCCGAACTGATCACCAAGCCCTAAGGTGGCTCTTTAGTCTGAAAGATCCCAAAAGCCGGATAGCAAGGTGGATTGAGGACCTATCTGCCTTTGACTTTGTAGTGGAATATAGAGCAGGAAAGAAACATGGGAATGCTGATTTTCTTTCAAGATGCTGGAATCCCAGAGATTGTACCTGTGAAGATGCCGATGTGGCTTGCCAATTAAGATGTGGTCCATGCCGAAAATGCACAAAGAGGGCCGAGGACATGCAGAGCTCTCTAATTATCGGCAAGGAGAAGGCCTGCAGAGCAAGGCTGGCACAGCCAAGGGCAACAAACCCGGGACTGTCATGCTTCCGGAGCATAAAGCATATGCTTTTAAGGATACTCTTTACCATTGCCATAGCTTTTGGATTGGTCAAGCAAGGCAGGCATGGGGATCAGGATAACAATCACAAGTTCCACAGACAGCACAGCTCTGCAGAGGTAATCAGTGCGATGACAATGGACCTGAAAGATGATGGCAGGATACTGCCTAAACTTTGGTTACTAGGGCATGCCACAGCCCTTATTAGAAGAATCATATTGAAAATGCAAAAATTTGTTATGCCCTGGATAGGGACAAACAGTCAATGTCCAGATAGAGAATGTCTGAGAAGGGCTGTGGAGGGGCTGGCTTGGTTAGGCAGCAAAAGTGGCTTGCGCAAGAAGCAGTTGGAGGACCCTGATATTAAGCCCATGTTACACTGGGTAGAAAGTGGGAAAAGACCATTTGGGCAGGAAGTGTGTAGGGCTAGCCCAGCAACCCGTCATTATTGGAACCTCTGGGCTAGCTTAGAGGTGCATGATGGGGTGCTCTATAGGCAATTTCACCGTAAGGATGGCACTGGGTGTCATCTCCAACTATTACTCCCAGCGAGTTTGAGATGTGATGTTTTGAGGCAGATGCACAACAGTTTGTTGTCAGGACATCTTGGAAGAAAGAAAACCCAAGAGAAGACTCTCCAACGATTCTATTGGTTTGAAGTAAGGGCAGATATCAGGAACTGGGTTGCCAGGTGCTATGAATGCGGCATGACAAAGCCATTAAATAGACTTGCAAAGGCTCCCCTTGGCTCCATGATAGTTGGCGCTCCACTTGACAGGTTGTCAACTGATATTCTTGGTCCACTTCCAGAAACCCCCAGGGGGAACCGTTTCATCCTGGTAGTATCGGACCACTTCACTAAATGGACAGAAATCTTCCCCATCCCTGACTTTACCGCAAAGACATGTGCAGCTGTCATACTGAATGAGGTCATTGCCAGATTTGGGTGCCCCTATGATCTACACTCAGACCAAGGGAGGAACTACGAGAGTGTTCTCTTCAAGGACTTGTGCAGACTTCTTGAGATCAGGAAGACAAGGACCTCACCTGGCAATCCTAGAGGAAATGGACAGACAGAGCGTTTTAACAAAACTATTATCAGGATGATAAAAGCCTATATCAAGGGAGAGCAAACAGAGTGGGACAGGAACCTGGGATGTTTGGCAGGAGCATACCGGGCAACAGTACAAGAAACCACAGGAGTAACTCCAAATCTGCTGATGCTAGGCCGGGAAGTGCGACTTCCTGCTGAGATCATATATGGATCTGCTACATGTCAGGAAGAAGTACAGGTGGTCACCTATGGGGATTACGTGAACCAACTGAGATGCAAGATGCAGAAAGCCCATGAAGTGGCCAGGCAACACCTACAGAAGTCAGCTAAGCGTCAGAAACAGAATTATGATGCCAAACTCTCTTTTCATACCTATAAGGTTGGGGATTTGGTGTGGTTTCTTTCAGATGCTGAGCAATTAAATGTGACCCCAAAGCTCAGGTGTCCCTATGAGGGTCCCTTTGTGGTGGTTGCTAAACACAGTGACCTCAACTATGCCATACAACTGGATCCCTCTGGCCGCAAGCGAGTTGTTCATCATAATCGTCTGAAGCCATATCAGGGGGATGTGACCCCCAAGTGGATTCAGAGGGCCGTAGCCAAGAAACGAAAGTGATGAGAAGCTGGTGTTTCCTACCTTGGCCAACCCACTGTGTTGCCTAATCTCACCTTCATCCCGAGTTCTTGATGCACTATGAGCAATGATGTAACAAATGAAATTAAATTGTTGAGTTTTTCTGTTGCAGAGAGAGATGTCTGAGGCAGCACGGGCAGCATACAAGAAACGGGGGCCAGTGGTGAGGTGCAACGTGTGTGAGAGTTATGTAGGGGATCGCATTCAGGTAGCGGAGCATGTGCTGCGGAACCACCTGGCTGCCCTTGAGGTGCCGTTCTACTGTGACGAATGCCACACCCCATTGAGGAGCAGGAATCAAGCCAAAAGGCACCTGCAGACCAAGCACCAGATAAACTCAATAGCCGATGCCCCTGCCAGCTTTATTCACACTGGGAAGGACTTGCAGCTCATCCCACAGCATGCCACTGTGGTAAGTGAGGAGTTTTCCATCGCCCATTATGAGGCCAGGGCCAAGAGACAAACAGGTGACGTCTCTGGGTCAGGATCTAGCAAAAGGGCCAAGATAGAGACTACGGACAGACCAGAACCAACAATGTCCGGTGAGACTGAAGTTGGGAAGTTGGGTGACGACAGCAAAGCAGAGGAGAAGCGACCAAGTGAGACCAAAGTTCAGCAGCACAGTGGGGCAGAGAAGAAGGGAAGGACTGATGGGGACAAAGAGAAGGAGAAGCGACAAAGTGAGAGCAAAGTTCAGCAGGACAGTGGGGTTGAGAAGAAGGAAAGAAATGGCGAAGGCAGAGAGGAGAGGCGACAAAGTGAGAGCAAAGTTCAGCAGCACAGTGGGGCAGAGAAGAAGGGAAGGACTGATGGGGACAAAGAGAAGGAGAAACGACAAGGTGGACGCAAAGTTCAGCAGCACAGTGGGGCAGAGAAGAAGGGAAGGAATGGTGAGGACAAAGATAAGGAGCAGCAACAAGGTAGAAGCAAAGTTCAGAAGGACAGTGAGGTGGACAAAAGGGGAACAAATGGAGAAGACAAAGAGAAGGAGAAGAGACGAGGGAAAAAGAACAGTGAGAAAACTGAACTGAAGCAAACTAGCCAGTATGAAGAGAAAAGTGGGCAACAGCCCACTGCATGCAGAAATGAAGGACACACTACCTCAAAAGGGAAGGGCAATCCAGCCAGGGAGCCACAGAGGCAAAGAAGCCACACCATGTCCATTAGCAGGGAGTCATCTGCCTCATTCGGCCTGTTGGAAGGCAACAGGGAGCTGGACCAAGCCAGAAGCCCTACTACTTCAATAAGCAGTGGAGTGTCTACCTCGTCCTGCGTATCGAGTTCATCAGCCGCTACCTCCTCCACCCGGAGCACAGAGACGTCGGAACTGAAGCTTCATGCAGACTACATCCCAGAATTTGAATCGCCTAAGAGAGGCTCAGCTCCACCCCCAACGCCAGGGAAAGGTACCTTCAAGAGCCCACCTCCAGTCCCCAGGGTGGAGATAAACAGGCAACCAGCCCATCAGGCAGCACCCAACCTGTCGAGGGGCAAATTGTGGAGGCGCTCGCCTACATGCGGGAAGCACTTGAGGCCAACACAAGGGTGATGAAGCAACTAGTACAAGCCCTCCAAGAGGCCAAGCCCAGAGATAATGCCCAAGGGGGAAATGCTGGAAGGCTGGTACAAGCCCTGCAGCAGGCCAAGCCCAGAGATAACGCCCAAGGGGAAAATGCTAGAAGGCACCACACCTCTGCAAGCAGGACATCTGGCCATTCCAACCGTGAACCACATGGAGACTGCAGGAGGGTTGTTAGGAGGAATAGCCCACCACTCTCCACCAGTACTAGGAGGCGGCCGTTCCCACCCATGACCAGTTGGTACAGGTACAAGTACCAACGCCTCACTACTCCTGCCCGGTCCTTGAGACCAAGTACAGGTTGGCACCACTAGATAGGGAATGACAGTTGCATGGCCAGACCAAGGCCAGTGGATTAAAGTTAAAATGGATGGCCAAATAAAGGCTGGTGCGGTTAAGTACCAAATTGTAAGGCCAAATCCAGGTTGTTGCCGTTAATTTCAAATTGGACTTTAAGGTTGAAGGACATTCCAGAGTTGGTGCTTGTGGCAGAGACTGTTCTTGCTGATTATGTACAGAAATGAGCAATTATACTTTGTGGTACCCATATGCTTCGTTGAGTTTTCTATATTCATGTTGGTGGAAATGGGGAAGTGCGAATGTCTTCTTGCACCACAAGAACAGTATCGATGGGTGTATCAGGGGTCCTCGGGACGAGACCCCTGAAACAGGGGGATAATTGTAATGGGCAGACTTGATCTGTCATAGTGCTACTGTTGATAGCATGGATCAGCTCTGGTAAATAGGCCTCCTCTCACAGGTAGGGGGCAGCACTGCCCAGGCACCCAGCCCTGGGAGCTTTACAGTTTTACCACTAGGGGTCTCTTTCTCTCAACATACATGTGCGTGACTGGCAGAGTGAAGTAGGCCTAAGTTTTTACCAAATCTGGAAGCCACCTGGTAGGTAACCTCAAACTACTTGTGTTGATGTGAAAGATGAATGGTCCAAACTACAGAATTGCAGGCATGTTAGACAGTATCTGCATCATGTTTTAAAGAATGAACACAAATATGTTTCCATAACCTTGGCAGCCATTTTGATGTCCTTCATCAACAGGCATGGTGACATGCTCCTGTGCTTCTACAAGTGGAAGTGTTTCCTTACTCACCTACCCCAACAGGGATGTGTATATTAATTCCAGATAGAACAGATAGCCTATAAAGTGCTGTGGAATTTCGTTTTGGTATCCATGAATATGCCTATTCTGACCCTGGTAAACCATGCAGCCACTTAGGCCTACATGTACCTGTGTGAATGGTAATGCACATTCAAGAACTCTGTTCTTCCTCCAATTTCCTGCCAAGCAAGATTGTTTCCTGTGGGAGTGAACCTGTATGAAGTGATGTGAACCCTGTATGTTGTGGTATGGAAGTGAGTGCGTGGATGAAAGTTGGATACTGTGAGTGATGAAAAGTCCACATTCCAGTAATAGTTCCCAATTTCACCCATAGGGGCATGGTCTGACAGCAAGTTGATCTAATACAACCCATGACTCACTACCAACGTCATTGCTGGCTACAATGACATCACCAATTACTGCTTGCTGATTGGTTGAATTTATTGCATGATCATTGGTTAACAGTTGCTGAGCATTAAAACATGATTGGTTTAATCAACTGCAAGGTGATTGGTGCAAATAGCTGCCCACTGATTGGTCCTCATATTTGCCTGCTGATTGGTCCAAATAGCTGCATCCTGATTGGTTAAAATCATATCTGCATGATGATTGGATAAATTGTTGTGCATGGTTATCCCCCCAAAATGTATAAAAGGAGCAGCAAAAGCCAGGAGTGGGGGGGAGAGTGGCCCAGGTGGCCGAAGAGGACACATCTCAAGAGCAGACCCTGGAAACCCAAGACAGAAGAAGAGGACTCAGAAGAGGATCCATCTTGGACTTGGACTACCAGGGAAACCGCAGGGACCACTGGAACCGAGGAAACCGTAGAAACTGAGGAACCCCAAGACAGAAGAAGAGGACTCGGAAGAAGATCCATCTTGGACTTGGGCTACCAGGGGAACTGCAGGGACCACCGGAACTGAGGAAACCGTGGAAACTGAGGAACCCCAAGACAGAAGAAGAGGATTTAGAAGAGGATCCATCTTGGACTTGGACGACCAGGGAAACTGCAGGGGCCACCAGAACCGAGGAAACCGTGGAAACTGAGGAACCCCAAGACAGAAGAAGAGGACTCAGAAGAGGATCCATCTTTGACTTGGGCTACTAGGGAAACTGCAGGGACCACTGGAACCGAGGAAACCGTGGAAACTGAGGAACCCCAAGACACAAGAAGAGGACTCAGAAGAGGATCCATCTTTGACTTGGGCTACTAGGGAAACTGCAGGGACCACTGGAACCGAGGAAACCGTGGAAACTGAGGAACCCCAAGACACAAGAAGAGGACTCAGAAGAGGATCCATCTTGGACTCGGGCTACCAGGGGAAACTGCAGGGACCACCGGAACTGAGGAACCCCAAGACAGAAGAAGAGGGTTCAGAAGAGGATCCATCTTGGACTTGGACGACCAGGGAAGCTGCAGGGACTCCAGGAACCAAGGAAACTGTGGAAACTGAGGAACCCCAAGACAGAAGAAGAGGATTCAGAAGAGGATCCATCTTGGACTTGGATGACCAGGGAAGCTGCAGGGACTCCAGGAACCGATAAAACCGTGGAAACTGAGGAACCCCAGGACAGAAGAAGAGGACTCAGAAGAGGATCCATCTTGGATTCGGGCTACCAGGGAAACCACAGGGACCACTGGAACCGAGGAAACCGTGGAAACTGAGGAACCCCAAGACACAAGAAGAGGACTCAGAAGAGGATCCATCTTTGACTTGGGCTACTAGGGAAACTGCAGGGACCACTGGAACCGAGGAAACCGTGGAAACTGAGGAACCCCAAGACACAAGAAGAGGACTCAGAAGAGGATCCATCTTGGACTCGGGCTACCAGGGGAAACTGCAGGGACCACCGGAACTGAGGAACCCCAAGACAGAAGAAGAGGGTTCAGAAGAGGATCCATCTTGGACTTGGACGACCAGGGAAGCTGCAGGGACTCCAGGAACCAAGGAAACTGTGGAAACTGAGGAACCCCAAGACAGAAGAAGAGGATTCAGAAGAGGATCCATCTTGGACTTGGACGACCAGGGAAGCTGCAGGGACTCCAGGAACCGATAAAACCGTGGAAACTGAGGAACCCCAGGACAGAAGAAGAGGACTCAGAAGAGGATCCATCTTGGATTCGGGCTACCAGGGAAACCACAGGGACCACTGGAACTGAGCAAACCGTGAAAACTGAGGAACCCCAAGACAGAAGAAGAGGACTCAGAAGAGTATCCATCTTGAACTTGGACTACCAGGGAAACTGCAGGAACCACTGGAACCGAGGAAACCGTGGAAACTGAGGAACCCCAAGACAGAAGAAGAGGACTCAGAAGAGGATCCATTTTGGACTTGGGCTACCAGGGGAACTGCAGGGACCACTGGAACTGGGGAAACTGTGGAAATTGAGGAACCCCAAGACAGAAGAAGAGGATTCAGAAGAGGATCCATCTTGGACTTGGACGACCAGGGAAGCTACAGGGACTCCAGGAACCGAGGAAACCGTGGAAACTGAGGAACCCCAAGACAGAAGAAGAGGACTCAGAAGTGGATCCATCTTTGACTTGGACTACCAAGGAACCTCTAGGGACCGCAGGAACAAAGGGAACTGATGGAACCAAGAAATTCCAAGTACCATAGAAGACGTAGCTTTGGAGGAAAACAAAAAGGTACAGAGTAACGTTGTAGAGGATAGTGCAGAGGTACAGAGTACAGTTTCACAGAATTGTGCAGAGGCACAGAGTACAGTACAGAGGTACAGAGTGCAGTTTTGGAGGATTGTGCAGAGGCACAGAGTACAGTTACATGGTCCGAGGTACAGAGTACAGTGCGGAGGATTGTGCAGAGGCACAGAGTACAAGTACAGGGTCTGAGGTACAGAGTACAGTTTTGGAGGATTGTGCAGAGGCACAGAGTACAAGTACAGGGTCCGAGGTACAGAGTTCAGTTTCAGAGAATTGTGCAGAGGCACAGAGTACAGTACAGAGGTACAGAGTACAGTTTCAGAGAATTGTGCAGAGGCACAGAGTACAGTACAGAGGTACAGAGTACAGTTTCAAAGGATAGTATAGAGGCACAGAGTACAGTACGGAGGTACAGAGTGCAGTTTTGGAGGATTGTGCAGAGGCACAGAGTACAGTTACAGGGTCCGAGGTACAGAGTACAGTGCGGAGGATTGTGCAGAGGCACAGAGTACAAGTACAGGGTCCGAGGTACAGAGTACAGTACAGAGGATAGTGTAGAGGCACAGAGTACAAGTACAGTCCAAGGTTCAGAGTTCAGTTTCAGAGAATTGTGCAGAGGCACAGAGTACAGTACAGAGGAACAGAGTACAGTTTCAGAGAATTGTGCAGAGGCACAGAGTACAGTACAGAGGTACAGAGTACAGTTTCAGAGGATTGTGCAGAGGTACTGAGTACAGTACAGAGGTACAGAGTACAGTTACAGAGGATTGTGCAGAGGCACAGAGTACAAGTACAGAGTCCAAGGTACAGAGTACCGTACAAGTGTAAATTCAAAGCAGTTTATTCTCAGTAAATACAATGCAGATTTGAGTTTCCTTGGATCATGCACACTTTATATGGCCCATGTATCCATACTGTACTTTAATCTGTATTTTGCCACTGTATTTGGACTCTACCTCTTGGACTGCACTCTGTTCTTAACTCTCTGTACCTTGGACTCTGTAACTGTCCTCTGTGCCTCTACACTTTCCTCTGTACGGTACTCTGTACCTTGGACTCTGTACTTGTACTCTGTGCCTCTGCACAATCCTCTGTAACTGTACTCTGTACCTCTGTACTGTACTCTGTGCCTCTGCACAATTCTCTGAAACTGTACTCTGTACCTCTGTACTGTACTCTGTGCCTCTGCACAATTCTCTGAAACTGAACTCTGTACCTCGGACCCTGTACTTGTACTCTGTGCCTCTGCACAATCCTCCAAAACTGTACTCTGTACCTCAGACCCTGTACTTGTACTCTGTGCCTCTGCACAATCCTCCGCACTGTACTCTGTACCTCGGACCATGTAACTGTACTCTGTGCCTCTGCACAATCCTCCAAAACTGCACTCTGTACCTCTGTACTGTACTCTGTGCCTCTGCACAATTCTGTGAAACTGTACTCTGTACCTCTGCACTATCCTCTACAACGTTACTCTGTACCTTTTTGTTTTCCTCCAAAGCTACGTCTTCTATGGTACTTGGAATTTCTTGGTTCCATCAGTTCCCTTTGTTCCTGCGGTCCCTAGAGGTTCCTTGGTAGTCCAAGTCAAAGATGGATCCACTTCTGAGTCCTCTTCTTCTGTCTTGGGGTTCCTCAGTTTCCACGGTTTCCTCGGTTCCTGGAGTCCCTGTAGCTTCCCTGGTCGTCCAAGTCCAAGATGGATCCTCTTCTGAATCCTCTTCTTCTGTCTTGGGGTTCCTCAATTTCCACAGTTTCCCCAGTTCCAGTGGTCCCTGCAGTTCCCCTGGTAGCCCAAGTCCAAAATGGATCCTCTTCTGAGTCCTCTTCTTCTGTCTTGGGGTTCCTCAGTTTCCACGGTTTCCTCGGTTCCAGTGGTTCCTGCAGTTTCCCTGGTAGTCCAAGTTCAAGATGGATACTCTTCTGAGTCCTCTTCTTCTGTCTTGGGGTTCCTCAGTTTTCACGGTTTGCTCAGTTCCAGTGGTCCCTGTGGTTTCCCTGGTAGCCCGAATCCAAGATGGATCCTCTTCTGAGTCCTCTTCTTCTGTCCTGGGGTTCCTCAGTTTCCACGGTTTTATCGGTTCCTGGAGTCCCTGCAGCTTCCCTGGTCGTCCAAGTCCAAGATGGATCCTCTTCTGAATCCTCTTCTTCTGTCTTGGGGTTCCTCAGTTTCCACAGTTTCCTTGGTTCCTGGAGTCCCTGCAGCTTCCCTGGTCGTCCAAGTCCAAGATGGATCCTCTTCTGAACCCTCTTCTTCTGTCTTGGGGTTCCTCAGTTCCGGTGGTCCCTGCAGTTTCCCCTGGTAGCCCGAGTCCAAGATGGATCCTCTTCTGAGTCCTCTTCTTGTGTCTTGGGGTTCCTCAGTTTCCACGGTTTCCTCGGTTCCAGTGGTCCCTGCAGTTTCCCTAGTAGCCCAAGTCAAAGATGGATCCTCTTCTGAGTCCTCTTCTTGTGTCTTGGGGTTCCTCAGTTTCCACGGTTTCCTCGGTTCCAGTGGTCCCTGCAGTTTCCCTAGTAGCCCAAGTCAAAGATGGATCCTCTTCTGAGTCCTCTTCTTCTGTCTTGGGGTTCCTCAGTTTCCACGGTTTCCTCGGTTCTGGTGGCCCCTGCAGTTTCCCTGGTCGTCCAAGTCCAAGATGGATCCTCTTCTAAATCCTCTTCTTCTGTCTTGGGGTTCCTCAGTTTCCACGGTTTCCTCAGTTCCGGTGGTCCCTGCAGTTCCCCTGGTAGCCCAAGTCCAAGATGGATCTTCTTCCGAGTCCTCTTCTTCTGTCTTGGGGTTCCTCAGTTTCTACGGTTTCCTCGGTTCCAGTGGTCCCTGCGGTTTCCCTGGTAGTCCAAGTCCAAGATGGATCCTCTTCTGAGTCCTCTTCTTCTGTCTTGGGTTTCCAGGGTCTGCTCTTGAGATGTGTCCTCTTCGGCCACCTGGGCCACTCTCCCCCCCACTCCTGGCTTTTGCTGCTCCTTTTATACATTTTGGGGGGATAACCATGCACAACAATTTATCCAATCATCATGCAGATATGATTTTAACCAATCAGGATGCAGCTATTTGGACCAATCAGCAGGCAAATATGAGGACCAATCAGTGGGCAGCTATTTGCACCAATCACCTTGCAGTTGATTAAACCAATCATGTTTTAATGCTCAGCAACTGTTAACCAATGATCATGCAATAAATTCAACCAATCAGCAAGCAGTAATTGGTGATGTCATTGTAGCCAGCAATGACGTTGGTAGTGAGTCATGGGTTGTATTAGATCAACTTGCTGTCAGACCATGCCCCTATGGGTGAAATTGGGAACTATTACTGGAATGTGGACTTTTCATCACTCACAGTATCCAACTTTCATCCACGCACTCACTTCCATACCACAACATACAGGGTTCACATCACTTCATACAGGTTCACTCCCACAGGAAACAATCTTGCTTGGCAGGAAATTGGAGGAAGAACAGAGTTCTTGAATGTGCATTACCATTCACACAGGTACATGTAGGCCTAAGTGGCTGCATGGTTTACCAGGGTCAGAATAGGCATATTCATGGATACCAAAACGAAATTCCACAGCACTTTATAGGCTATCTGTTCTATCTGGAATTAATATACACATCCCTGTTGGGGTAGGTGAGTAAGGAAACACTTCCACTTGTAGAAGCACAGGAGCATGTCACCATGCCTGTTGATGAAGGACATCAAAATGGCTGCCAAGGTTATGGAAACATATTTGTGTTCATTCTTTAAAACATGATGCAGATACTGTCTAACATGCCTGCAATTCTGTAGTTTGGACCATTCATCTTTCACATCAACACAAGTAGTTTGAGGTTACCTACCAGGTGGCTTCCAGATTTGGTAAAAACTTAGGCCTACTTCACTCTGCCAGTCACGCACATGTATGTTGAGAGAAAGAGACCCCTAGTGGTAAAACTGTAAAGCTCCCAGGGCTGGGTGCCTGGGCAGTGCTGCCCCCTACCTGTGAGAGGAGGCCTATTTACCAGAGCTGATCCATGCTATCAACAGTAGCACTATGACAGATCAAGTCTGCCCATTACAATTATCCCCCTGTTTCAGGGGTCTCGTCCCGAGGACCCCTGATACACCCATCGATACTGTTCTTGTGGTGCAAGAAGACATTCGCACTTCCCCATTTCCACCAACATGAATATAGAAAACTCAACGAAGCATATGGGTACCACAAAGTATAATTGCTCATTTCTGTACATAATCAGCAAGAACAGTCTCTGCCACAAGCACCAACTCTGGAATGTCCTTCAACCTTAAAGTCCAATTTGAAATTAACGGCAACAACCTGGATTTGGCCTTACAATTTGGTACTTAACCGCACCAGCCTTTATTTGGCCATCCATTTTAACTTTAATCCACTGGCCTTGGTCTGGCCATGCAACTGTCATTCCCTATCTAGTGGTGCCAACCTGTACTTGGTCTCAAGGACCGGGCAGGAGTAGTGAGGCGTTGGTACTTGTACCTGTACCAACTGGTCATGGGTGGGAACGGCCGCCTCCTAGTACTGGTGGAGAGTGGTGGGCTATTCCTCCTAACAACCCTCCTGCAGTCTCCATGTGGTTCACGGTTGGAATGGCCAGATGTCCTGCTTGCAGAGGTGTGGTGCCTTCTAGCATTTTCCCCTTGGGCGTTATCTCTGGGCTTGGCCTGCTGCAGGGCTTGTACCAGCCTTCCAGCATTTCCCCCTTGGGCATTATCTCTGGGCTTGGCCTCTTGGAGGGCTTGTACTAGTTGCTTCATCACCCTTGTGTTGGCCTCAAGTGCTTCCCGCATGTAGGCGAGCGCCTCCACAATTTGCCCCTCGACAGGTTGGGTGCTGCCTGATGGGCTGGTTGCCTGTTTATCTCCACCCTGGGGACTGGAGGTGGGCTCTTGAAGGTACCTTTCCCTGGCGTTGGGGGTGGAGCTGAGCCTCTCTTAGGCGATTCAAATTCTGGGATGTAGTCTGCATGAAGCTTCAGTTCCGACGTCTCTGTGCTCCGGGTGGAGGAGGTAGCGGCTGATGAACTCGATACGCAGGACGAGGTAGACACTCCACTGCTTATTGAAGTAGTAGGGCTTCTGGCTTGGTCCAGCTCCCTGTTGCCTTCCAACAGGCCGAATGAGGCAGATGACTCCCTGCTAATGGACATGGTGTGGCTTCTTTGCCTCTGTGGCTCCCTGGCTGGATTGCCCTTCCCTTTTGAGGTAGTGTGTCCTTCATTTCTGCATGCAGTGGGCTGTTGCCCACTTTTCTCTTCATACTGGCTAGTTTGCTTCAGTTCAGTTTTCTCACTGTTCTTTTTCCCTCGTCTCTTCTCCTTCTCTTTGTCTTCTCCATTTGTTCCCCTTTTGTCCACCTCACTGTCCTTCTGAACTTTGCTTCTACCTTGTTGCTGCTCCTTATCTTTGTCCTCACCATTCCTTCCCTTCTTCTCTGCCCCACTGTGCTGCTGAACTTTGCGTCCACCTTGTCGTTTCTCCTTCTCTTTGTCCCCATCAGTCCTTCCCTTCTTCTCTGCCCCACTGTGCTGCTGAACTTTGCTCTCACTTTGTCGCCTCTCCTCTCTGCCTTCGCCATTTCTTTCCTTCTTCTCAACCCCACTGTCCTGCTGAACTTTGCTCTCACTTTGTCGCTTCTCCTTCTCTTTGTCCCCATCAGTCCTTCCCTTCTTCTCTGCCCCACTGTGCTGCTGAACTTTGGTCTCACTTGGTCGCTTCTCCTCTGCTTTGCTGTCGTCACCCAACTTCCCAACTTCAGTCTCACCGGACATTGTTGGTTCTGGTCTGTCCGTAGTCTCTATCTTGGCCCTTTTGCTAGATCCTGACCCAGAGACGTCACCTGTTTGTCTCTTGGCCCTGGCCTCATAATGGGCGATGGAAAACTCCTCACTTACCACAGTGGCATGCTGTGGGATGAGCTGCAAGTCCTTCCCAGTGTGAATAAAGCTGGCAGGGGCATCGGCTATTGAGTTTATCTGGTGCTTGGTCTGCAGGTGCCTTTTGGCTTGATTCCTGCTCCTCAATGGGGTGTGGCATTCGTCACAGTAGAACGGCACCTCAAGGGCAGCCAGGTGGTTCCGCAGCACATGCTCCGCTACCTGAATGCGATCCCCTACATAACTCTCACACACGTTGCACCTCACCACTGGCCCCCGTTTCTTGTATGCTGCCCGTGCTGCCTCAGACATCTCTCTCTGCAACAGAAAAACTCAACAATTTAATTTCATTTGTTACATCATTGCTCATAGTGCATCAAGAACTCGGGATGAAGGTGAGATTAGGCAACACAGTGGGTTGGCCAAGGTAGGAAACACCAGCTTCTCATCACTTTCGTTTCTTGGCTACGGCCCTCTGAATCCACTTGGGGGTCACATCCCCCTGATATGGCTTCAGACGATTATGATGAACAACTCGCTTGCGGCCAGAGGGATCCAGTTGTATGGCATAGTTGAGGTCACTGTGTTTAGCAACCACCACAAAGGGACCCTCATAGGGACACCTGAGCTTTGGGGTCACATTTAATTGCTCAGCATCTGAAAGAAACCACACCAAATCCCCAACCTTATAGGTATGAAAAGAGAGTTTGGCATCATAATTCTGTTTCTGACGCTTAGCTGACTTCTGTAGGTGTTGCCTGGCCACTTCATGGGCTTTCTGCATCTTGCATCTCAGTTGGTTCACGTAATCCCCATAGGTGACCACCTGTACTTCTTCCTGACATGTAGCAGATCCATATATGATCTCAGCAGGAAGTCGCACTTCCCGGCCTAGCATCAGCAGATTTGGAGTTACTCCTGTGGTTTCTTGTACTGTTGCCCGGTATGCTCCTGCCAAACATCCCAGGTTCCTGTCCCACTCTGTTTGCTCTCCCTTGATATAGGCTTTTATCATCCTGATAATAGTTTTGTTAAAACGCTCTGTCTGTCCATTTCCTCTAGGATTGCCAGGTGAGGTCCTTGTCTTCCTGATCTCAAGAAGTCTGCACAAGTCCTTGAAGAGAACACTCTCGTAGTTCCTCCCTTGGTCTGAGTGTAGATCATAGGGGCACCCAAATCTGGCAATGACCTCATTCAGTATGACAGCTGCACATGTCTTTGCGGTAAAGTCAGGGATGGGGAAGATTTCTGTCCATTTAGTGAAGTGGTCCGATACTACCAGGATGAAACGGTTCCCCCTGGGGGTTTCTGGAAGTGGACCAAGAATATCAGTTGACAACCTGTCAAGTGGAGCGCCAACTATCATGGAGCCAAGGGGAGCCTTTGCAAGTCTATTTAATGGCTTTGTCATGCCGCATTCATAGCACCTGGCAACCCAGTTCCTGATATCTGCCCTTACTTCAAACCAATAGAATCGTTGGAGAGTCTTCTCTTGGGTTTTCTTTCTTCCAAGATGTCCTGACAACAAACTGTTGTGCATCTGCCTCAAAACATCACATCTCAAACTCGCTGGGAGTAATAGTTGGAGATGACACCCAGTGCCATCCTTACGGTGAAATTGCCTATAGAGCACCCCATCATGCACCTCTAAGCTAGCCCAGAGGTTCCAATAATGACGGGTTGCTGGGCTAGCCCTACACACTTCCTGCCCAAATGGTCTTTTCCCACTTTCTACCCAGTGTAACATGGGCTTAATATCAGGGTCCTCCAACTGCTTCTTGCGCAAGCCACTTTTGCTGCCTAACCAAGCCAGCCCCTCCACAGCCCTTCTCAGACATTCTCTATCTGGACATTGACTGTTTGTCCCTATCCAGGGCATAACAAATTTTTGCATTTTCAATATGATTCTTCTAATAAGGGCTGTGGCATGCCCTAGTAACCAAAGTTTAGGCAGTATCCTGCCATCATCTTTCAGGTCCATTGTCATCGCACTGATTACCTCTGCAGAGCTGTGCTGTCTGTGGAACTTGTGATTGTTATCCTGATCCCCATGCCTGCCTTGCTTGACCAATCCAAAAGCTATGGCAATGGTAAAGAGTATCCTTAAAAGCATATGCTTTATGCTCCGGAAGCATGACAGTCCCGGGTTTGTTGCCCTTGGCTGTGCCAGCCTTGCTCTGCAGGCCTTCTCCTTGCCGATAATTAGAGAGCTCTGCATGTCCTCGGCCCTCTTTGTGCATTTTCGGCATGGACCACATCTTAATTGGCAAGCCACATCGGCATCTTCACAGGTACAATCTCTGGGATTCCAGCATCTTGAAAGAAAATCAGCATTCCCATGTTTCTTTCCTGCTCTATATTCCACTACAAAGTCAAAGGCAGATAGGTCCTCAATCCACCTTGCTATCCGGCTTTTGGGATCTTTCAGACTAAAGAGCCACCTTAGGGCTTGGTGATCAGTTCGGACTAGGAAGCAGCGCCCTAGAAGATAATGTTTGTACTGCTCCAGGAAATACTTCACAGCTAGTAGTTCTTTATCAGTTACACAATAGTTCTTTTCCGCACGGCTAAGTGTACGGCTTCCATAGGCTATAACCCTTTCTACCCCCTCCTGTTCTTGTGATAGGACTGCTCCTATGCTAAAGTCACTCGCATCTGTATCAACGATGAAGTTCCCACAATCTTTTGGGAAGGCCATGATGTCAGGACCTATCAGGATTTCCTTTACTTTCAGGAAGGAAGCTTGGCATTCAGCTGTCCACTTGAACTTTACTTCCTTCTTTGTGAGTTGGGTCAGTGGATGAACTTCCTTTGAGAAATCTTTGATAAATCGGCGATAGTAATTTCCCATTCCAAGGAAGGCCCTTACTTCCGTTACAGACTTGGGGGTGGGCAGGTCCCGGATCTTCCTTACATTATCTGGGTCAGGTAAAACTCCATCCTTTGAAACTACGTGTCCTAGAAAGGTGACCTGTTCCTGGAATAAGTGACACTTGCTTGGCTTTAACTTCAACCCTGCCATGGAAATACGGGTAAGAACTTCTTTTAACCGTTCTAAATGCTCTCCAAAACTCTTTCCAAAGGTGATGACATCATCCAGATATATTAAACAGGTCTGCCATTGTAGCCCACTTAGGGCTACTTCCATCAGCCTTTGAAAAGTAGCAGGTGAGTTGGTGAGGCCAAATGGCATGGTGGTGTATTCATACAATCCGCATCTTGTTACGAAGGCGGTTTTGGGTATATCTTCTCTCTTAACCGGGACCTGGTTGTAGGCCGAGGTGATATCCAATGTGGAAAATAGGGTGGCACCAGCCATGGCATCAAGGCAATCTTGAGTCTTGGGTAGAGGGAAAGCATCCTTTTTTGTGACTGCATTGACCTTCCGATAATCCACACATGGCCGTACAGTACCGTCCTTTTTCCGCACTAAACAAATTGGGGAAGCCCATGGTGACTTTGACGGTTGGACTGAGCCCTGCCGAATCAATTTCTGTACTGCTTCTTTATCTTCCCCTGTAAAGGCAATTGGGATCCTTCTTGGAGGTTGTTTGATTGGTTTTGCACCATCGGTGTCAATTTCATGTTCAACCAGATGGGTCAAACCCAGATCATCTTCATTCTTGGAGAAGGTATCTTTGAAGTTCGTTAACATTTCAGCAATGGCAGTGTGTTCAGCATCTGTCTTGGCCTGTACTGACTCAGTGTAGAGATCTTTTAGGTGTGATGGAAGATCATCCCCCTCTCTGATGGCTAGTTGTATGCCTGTTGGTTCTTGAACTTCCTCCATAGGGTCTTTGGGGGATGCAAGTAGGCTAATTCTTCTAATGCTGTCCATATTTCCTCTATCTTCTCCATATTCTTCTTGAACAACAGTTCCAATTCCTGGTTCCACTTCTGAAGCATTCCCCAGTACAGTGCTCCTTTTTATGTCAACAGGGCTTGGAAATGGGTTGAGCACTCGAACCACCCTGTTACCATAATCTGCCTTGTCAACCAAAGTTGGGGCTACCACCAATGAATGACTTTCAGTGAAGGATGCTGAAGCTTCAATCAGGACACTGCCTTCTGTGTGAATTCCCACTTCACCATCTATCAATACCCCAATCACTGCTTCACTCATTCCTGGCACCACAAAATCTTCACCTGCGCAAACACGCCGGGTTTGCTGTGCCATTCCAACTTGCTCAATTGGTATGGTGACTCCCCTAAGGAGCATTTTCCATTCGCTCAGGATCAGGTCTGCAGGTCCTGAGGGATCCTTGAGCAAAATATCAGCACCCAAGAGTACATCATCTTCAATATCAGCAATAGTAACAGTCTTATTCATTTGTAGTGGACCCATGTAGAGCTCCAACTGTGCTCTGCCCACAAAATCTATAGGTCTTCCATCTGCATTCACCAATCTTTTCACCTGGGTAGTATGTAGAGTTGGCCTTTCCTCAAATGGAATGGCTTGGAAAATCTTTGTGGATACAATTGTGGAAGTGGCCCCTGTATCTACAGTTAACATAGCTTCAACCCCTTGAATTCTTCCCTGTATATATACTCCAGCATAATCTGGAAGTTTTCTACGTATGCTAATTACTTCTTCCTCTATACAGCAATCATCAATAAATTGAACGTCTTGAACTCTTTGAACTTCTGACTGGCCTTCCAAAATTTGGACCGCCCCTTGGCCACAGGGTTCGGCCCTCCTTAGTTTGCCTGTGGACCTTGCTCCATGCCAATGGCACCTGTACTTCCAAATGGGCCTTGCTTTGGTACAGTACCACCGGTTCGTGATTGCACCTCGGAGGGTGGGCTCATTCTTGGCTGTGCTGTCAATTGTAGTTGTCCCATAACAACAGAGAACGGGCACTCTCTTACAAAGTGTCCAAGCTCACCACATCTGAAGCAGTTTCTATCACTGGCTCCTTGAGAGGACCTCTGGTTGGGTTGGTTCTGCCTCCGGGAACGAGAGTCTTGACTCCCTTGCATATTGAGCTTTTTACGTGGAAAACTGGGTATTGTATCTCTCTGGCATTTCCGCAACTCTTCCACTTGAACCTTTAGGTCTGTGTTTGCCTGTAACACCTCTTCTACCATTTTCTTCAGTTCCTGTAGACATTGTGTGTCTTTGTTGGCTCCACTAGCCTGAGGCTGTTCATTCCCCAATGGCATTTTAGTATCATTTTCATTCCTGTTGCTTTCTCCCTGCAGGGGCTTTGGTCCCTTTGGACGTCCGGGGGCACGAGCCACTCGTCCATTAAAGCTGCCACCTTCGATTTCACCTTCGTTGGGTTCTTGTCTCATTGTCCTGATGGGCCGTCTACCCTTCCCATTCTCATCATTGGTTCCTCCTGCCTGGCGCTTAGCTTCAAGGAAGTTAACAACTTGGTACACAGCCTCATCAATGTTGCTGGGTTCTTTGACATATTCCACTTGAAACCTTGCCTGTTCATTCTTTAATCCATCAAGGAACCTACGTAGCAAGTCCTCTGCTCGTGTATCTCCATCTCTGTCCGGGTGAGCCTTGTCATAGAGATGTTTGAGCTCTGCGGCATACTCTTCCACAGTTTCACCCATTTTCTGGTTGCGGTTGCTAAATTTGCCTTGAAATGTTCTGGCAGTCTCTATCTTTCTAAACCTGTTCTTGAGTTCCTTGACCAGATTTCCATAATGATGTCTTGTTCTAGTAGGCAGCTGGCCAAAAACAAAATCTCCGGCTGGGCCCTGCAGACGGGGCAAAAGTTCATCTAGCTTTTCTTCATCATTCCACCTGTGCCTTTCTGCCATATCCTTAAAACGATTGTGCCACACATCCCACAGTTCCTTGCCAGTGAAGGAAGGCAGTTTTGGACCATGCCTTAGGCTGTGTGTATTGTGTCGGGGTACTCCAGTGGTGTTGTCTGATTCCCTATCTGTTCCAGTTTCTGAGGAACTTGAGTTACTCCTCTGTCGCCTCTTGTGAGATCGAGCCCCTTCCTCGCCCGAGTTCTTCTTGGAATGGCGGTTTGACCTGGGACGTCGAGTTCCCTCTGTGTTATGTGAATTCCTCTCTGTTGTGGGGCACTCCGATTCCATATTTGACTCCTGTCTATGCTGTGTTGTTTGAGCCACAACATTTTCCAACATCCTCTGAAAAGATCCTGCTACTCTCTGTGTCACCTCCTCAGTGATGGCCTCAACGTCCAGTACGCCGGAGATCCTTGAATCAATCTCTTTCTCTCTTCCCTCACATTGGGAGTCTC
This sequence comes from Hermodice carunculata, assembly GCA_964020975.1. Classification (NCBI taxonomy): domain Eukaryota; kingdom Metazoa; phylum Annelida; class Polychaeta; order Eunicida; family Amphinomidae; genus Hermodice; species Hermodice carunculata. Next base: position 1,926,625 of record OZ026620.1, read on the forward strand.
TCATCATGTGATGACCATGGATTGGGGCATCCCCAGCTCCACCGTGCATGTCATCTCTGTCTACTCTTGCTCTTGTGCCATTACCCAGTCCAGGACTATTATGCACCAACACGCGGCCTTGGTTGGATGACGTTAGGATGGTCTGTGCTTGACAAGTAACCCTTGGCCTAAGGACATCCATAGAACTTCTCATCAATCCCCCAGCTTCTCGCAGCATAACCATACTCCCAATGGCTGAGCTGGCTGGTGTAAGTGGTACCTGCTGTGTGGTTTCAGCTAAATCCCTGTTGCTAAGCCATCCATTTCGAGTTGCTGTGTCCAATCCTGGTCTTGGTAGCTCCAGTGAAGAACTTTGGGTATGACTTGTAACTTCATCGCCGACAGTGGTAGAATTGTTTCTTGTTGCACTCACAGCCTCAGCAGACAAGCTGGTCCCAGGTTGTTCAGTCACAGATTCTGAAACTCCAGGATCTGTGTCATCTTGCTGTCTTTCCTCCATTTGTTTCTTTGATCTCAGCTCCATTTGATTCATATTAGCTTGCCCAAAATCCACTAAGTCTGTAGGTTCGTATCACTGGATCAACTGTCTTGCTAGCAGATCCCACCGCTGCCACCAAAATAATGTAACGCTTCTCTCTAATGGATAGGGAAGGTGGGAGCTAAGAATGGGCAATGATCACTCACATCCAATTCAAACAGTCATGCAAATACCAATGTCCGGTCAATTTATACAAGTGTAAATTCAAAGCAGTTTATTCTCAGTAAATACAATGCAGATTTGAGTTTCCTTGGATCATGCACACTTTATATGGCCCATGTATCCATACTGTACTTTAATCTGTATTTTGCCACTGTATTTGGACTCTACCTCTTGGACTGCACTCTGTTCTTAACTCTCTGTACCTTGGACTCTGTAACTGTCCTCTGTGCCTCTACACTTTCCTCTGTACGGTACTCTGTACCTTGGACTCTGTACTTGTACTCTGTGCCTCTGCACAATCCTCTGTAACTGTACTCTGTACCTCTGTACTGTACTCAGTACCTCTGCACAATCCTCTGAAACTGTACTCTGTACCTCTGTACTGTACTCTGTGCCTCTGCACAATTCTCTGAAACTGTACTCTGTTCCTCTGTACTGTACTCTGTGCCTCTGCACAATTCTCTGAAACTGAACTCTGAACCTTGGACTGTACTTGTACTCTGTGCCTCTACACTATCCTCTGTACTGTACTCTGTACCTCGGACCCTGTACTTGTACTCTGTGCCTCTGCACAATCCTCCGCACTGTACTCTGTACCTCGGACCCTGTAACTGTACTCTGTGCCTCTGCACAATCCTCCAAAACTGCACTCTGTACCTCCGTACTGTACTCTGTGCCTCTATACTATCCTTTGAAACTGTACTCTGTACCTCTGTACTGTACTCTGTGCCTCTGCACAATTCTCTGAAACTGTACTCTGTACCTCTGTACTGTACTCTGTGCCTCTGCACAATTCTCTGAAACTGAACTCTGTACCTCGGACCCTGTACTTGTACTCTGTGCCTCTGCACAATCCTCCAAAACTGTACTCTGTACCTCAGACCCTGTACTTGTACTCTGTGCCTCTGCACAATCCTCCGCACTGTACTCTGTACCTCGGACCATGTAACTGTACTCTGTGCCTCTGCACAATCCTCCAAAACTGCACTCTGTACCTCTGTACTGTACTCTGTGCCTCTGCACAATTCTGTGAAACTGTACTCTGTACCTCTGCACTATCCTCTACAACGTTACTCTGTACCTTTTTGTTTTCCTCCAAAGCTACGTCTTCTATGGTACTTGGAATTTCTTGGTTCCATCAGTTCCCTTTGTTCCTGCGGTCCCTAGAGGTTCCTTGGTAGTCCAAGTCAAAGATGGATCCACTTCTGAGTCCTCTTCTTCTGTCTTGGGGTTCCTCAGTTTCCACGGTTTCCTCGGTTCCTGGAGTCCCTGTAGCTTCCCTGGTCGTCCAAGTCCAAGATGGATCCTCTTCTGAATCCTCTTCTTCTGTCTTGGGGTTCCTCAATTTCCACAGTTTCCCCAGTTCCAGTGGTCCCTGCAGTTCCCCTGGTAGCCCAAGTCCAAAATGGATCCTCTTCTGAGTCCTCTTCTTCTGTCTTGGGGTTCCTCAGTTTCCACGGTTTCCTCGGTTCCAGTGGTTCCTGCAGTTTCCCTGGTAGTCCAAGTTCAAGATGGATACTCTTCTGAGTCCTCTTCTTCTGTCTTGGGGTTCCTCAGTTTTCACGGTTTGCTCAGTTCCAGTGGTCCCTGTGGTTTCCCTGGTAGCCCGAATCCAAGATGGATCCTCTTCTGAGTCCTCTTCTTCTGTCCTGGGGTTCCTCAGTTTCCACGGTTTTATCGGTTCCTGGAGTCCCTGCAGCTTCCCTGGTCGTCCAAGTCCAAGATGGATCCTCTTCTGAATCCTCTTCTTCTGTCTTGGGGTTCCTCAGTTTCCACAGTTTCCTTGGTTCCTGGAGTCCCTGCAGCTTCCCTGGTCGTCCAAGTCCAAGATGGATCCTCTTCTGAACCCTCTTCTTCTGTCTTGGGGTTCCTCAGTTCCGGTGGTCCCTGCAGTTTCCCCTGGTAGCCCGAGTCCAAGATGGATCCTCTTCTGAGTCCTCTTCTTGTGTCTTGGGGTTCCTCAGTTTCCACGGTTTCCTCGGTTCCAGTGGTCCCTGCAGTTTCCCTAGTAGCCCAAGTCAAAGATGGATCCTCTTCTGAGTCCTCTTCTTGTGTCTTGGGGTTCCTCAGTTTCCACGGTTTCCTCGGTTCCAGTGGTCCCTGCAGTTTCCCTAGTAGCCCAAGTCAAAGATGGATCCTCTTCTGAGTCCTCTTCTTCTGTCTTGGGGTTCCTCAGTTTCCACGGTTTCCTCGGTTCTGGTGGCCCCTGCAGTTTCCCTGGTCGTCCAAGTCCAAGATGGATCCTCTTCTAAATCCTCTTCTTCTGTCTTGGGGTTCCTCAGTTTCCACGGTTTCCTCAGTTCCGGTGGTCCCTGCAGTTCCCCTGGTAGCCCAAGTCCAAGATGGATCTTCTTCCGAGTCCTCTTCTTCTGTCTTGGGGTTCCTCAGTTTCTACGGTTTCCTCGGTTCCAGTGGTCCCTGCGGTTTCCCTGGTAGTCCAAGTCCAAGATGGATCCTCTTCTGAGTCCTCTTCTTCTGTCTTGGGTTTCCAGGGTCTGCTCTTGAGATGTGTCCTCTTCGGCCACCTGGGCCACTCTCCCCCCCACTCCTGGCTTTTGCTGCTCCTTTTATACATTTTGGGGGGATAACCATGCACAACAATTTATCCAATCATCATGCAGATATGATTTTAACCAATCAGGATGCAGCTATTTGGACCAATCAGCAGGCAAATATGAGGACCAATCAGTGGGCAGCTATTTGCACCAATCACCTTGCAGTTGATTAAACCAATCATGTTTTAATGCTCAGCAACTGTTAACCAATGATCATGCAATAAATTCAACCAATCAGCAAGCAGTAATTGGTGATGTCATTGTAGCCAGCAATGACGTTGGTAGTGAGTCATGGGTTGTATTAGATCAACTTGCTGTCAGACCATGCCCCTATGGGTGAAATTGGGAACTATTACTGGAATGTGGACTTTTCATCACTCACAGTATCCAACTTTCATCCACGCACTCACTTCCATACCACAACATACAGGGTTCACATCACTTCATACAGGTTCACTCCCACAGGAAACAATCTTGCTTGGCAGGAAATTGGAGGAAGAACAGAGTTCTTGAATGTGCATTACCATTCACACAGGTACATGTAGGCCTAAGTGGCTGCATGGTTTACCAGGGTCAGAATAGGCATATTCATGGATACCAAAACGAAATTCCACAGCACTTTATAGGCTATCTGTTCTATCTGGAATTAATATACACATCCCTGTTGGGGTAGGTGAGTAAGGAAACACTTCCACTTGTAGAAGCACAGGAGCATGTCACCATGCCTGTTGATGAAGGACATCAAAATGGCTGCCAAGGTTATGGAAACATATTTGTGTTCATTCTTTAAAACATGATGCAGATACTGTCTAACATGCCTGCAATTCTGTAGTTTGGACCATTCATCTTTCACATCAACACAAGTAGTTTGAGGTTACCTACCAGGTGGCTTCCAGATTTGGTAAAAACTTAGGCCTACTTCACTCTGCCAGTCACGCACATGTATGTTGAGAGAAAGAGACCCCTAGTGGTAAAACTGTAAAGCTCCCAGGGCTGGGTGCCTGGGCAGTGCTGCCCCCTACCTGTGAGAGGAGGCCTATTTACCAGAGCTGATCCATGCTATCAACAGTAGCACTATGACAGATCAAGTCTGCCCATTACAATATATATATATATATATATATATATATATATATATATATATATATATATTATATCACATTATATTTTGTTTATCAAAATGTATGATGGGCCATTTGGAAAATTGGGTTGCCCATAACAACAAGAAAAGAAACATAAATAAACACAAGAAAAGAAGACACATTTATAGACTTACATCTATGCACAAAAGATGTTTGTCACAGTGCACGATATTTTAAAATACGGAATGCTTAACGTTTGAGAAACAAATTGACCATTTTGATGACTACCGTTGATCCGCAGTTGGTCACTAACTGAGGTCTTTTACTCAAGATATTGAGTACAAATCATCTAATAATTACGACTCATGTCAATTTGACACCTCCAATATAATACGACTCGTTTAAGATTTTATTTAATTTCTAAACCGTCATAAGTGGAATACTACTACTACTACTACTACTACTACTGCTAATAATAATAATAATAATAATAATAATAATAATAATAATAATAATAATAATAATAATAATAATAATATCATCATCTTTTTCAGTTTACTTATTTAAGCACAACATACTACTACGCAAAGAATCACACAGCATAATCGGTAAAGAGAGAAATATTGACAGATCATACAGATAAAGTTTTACTCGATCACATATGTAACAAAAAAAAAACACATGGGGTATACTGTACACAGATGTGCTTATCCTGCCGTGAAAATCATGGCGCAAGTAAAATATTAGCATGTTAGTCATTTCGATGTAGTCATAAAATTGCGAAGTTGTATACAAGGTTTTGGAATCGGAAAATTAGTCGAATCTGTTTGTTGAATGTAAACAGTTTTGTGTGTATTAAACAGCAGGATTGGGTTTGTGTATGCTTGTGTCTGCGTGTCATCAGCACTACAGCTGTTATTATTATCATTATTATTATCATCATCATCATCGTTGTCATTATTATTACCATTAACATTATTATAAGTAGTAGTGGTACGGTTAGTAGGTGTAGTAATAGCAGTAGCAGCAGCAGGCAGCAGTAATTATACTTGCTGCAAGACGGAATCAAAACATCTTCAATTTTCCTGACACGATTTCGTAACATGTTCAGGTTGAAAACTATGTAAATTTTCTTGACGTGTTGTTGAGAATTAAAAGCCCAATTGAGAGTCAACATATTTTTTCATTAACTTTTACAAGTAGTTCAGTATCAAAAGACGATTCGATGATTTATGTTTTGCACTATTTTTGCTTTAATTTACACCTATTTGCACAAATAATGTTTGTGTTATGGTGTAAATCTCGTGCAATCAGGTTTTTGTGTGTGTGCACAAGAGACTTGTGTTCCTTGCTGTGGGAATCAAATTATCTCTACTGCCAGTTGCTTACGTCATGGTTTTCTGAGCTTACTCAACAGAAAACACGGGGACAACAACTGAACAGCAACTTGTGGCAATGAAAAGATCATGTTGAATGTTGCAGTTTGCGTTTCTTAACTGAATATTTTTGGACACGTATCTATAAACATTCAGATAGGTGGTCAGGATTTGCTTTTTACATGTCCGCGCGAAATAACGTTTTCGGTGAAAACAGCCTTGATACATCGTATCTAGATGGCGCCTTCTAGTAGGGAAGGTTATATGTTTTGTCCAATTGCCATCTTTTCCACATTAAAGTTATGGGATGTCGTAGGTATCGTCTGCTTCTTTTTGTCATATGAAGACATTAAAAATATGCCGCGGTCAACCATTCTCCACGGCGTACTAAAGATATGAGAAGCCTTCAAATTTCACCGGGATCGAAAGTATATAAAATGTGCAAATTTTCCCAAAAGACTTTTACGAAGAGTAAAATTAGAGTTTTGTCTCTGTCCTGCCACCTGTAAATTGCTGTGGGGATGTATGTGGTCTGGATGATTGGACTGTTGGGTCTAATACCCGCGCTTTTTAACATTGTGAATTTTGTGCTAATTTTGCAAATATTGACCATGCATGCTTATAGCATGGAGCTCACCCCGAGCGACGCACTGACAGGGTCAAGTGGCATGATGGCCTTCCCTCATTTCAATTTCGCCACCCAATCCCATAAGGTGAATACGACAGCGTTTCCAACTTAAAAACGACTTTTTCTAGCCAAATTTATAAATATCACAAGAACGATGTAGGCCTACTTTACTCTTTTGCTGTAAACTTAGCTGACTGACAAGTCGGGAGAACTAAAAAGTGATAGGCCTACTATTTTTCTTTTCCTTTTTGGCAGAAGTAATAAATTTTGTGTTTTGAGTGGTTAGGCCTATACATTTTGGAAATACTGGTGTCTGTATTTAGTGAAGAACATTTCAAAGGTTAATGAGAGGACCGGTTTAAAACCACCAGTTGCCTTTTGTGGGTGGCTGAGTGTCTCAAGTCGGGAGTGAAATTTATTTCTTCACATTGGTATTGGAAAATGAATGTTGATGCTTTGGCAAATCTGGAATCTGTTTGCTGTCATTGTTGGGTTTGAAATGTATTAATATGGATCACGTTTTTCTGTACTATTTATTGACCTCTTTCGCATCTCTTCTACGAGGAGGGTAGCCCAATTTTTCCAGACAGTAAAGATTTATCTGTGCACATGCTCCCATGTGAATCCGTAGGCCTATGTGTCATGCCTCATGAGTCATGGGTAAGGTCCCTTGCAGTAAAATGGCAATGGACCGTTACACGCACGAGTAAACTGCGGAGGTCGCGGACTTGCTCTTTCACACTTCAGATATGCACAATGTCTCCCTGCACGACAATGTTCAAAGTGTTGTGAAAGAGCGGCCCACCGCCTCCCTTGTTGACGCGCGAGAACGACCAAGCGCCATTTTTTGACACGCTCCAGGAGTTTTTTTATTTATTTAGATTTTCCTGGGGAAGGGCTGTGTGGGTGGGGGTGGGTGGGCTCTTTTTTGGCAAAATCGTAAAAAAACTCCAGAACTGCTAGGCCAATTTCTTCCAAATTACACGAGAACACTTCAGGTGACCTTGAGACCTTGCGTTGGTTAACAAGTGGCGCTATCGGTTCCTATGTACGTCAATGGGGATATCAATGGGCACTAATCGTCTCCAAAACTGTTAGCCACATTGACTTCAAGCTTGGTGGGGATACACTTTAGCTGAGTGTCTATTGACAGTTTTCCACATGCCTGGTTTGGTTTTTGGTTCCTTTGTTTAGTTGGTTTTCTTTGTATGTTTGGGTTTGTTTGGGTTTGTTTTTTGTTTTTTGTTCTTTTTTGTTTTATGTTTTTATTAATTGTTTTGGTATTAATTGTGACACATTGAATACTTGTATTGTTGAGAGGGGAAATTCAAAATACTTTGGACATACGTTAAGCAACGCAACATTGCTTGTCCTATGGGGTTTATTCCCCAATTCACGAAAAATGTATCACTATCAAAGAGGTGATGTTCAGTTGTCTTCATCAGCATTCATTTTAATTTTCTTGATACTACAACATACACAAGGTTTAACATGCAACTTGTTGCACAGATACTCTAATAATCACTCATTACTTTTAAACTTTTCAGGGTATTTCTCAAAATTGCTAACTAAGTGACAGTTATTACTCAGAGAGTGCGAGTGACTGAACCAGGCAAATATGTCTGAAGATGTGGCATACAGAAAGGTCTAATGGGGTTTTGGTTGTGTGATATCATAATAAGTTGTCACAACACTATGGAAATGATAATGCAAATGCCAATTACGTGACGGAAAACATACATAAATACACCTCACATTCATAATGACAGCTCAGCTACACCAACGTCACATTATAACGACCAAGTGCACACATACATACATGCATCCACACAGAGAACAATGTAAATTCATTCAGAACACATGGTACTCCTACCCCCCCCCCCGGCCCCTTTTCAAAAAATAAATAAATAAATACATAAATACATAAATAAAAAAAACAATCCCGAAAGTTACATGAGCGAAACTCACTGCTATTTGTTATCTCTGATGTTACAAAGATCCCCGTTTTTTCATGATGACCGAAGAAACCTTTTCTCTTATTATATTTTATTAGCGTCATCAGCTGCATCAAAATGTAAAATTTCTTTTCATTACTAAAAGATGACACGGTTGCGAAGATATTGGTAGTTTATGAAAACAGACAATTTCTCTCCTTCTCCTAATCTTTACAATAGACCGTAACATGAATCTTGTCTTCCAGATTTTAACATGCGTCACAAATTCTTTCGTCCAAGGCTATTTTGCTCGGGCGTTTATGTCTCTCTTTCTCGACTTTTAAATTTTGTGTATGAATTCTTTAATGACAAATCTATCATTGGTAGTCATTAAATATGACTCGTTTTGGGAATCATTTTTGAATTTAGTGAAGGCTCTTAACTTGGTATCAGGTCCTGAGTTATTTGTCATATTTCCTTTCTGCTGATCCATGAACCATTCTTTTATCCTGGTGGGATATCGTCTTCCTTCTGTTTCACAAACTTTCTCTTATCCTCGTGTCAAATACTGCCGTGGGAAATTCGTCTGACACGAAGTTTGGTTATATCAAGTTTGAAGATCGAAATAGGCCATACATTTGTTTGGTTATACATAGTAAACAACTCGACACGCTATTCGAACCAACTTTATGAGCCTGTTTGAACATACGTGTGAAGTCTTGCTAAACGCCAAAGGTGCGCTATTACACTATTGCACTAGTCATTCAACATTTTTATTGGATGAGTTCCTCCCTTTACGCGTATCTCCAATATCGTTGAACGGTTTAATATATTTGCCGATTTTCTGATTTGATATATTTATCACATACAGACATAATTCCGTCTTCTTGTAAACGCTTACACATCCATCACAATGTTATGGTGCGCTGCATTTGAACATCTGCTGACGTGTACTGCGAGTAATAGTATGAGATCATGTTAAGGTCGAGTAGAAGATCCTCAATTATAATTTAAAGATTATGCTTCAAGCAGCAGGGAAAAATGTTGGCCACACTATCTCTGCATTGGTAAAGTAGCCCTGCAAGTACCTGGTCCATCAGTTGTGTTAGCAGCAACTTCATTCATGTCTACAGTAAAAACTCTCTTGCAATTATAGTGACCCGGTAGTGTAGTTTGCAAGCAGAACCTCATTAACAATTTTAAGTTTCCACTATGAGTAGCACAGCATTATTTTTGCATTTTAAATTTACACTTCGAGCATTAGAGCATCACATTCTGCGCAGAGCTTGGTTTTTATGTTTGCTGTGAAAGTCGTAGAACAGGAACATCTCTCACTAACACCTGCATCTGTAATTTCAAAAAAAAAAAAAAAGAAGAATATATTCAAGTTGTAAGGCACTATAACGTCTGGAAATTGAGCCCTCAAAGTTTCAAATTTTCACAACAGCTGGTACTGAACTAAAGCATATATGTCAGCAGAATCTCTTTTTACCCATGCATTTCACATCTTTACATGTTTATAATATCATGATATTGTAAACATGTTTAATACTTGAAAACCTATAAAATTATTAGATCTGTAACCACATAACAGAGACAAAAACAAAACAATTATCTGGTACAGACGTGACAGTTGAGCGTGGTACATATATGTTTGTAGTTATTGATATAATGCAATTTTGTATCGTTTCAAAAACCCGAATAGCAATGTATATGAATTTTGTCTTGTATACAAGGAGGGGTATACTACTTGACCAGGTAAAATAAGAATGGGTAGTTATATGTGGTTCAAACATTTAGACACAAATTTTGGGAACTTCATTTTAAGAATATCTGTAATAAAATTTTAATGCTTTAAAATGTAGAATGACATTAACTATCCATATCTTAAGCTGTTTAAACAAAGGATCCGCGTGTGCATTATATGAAGCATTAAACATGAGAAGAACAGCCTTCTTTTGTAATATAAAGATACGATCATGACAGCGTCCCCAAACAATAATGCCAATGTTCAAATGTGACAAGGTCAGATTATGGTGCATAGTTAGCAGGCCTTTTTGTTGAAACATACTGGCGAATTCTTTTGAAAATCCCGATTACTTTAGAAAGATTATTGCAAATATTATGCAAATGGGTATTTCAGTTCAAATTTTCATGTACACGCAAACCAAGAAAATTGAACTGTTCTGTTATTGAACTTAAAGTACCATCAATCTTTTAATCTAGTGTACGATTTAGTTTCTTTTGTGAGAAATAGAATATCATGTATTTAGCTTTTGCTACGCTCAATGAAAGCTTGTTTGCTGCTATACAAACATAGACTCTATTTAATTCAATATTAATAGATTCAGAAAAGTCATCAGAAACAGAGCCAAAGGTACTTATACAAGAATATATAAAAGTTGTGTTATCAGCATATAATATGGAACCAAATTTTGTTGTCGCCATGTGCATGTCATTTACAGAGGTCCCAGGATAGATCTTTGTGAGACACTTGTTGCTATGGGTAGACCAAGAGCAAGTTTGATCGGGAGAAACATCTTGTTTTCCATTTGTAAGATAATCTCTGAACCAATGCAAACCAATTCCTTAAATTCCATTATGCTGATGTTTGTACAGGAGAATTTTAATCTAAACGCATTTGATAAGTCCAAATACATGGCTAAAGGTAATTTTCCATTATCAAAAAAAAATCCATGATACGATTAGTAAATTCCAAGTCTGCCGTTTCAGTGGAATGTACAGTAAAACCTCTCAAACCGAACACCTCTGTATACTGAACGCCATTTATCGGTCCCAAATATATTCTTTCAATGATATGAAACCTCCCTATACCGAACACCTCACTGTACTGAACGCTTTTTCCGGCCCCAAGGGTGTTCGGTATAGAGAGGTTTCACTATAGTTTTTGAATCCATGTTGACGTTTGCAGAAAAGGGAATTTATCATAAAACAATCATTCAATTGTTCACAGGCTCAAGAAATGGGTCGGCATTTTTCAATCAAATCATCATATTTTTTTTAAAGAGTGTCAAAACGTAAGCGAATTTCATGCTATCGGGAAAAATCCCGGATGTTAAGAATTGATTTCTTATGAAAGCCAATGGTTTAGAAATTGAAGAGATTATACCTTTCAACAGTTTCATTGATCACTCATCATGCCCAGTAGAAGATTTTGCCTTAAACTTTTTAATTATATTTGAAATATGGTGTTAGAACAAAGCTTTTGAAAGAAGGGGCACCCTCAATATACAAATCTCTTTTTAACTTGTTGAACCTTTCCTTAGGTATGAAACGTTTCCCTGTCGATGGAAGCGGGCTAATGCTACTCCAATTAATAGAAAGGGTCACCTCTGCAACAATTATAGACCCGTTTTCTGACTGAGTTGTGCTGGCAAAGTATTTGAAAAAGTAAGTCTTTAAACATGTTTTTAACTTTTTCAGAGAAATTCTGTTGATTGCTGCCCACCAGTCCGGTTTCACTCCCGGTGATTCCACTATAAATCAGTTACTGATCATTTATCACGAACCTTGTCTTGCTTTGCACCAACAAAAAAAGGTACACTTTGTATTCTTGCACATTAGTAAGGCATTTGATAAGGTGTGGCATACGGTGCTCTTAAACAAACACGAAAAAAAAATGGAATCCATAATAACTTGCTTTGCTGGTTTTCCAAAGTACTCAAAGTACACCAACAGCGTGTGGTAATTAATGGCCAGGGTTCCACTTCCGGGACAGTTCAAGCTGGTGTTCCCCAAAGGTCCGTTTTAGGGCTATTTCTGGTTTTAATATTATCCATGATATTGTGGACCTTGTCCAATATAAAATCAAACTATTTGCTGATGATATATCCCTCTATTTAGCAGTTAACAACGCTGTGACAGCTTGTGAAATCTCAAATGAGGATCTCTCCGCTTTTGATGAATGGGCAAACAACTGGCTCATCACATTTAATGCCCTAAAAACTGACAGTATGATAATCTCACGTAAGAATATCCCTCCAGTTCATCCTCCGCTCAAATTCAAATGTCACTCTTTGCAGGAAACCAATATCACAAACACCTTGGCATCACAACTCGTGCAGATTTGCCTTGGACCAACCACATAAAAGACTTTGTTGTTAAAACAGGGAAAATACTGACCGTCATGAAATGTCTACAATTTCGTGTTGACCGTCTCCTTTATCAGACCCATTTTGGAGTATGGAGGTCAAGTCTGGGATGGCTGCTCGGCTGAGGATGCTGAAAAGCTTGAAGGTGCGCAGCTGACTGCTGCCAGAATAGTGATTGGTGCAATGCTCGGGACATCAGGTGCCAAAACTATATGAAGAACTTGGGTGGCAGACATTAGCATCTCGTAGGGAAAATACTGAGGTAATTATGATGTATAAGATCGTTAACAAATTGGTTCCAAATTACCTGCAATCTGTAATTCCAAACATTGTCAACCCTGCCACGTATACTTACAATAATTGTCAAAAATTTGACTTGCCCCATTTTTGAGCCCAAACGGATTTTTTCAATAATTCATTCTTTCCATCAACGGTACGATTATGGAATGTGCTACCTTTTAATGTCAGAAATTCACCATCCTTATGAGTTTTTACATCCAAAATACTTACAGATTCTTCTCGATCGAATCCGTTTTCGGAACTCTGCAATTTTGGAAACAGATATACCTCCATTTTACACACCCGCCTACGCTTAGGCAGCAGTCAGCTGAACTCGCATAGTTTCAAAATTGGTGTTAAAATGAGGGCCCAGGTACAAGTGCAGAGCAGCTAGCGAAAATGTATGGCACTATTTTTTCTCGTGCCCACTGTGTACTGTGGCACGTTCAAAACAACACACAATTGTATCAAAGTATGCTCCCTTCTCCTTGCAAACGGTTTTGTACGGCTCTTTGGTGGAAAATTTACCAATTTTTTCGGCAGTCCATGACTTCCTCCCGTTTTTCTCAAACAGGTATTGGTTGATCTAAAGTCAGTTTTACCTGCAAATCATATTATTGACATCTATCTATAAATTATGCTTGAATTATACCCCTCTATCTGTCCCTCGTCTACTGTGACAGTTTTCTTATATTTGTGTTTGCAGGATGACCAGCCAACTTCCAACCCTTGGCTATTCATGCATCAAATGTATGTAATGTATTGTCCTGTCTTCATGTTGTCTCCCATTTTGCAAGAGGGACATAGGGCACTGCCCCTTTTCCAATTGCTACATCACGTTGTTATATGGAAGTTGAAGTGATTTATAATAAAATATGTCTAAACCAAAGTTGGCTTGCATTCATAGTGAAAATTGAAAGGTATTATTTTCGGGAGTTGTGAGGTACGAGCTAAAGGAGATCTATTTGTTTGACTAATTTCTGCTGCAAGCTTAAGTACAATACCGGTGAAATATGTATATAAATTGCCTGCTTTTCCTCCCTGTTTGTCACCTTCTGGCTATCAATGAGAAACAATGCGGCCAAGGCACTTTCGTTTTTATAAGTATAAAGAATATATTTTATGGTGTCTCAGGTTTTGATTAAATGACAATGATGAGATGGCACTTTCCACATAAAAAAAAAAGTAGAAATCGTTGAACCCTTAAAGTGCTGATTTAAGAGTGAGTCAATAGCTTTGGACGCAAAGTGTCCCGAGGAAATCCGGTGACTAAGACTACTTTTTTGCTTTAGAGTAGGCTTGCTGGTATTTGAGTGAAAGGTATCTTCATGAGGAATTTGAATTTTTTAACCATTATATATTTTTAACCGTAATGAGAAAACAACTATAGCAGTGGTTAGCACCTTAAGGGTTGACACTTTTGTGTACAATGTATCTGAAGTAATTGAAGCGAAGCAGTGCAAAGAGTAGTAAACCGATACTACACAAAAATGTTTGAAAATTTGAGATAATTTACCATAACATGATTATCTTGTGTGCAAACTGTAAACTTATGTCCATTGCAAAATGGAAAATTGAAGAAAGACAGCTTCCCAAGAGCTTCAAGTCCAATAGTATGTGAGGCTATTATTTCTGGATAATGTGTTTATGTTCAGAATTTCTGTTGATGTTTATATTTGTGCCATATCAAAAACTGAATGACATCAAGAGTGCATGTCCAGGTGACACACAAACATTTTAGGAAGGTCATGTTGCGAAATTGGAAATCATTCCAGAGCTAGAGATGTGCCAAGTTCAATATACAACAAACTTTCAATTATTTCTTTCTGTGTAATTGTCGGGTAGTACGGATCTTGACCTTGTATATATAGTTGAACCAACGGCCAGGTCGTGTTGTACTTTACTCTTGATCCTTTCTTCAGGTCCACAGAGAGATTTCGCCAATGGTCCATTATTTTCTTTTCTAAACTTTTTCGTTACCGGTGGCATATCGGAGGTTAGCGAGATTTTACCAGGGTGATTTTTTTGGCACATGACAACCATTCATTTCATTTCGTTTGCTCCAAGTCTCTTATGTATAAACACATGAGAAAAAAACTGTCAACGAATGATAATGTCTTATTAAGATGCATATTTTGGTAATGAAGGATCTTGCACGCAATAGAAATCGAGGAAGCTAATCTACTGTTCCACATTCCTAAAAGTAATACCTAGCAAGGAATAGGATCCCGCACACCATCTAAATTGAGGAAACTAATCTACTGTTCACCATTCCTAAAAGTAATACCCAGCAAGGAATAGGATCCCGCACACCATCTAAATTGAGGAAACTAATCTACTGTTCACCATTCCTAACAGTAATACCCAGCAAGGAATAGGATCCCACACACCATCTAAATTGAGGAAAGCTAATCTACTGTTCACCTTTCCTAAAAGTAATACCCAGCATGGAATAGGATCCCACACACCATCTAAATTGAGGAAAGCTAATCTACTGTTAACCATTCCTAAAAGTAATACCCAGCAAGGAATAGGATCCCGCACACCATCTAAATTGAGGAAACTAATCTACTGTTCACCATTCCTAAAAGTAATACCCAGCAAGGAATAGGATCCCGCACACCATCTAAATTGAGGAAGCTAATCTACTGTTCACCTTTCCTAAAAGTAATACCCAGCAAGGAATAGGATCCCGCACACCATCTAAATTGAGGAAGCTAATCTACTGTTCACCTTTCCTAAAAGTAATACCCAGCAAGGAATAGGATCCCGCACACCATGTAAATAGAGGAAGCTAATCTACTGTTCACCATTCCTAAAAGTAATACCCAGCAAGGAATAGGATCCCGCACACCATCTAAATTGAGGAACTAATCTACTGTTCACCATTCCTGAAAGTAATACCCAGCAAGGAATAGGATCCCGCACACCATCTAAATTGAGGAAACTAATCTACTGTTCACCTTTCCTAAACGTAATAACCAGCAAGGAATAGGATCCCGCACACCATCTAAATTGAGCAAAGCTAATCTACTTTTCACCTTTCCTAAAAGTAATGCTCAGCAAGGGATAGGATCCCGCACACCATCTAAATTGAGGAACTAATCTACTGTTCACCTTTCCTAAAAGTAATGCCCAGCGTAGAACAGGATTTTGCACACCATCTAAATTGAGGAACTAATCTACTGTTCACCTTTCCTAAAAGTATATACCCAGCGTGGAACAGCATTTTGCACACCATCTGCCAGGCTAAACACAATCAGGAGAAGAGTCTGCTCCTACATTGGATGCTGCCATTGTGTTTAGGTTCCATTTTAACTCAGAAGATAAAACAAAATACTTTAACTTGAGTGACAAAATTTGATTTTTTGGCATATCACACAAGAAACATGAAGCAGCATTAGCCATCTGGCATATTTCATTGCAGCGTCTCCGATAATGTCATTGTTATATCGTACGGCCATATCAAAAAGGTTTTGCTCTATATTTCCGAACGTCTGCAGCAGAACCTATAGAGAGCGCGCCTGTATGTAGTAATGACCTGAGCACAGTGGGAGCAGGTCTCTGGGCCCTGGTTCATGTACATTATACTTCTCGTGTCAATTCATTTTTCATCACTGAGCGCATACATGCACTGGGCCCATTATTTCGGTCACAAGGGTGTCCATACACAGACCTTACTGTGCATCAGTAAAACTTGCGACATTGCTGCAATATCCATTTATCCTATGACATGAAGTTCAAAGAAAAAGTTATTAATAACCAAAGCACCTGACTGAGAAACTAAGACAGCAAAATGAATAATGAAACAAGTGACATTTTACCAAAACGGGTCATCTGTGATAAGGGTTCCTAGATTATCACAGATTTGTGAAGTGTAGCTTTGCACATCATCAAATATGTTTTTAAGATTTGCATCATTAATACATAATTTGAAACATCCCATGACTTATTATTATGTATCCATGAGACATACAATGTGTCAACTGCATGACAATGTGTCATATACTTAACACAGGATTTGTCAACTACATGACATTGTGTCATATACATAATACAGGATTTGTCAACTACATGACAATGTGTCATACATAACACAGGATTTGTCAACTACATGACAATGTGTCCTATACATAACACAGGATTTGTCAAATACATGTCAGTTTGCCATGTACCTTATGGGGCTTTTAATAAATGTCATATAGTTAACTTAAAAGTAATTGTGGAAAATAGAGTTCTGCTGAACACATGGATATTATGCTCATGTACCAAATGTTGAATGCAATGAACACATTTTTATATAAGTATCCAGGTTTGCCATAAAATCATGGAAATCTTCATGTATCACCAATCTATTGTTGCCTGGGTTTATAAATTTAAGGTTGCAATTTTCAAATTCTTGTTATTGTTTTTACAATAAATCTATGACCAGTCAACTGGCACTTGGTTTTATAGAATTGAGGCTGTAGATTAGTCTGGCTTTTGGCATGCTTCCTTTTTATCTCTTTTAGTGCCACATTTTGGGCTGAGTCAACAACTTTCCCCGGCGCCGAAAACTGTTACCCTGAACTATCATATTGCATGTAACTAGAGACATGCTGGTACTTAAATCAATTTATTTTACAAAGAACGTGAATTTAGCACCCTTAGTATGATTCCGAGTGGTTCCTTTTAATCAGTTCGAGTTTTGTCGCAGTTAGCACTGAAAGAGTTTTTTGTTTTTTTTTTTTTTTTAAATCCTGACATTCATGTTGACAGGACCACG
This sequence comes from Hermodice carunculata, assembly GCA_964020975.1. Lineage (NCBI taxonomy): Eukaryota > Metazoa > Annelida > Polychaeta > Eunicida > Amphinomidae > Hermodice > Hermodice carunculata. The sequence continues at coordinate 1,944,056 of OZ026620.1, forward strand.
AATTTTTTGTGCATTCTGCATCTGCGTGCCTGGTCGTCATGAAAGATGTCTGAGGCTAAGACAAGGCAACCACACGATGCATTACAGAATTACGATATAAAGCTTAGGCCTGAAAAAAACCCGAAAGCGTACACTAACCAGCCTGTTGCTGGCCGAGTGCGTCACCCTGGGTCGCAGATTTTGGTTTCTAGCATGCTGCCATTTTAAATCAACGTCATTCTGACTGCCTGTACCTGTGGATCTTATGTTGACGCACATTCAAAGTGGCTGTGGATAAAATGTACCCTGGTGGCAGAGTAACGGGCCTCATTTTTATCATCATCATCATCATCATCATCATCATCATCATCATCATCATCATCATTATTATTATTATTATTATTATTAAGTTCAGACAGATTCCGGTGTTTGATACGCCTCTACATGCTAATAACTATTCGTATTACTGACCACAAAGAACGTTGTCTTACTGTAGTGGAAAAAAGAGACTGGATTATGGAACTGGGTAATTAGTACACACGCCTAATAGTTTCAAACAGTATTCAGGTCAGCTGATGACACCGTCAGTTAAAATTAAAAACTGCTTTAGTAAAGAGCGATCAGGAGAAACGAACGAAAGCCTCAAATTATCAGAATTGGCTTTAAATAATATCGTTGTCTTCAACCCATTCTGCACAAATATCTTCCGCATTTTCCAAGAACACTTGTCACTGTGTACGTCTTAAGGATAAGCTCAGGGTTGGGTACATCTTCTACAAAATCTCAAATAAACAAAGTATAGCTCATATTTACCCCCATAAAGTATACATTTTTGAAAATTAAACTTGCCGTGAAATCAAATGACACTATTGTCAATTATGTACTTTGTTATGTTTTAATGCAGCAATTATGCAAAGATAGCATTTTTTTTCCATGATGTTGGTTCAACTTTTTCAGTTATGGTACTACACACAAAAACTTCTTTGAAGAAATAATGTTCTTACACCTATCTCCAAAGAGTTTTTTGTTTTTCCCGTTAATGAGCTGTAGCGGTCTGACGTTGAAGTGATGACACTCCATTTATACATCAAAGGATTTCTACTTTTCTCAAGTACTGTAAAGAACCAGGCCTAACACAACAAATCTGAGACCCGCTTTTTTGTTCAACTCTTTGGGATGACATTGGCGAAAACTAAATGGTTTTTCAAGCAAAACTGTGGAAGATGAAAAGGAAATAGTTCGGCATGTTGTTATGAAAACGATCGTTTGAAGTGCTTTCAAAGGTCAAACCGTCTTTGAAGGGATTACAGGCACTTATTCGCGGTTTTTCCAGTTTGAAAACTCAAAATCCTTAAGCATTGTTTGTTTGTTGACCTCTATGAGATCGTTCATTAATCATACTTGAAAAGAACGCAATTTATGATGTTTCTGTTCAGAAAATTCCGAGTTCTGTATCAGACTCAGCATGTGCTGTCGCATGCGTGGTTTCTGGCCCGCTGATTGGTTACGCCTTATGTGGCAGGCTCATTAGCGGATGATTGACAACTTCCTTGCGGGGTAACCAGCGGCTGGCAAAGGAGAACAATATATGGAGGCCAGTGTGGGAAATCCGTCAGTTTAGTTTACATTGATCCAAAGTTATCGAAGTCTGACAAAAATCTGCATAACGCGCAGGCACTATTTTGGTCAGTCAAAAGTTGGAAAATACCTGTGTTTGTATATAACACGCAGGTGAAAAATACATTAGAACAAAGGCCAAGCGTACGCGAAGCACTGCCCATACATCGGCCCCAAAACCAGGCATTTGAAAAAATGGACGTTCTATGTCAATGTCAATAAAATAACTAATGATTTACCCAAAAATACCAACTCTTGATTACGGTCTACAACAAACTTGTGCAATGGAAACGCCCGGGAAACAATAGTGCTAAGCGAGTGGAGATCGTCATGGTACTTTCACAGTTACAAAACACGCATCTCCAACGCATCCACTTTCATTCATATCTACTGACTGTAAATCCATCAGTTTATGCACAAAAAAACAAAAACAAAAACAAACAAACAAAAAAAAAAAACAAAAACAAAAACAAAAACAAAAAAACCGTTAAAGTTGTTACGGGGCCAAACAGAAAGTTTGCGTAAATTTCTTGTAAGTTTCGCCGTGTCGGTTATTCGGTATAAGGTATCGTCATCTGGTGTGCAAAAATGTCGGCTAAGTCACTTGTAGACAACCGACTTTGAAGTTTCAACACAAAGAAACGATCGTAATAAAGTTGTTCATGAGTTATGGTTTGTTCAAGAAGAGTATGAGGAAAGTGTGTATTTATATGCATTTTGCGATAAAGTACGGTAGTCGTATCGTCAGTGTTGTTGAGGACTGTTTCGATGAAAGCATCATTATCGACCAACTGCCCATTCACCGCAAACTATGACGATTCGAAACCAGCAACCATGAGGCTGACAAAATGCTCTAGACCTCTGTGCCTGTGAAAAAGGCGCATCATAAAATTATGAAAAATAAATTTGGCACTGAATGTGTGCATTTACTACGGGGAAGTACGGTAGTTCAATGCAGAAGGTCCCAGTAAGTAAACCACTGCAAATGCCGGCTTCTGGGGACGGGGCTTTGTGGCATGGGACGTCAAGTTGCGAAGCCTGAACATAACGCGCAGACATGGATGGGAAAAGTCGTGCAAGATTCACTTTTTGGAATTACGACTGATGAATTATAGATGGCTAAAACGAAGCATTATTATAAATTGCAGCTGATATATGAATAAGTCTAAATTTGAATTTTTTTCCAAAATTACCCTGAACTTATCCTTAACTGTATTTCGGCAACGCTGTTCTCCAGCTTCTCTAAATACTGGCGATTGTGGACAAGCACCAGTCAAGGGAAAAAACGATTTGTTTTATACACTTTTCAAAGCACTGAAAAGGAAAGATCCCTGGCCAAATAACTTACTAGAGTCTGTGTCAATAAATATTCACCCTCAAGTGGCCAGAATCATCAAGTGATACATTGTCGTGGACCCAGCGTGCATCAAGGACCACGAACCATCTACAAATTTCATTGGTGTGAAGCCAATGGGGTCAGAATTCTTCTGCCGATCGCCATGGGAGACATAAACCAGAAAAGTGCCAGGTGCAAACGTGTGATGATCCCTGGCCCCTATCTGTCACCAAATATCTGAATGGCGTGTAACAGTTGTGGGTCTCACAGGACACTACAGGAGACACAGATAGAGAATAAAGAGCAGTCAGAAACATATTTCTATGCAATGAGCGGAAGGGACCATTCAAAATAAAACCAAATGATTACAGGTAACATTTTCCGTGACATGGGGATTAGATTAGGGTCCTTAAATATGTAATAGTGTACGAAGATCCCAAAATAGGTTTCCAGCTTAAATCAATGAAAGATCAGAAAAAGGAAGCGAGACAGGGAACCAATCCATACCTCTGTTACTCAAATATAAACAAAGCTCGACACAGCAATATTTCCATGTGGGAATAATTTGAACACGAACAGTAATAAAATACGTAAAATGAAGTCCGGGAATTCGTAGTACTAGAATATTCCGTGTGCATTCATTTGCAAATTCTTTATAAGAAATAAGAAATCATTCATTAAGTTGGCTATCATGTTAATCGAGTGGCGCGCAAGAAGACCCTGGGAAAGATAAGCGCAAGTTTACCAGGTTTATACCCTCTATAGATAAGGTTGTAATCTGCTACTACTACTACTATTACTACTACTACTACTACTACTACTACTACTACTACTACTACTATGAAAATGAATAAATTAACAGTGTCAACTGGTACAGAAAGACCACCCATCTCTAGAACGTACCCCATCTTTCTTTTCATTATGCAATTGGTGTCCTTGGTTTTGTCTTAAGCCACATAGCGATATAATTTAATTTAATAATTTATTAGGAAAACTTCTCCTTTACAGCGGGGGTACCAACGGAACGGGGGAAATTCCATGATGCGTCCAAAATATATATATTTATAATATGATATAATAATGAAAATAATTATCAACAAAGGAATTCGCGTTAGCCATCTATACCTTAGATCCTCGATTCAGCATCTTTACTTACAATTTCGTTTTACTGGCACAGTAATGTTAAACACCCCAGTAAAGGGTACAATATTTCCAATGCAAATGACATTTGCGCAATCCAAATACCATCTAAAAGTTTTGCTGTTAATGGTAGCCATGCTATGCGCCAGTAAACTGAGGCTACTTTCCCGTTTGGGCTAAATAAAGTGAACAGTATTCATACTAACCAAAGTAAAGTACTCATTTCTGAAAGGCCATGATCAACAGATCCTAAATAAATTGAAATTATGATCTTTTGTTAATATGTGTTGTCTAAACATCCTCTTCTTTGATCTGAAATTGTGGTGTGACATGGGTATACAAATGTGGGAATAACTTGTTACTGGCTCAACGAAATTGTGATCTGTTTTCACTGAATTACTCCCAACTTCAGTGGCGAAAACTGCAATTTTTGTTTTGGAATTTTGAAAGTCTAAATCCCACAAACCTAAAATGTGCAAAAGCAACAACTTTGAAATACTGTAACTGCAAAACAAACATAGATGAAAAAATCCTATCGAACGCTTTTTAGCCATAAATCTGACCAGTAATTATGTGAAAACAGTTGGTAGTTTGATAAAACCAGTAAGAAGTTATTTCCACTTTTGTTTATCCATGTCATACTGTGCTTTCTGATCGAAGAAATGGCTGTTTATACAACAATTTAAATCAAAGGGTTGCAATTTTAATTTGTTTGCAACTTACTGATCATGACCCTTCCAAAAATGTACACTTTGCCTATGTTTATGTGAATATTTTTCACTTTATGTGGCTAAAATTGAGACAGTAGACTTATTTTCCCGGGGCATAGCATGACTACCGTAAACTGCTATCGCGTTGGCCAGGTGTACCTTCATCACCATTATCCATCTTAACTTTCTTTTTGCACTTTTTCCTTCAAACTTTTCATTGTAGATTTTTGCGTGCTAAATGGAAATGGACATGATAGGTAAACATCTTTGACAATGAGATTTGCAGAGTTCGCTACGTAATTAATTTTGAGATCCCTTGAATTCGTGACCCCTTTTAAAATGTACCAACAGTTAGGGTCATCCCGACGTCACGTTTTTTTGCGGGGATCACTCTGAAAGCATAGAGATATGAGGAGAAAGACCCGTATATTTCGCCTATGTCGTGGGTTTGCCGTACGTCTGACCTTTGTTTGACTCTGTCATATTTGGATTAAAAAATCAAGCGATCCCGCAATATTTTTCATCAACAATAAATCCAATGTTGAGCCAATAGGTCAGCTGAATAGTTTAATACTGCTGATCTTTGCAACATACTTATATCTATCATTTGTGAATAACGAGGCAGTTTAGAAGTCTGCGACTGCCTGAGTGGTCGTGATGAAATATTTCATTGTGGGCATGCAAATGTAAACACATGGTGCACACTAGATTTATGCTGTGAAATCAGGGCAGTGAAAACTGAAAGCATGCGTAGACCTTTTTGCTAATGGACGTGGGTATCTCTCTGCAAAGAACTCCATAGGTGTTTTTTTTTTCAATTAAAACTGGCAAATAAAAATGTAATTGACTGAAGTACAGTTTCGTAATGTCTTCAGTGGTACAAACATGGCCTTCCTAAGGTCTGGTCTTCTGGGGTATGCCACTTCAACTGCCATAAATATAAGAACCTGAGTAGGTACCTACCGCCATTTTATACTACAATTACTGGTGTTGTGTTAGTCGGTTTCCTGCAGAAACCAGAAACCTTTATTGACTGAATTTTTGCACTCAATACGCAATGCAAACAAACATAGAACAGGTCACTCGGATTTCATACAAGATGCATTCAATTTCAGACTGATTGGATAGAATCAACTGAGACATTCTATGTTATTTTTACCTCGATCCACCTGACTTGAATCGGCAAAATTCGGGAGAAAAATGTATTAACCAGCCCAAGATTGTCCGCCGATTTTGTTCTTCTTGTTTAACCTAACTCCAGCCCAGCGGATATGGGATTAAATTCTATCGTGATTAAATCCACATGGTATCAAACCTAACTGGACTTATTTTCTCTAGCTTGCGCCTAACGGATTTGCGTTCAGGTAAAATAAATTTTGTACAGAAGGGATTAAATCCAATTGTCCATAAATTCACCTGGGATTAAATTCCAAGGGATTGCCAATGTAAATACTAGCGCCAAAGTAACTCTAAAAACACAGTCAAGATAGGTTTACGTGCTCTTTGAAAAAGATTGCATTCGGCATATACAGTACACTTAAAACAATGAAGGGACAGACAAAGCCTATCTCATCTCATCATGTTCAAGATGACAAAATATAGGACGAACGAGACATCTAAACAACACAAAGACGTGAATGGTGCGAAAAGGATATGCACTTCATGCCACATGCACTATTTTGGACTGCAGAAAGCAAACTGGTTCCAAGGCGAACTTGAGAGACTGGATTTCCACGGACATGACCTACAATGGGTTGAACATTTAATATCATGGTCCTTGGATTTTATCCAAATTGGCTAATTTGGAATTGGTTTCTAGTGTTTATCAAAATTTAGATGATTCACTTGGATTTTGCTCAATATTTGATTTGATCCAATAAATTCAACTGAAAGGTAATAGCATACCGACGTTTGAACCTAGAAACAGCGAGGACAGAAGGTGTTTTTCCAAAGCGCTTGCTCTACTTCAAGATTGATATTCCCGACTTGAGTGTGTTGTTTTCAACCTTCAAGTAAAAGCACTTGTAGTATTATCTTTATAACGTGACTCAAGCTAGGTAGTAAAAAATGCCACAAAGGAGTTGGTAAAAAAGGCACAAATTCTTCCCCAACATTGATCAAACTTACAATATCTTTAAACGAACACGATCTTTTGCATGCTATATTTCCTGAGTATTGATGTTCACGCCTTTTTGTCATCTGTATTGCTATAATCAGGTGTCATAAGATCAGTTAGATTGTCTTGTGTGATATGTAACCGTGTCAGTAGATGTTAATGATATATTGTATACGTCCCTGCGTGTTCCCAGACTCATTTCATGCTATTTCCAAGATCCTGGCTTCTATGCGGAATGTTCGTTAAGGGGACTTATATTTCTCATGTACGTTCTGTCATTTTGTCAGCAAGGCCTGCCACCATCTCTTAATAAAATACGGAGTTGCCTTAAATTTGTGTGCAAATAGTTTGCTGTGGATTCCCTTCAAGTCAAAAGTGTTAACCTGATAACACTCTATCCTTTTTGTCCCATTTACAGTAAATGGTGTGCCGGCCAGGTACATTAGTATTATTCAGATTCACATGTCTATTGGACAGAGCCGGGACATATATTTGCCAAGGCCCCCAAGGTAATCACCTTGCAGACTATCTAACGACTGCGTGTAGTCTCGAAATTCTGCCTTCCAATATTATACCAATTCACTCTTTCTGGTCTAAATATTGCTGCCTTCCAATACTGTTCCAATTCATTCTCTATGGTCTGACAGCCAAAAAACGTTGATTTTGTGATCTCAACCACTTAGATACTAGAAATTGGTCCAGCATTATTTTGTAGTCCTTTTAGTACCTTGCTCTATATATAGAATATGGATATAATCATAGTATCTTGCATTGAATCGCTGCCCGTCTGCGTGGTACGGTATTGTGTCTCGTCATCATCATTTCTGCACAGCTGGTGAAGGCGAGAGTGAAAGCGAGAGTGAAAGCTGTTCGGGCTAGAGGTATGTTATCGTTACTGGCGTGGTACGATATTGTGTCCCGTCATCATTTCTGCACAGCAGGTGAAAGCAAAAGAGAAAGCGAGAGTGAAAGCTGTTCGGGCTAGAGGTATGTTATTGTTACTTGTTTTCCAGCATGCTTGTATTGCAGGCTGCCACGTGTTGTCATAGCGTTATCCATTGCACGTGCATGTTCAATGCTCCATAAATTGCTGATCTGAATTCACATCCCGCGACAAGGGCTGATAACCCATATAAAAGCATTAATGATTCTCTGTGTCAGAGGCCCAGAAGTCCACAAAATTATGTATTGGGTCAGTTGTTTACAAGCGCTCGATACTATGTATTTTACTTTTGATATTAGTGGGTAGCTGAACATTACTAGAGAGTTTTATTGTTGCGGATACATATGCCTACGGCATTGAGCGTTTCCACAATAATACGGCCATATAAAAGAGGTTTGACATGTACCGTGTTAGTTTGTGACGCCTATACCTTTTACATTTGGATTATACAATATCGATTGATCTGAGGAATTGGAGAGTGTTTTAGTCGAAAGAAAATATCCAACTGTCACTTTCATTTTTGGAGTCATGAATCAATCCCGATGTGGTTGGCAGTTACAGAATAGCAGTACCTCTGTAGCATCGATGTAACGGTACCGGCACACTACATCAGCACCTGCAATAGCTGTTACATCAGTGAGAGAACTAGCAATAGATTCTGAGCGCTGAATCTTGAAAGTAAAAGTTGGCGTCTTGCCAGTCTCACTGTAAGATTAAAAAAAAGCCTTCAACCGCTTATCCCTAATTCTGGGCGGGTCCTGATATATGGTGGTATTAAGCTATTAGACATTGTAACTATTTGATACATATAGAAAAGGTCTTTATATGCCAAGATTTGGTCCTATGTACAAACTTACAAGGTTAGATATAGAATGAAACAATGCCAGCAGAGAACGTTTTTTAGGTGTATGCAATAAACAAAGTCGTTGAACATGACTCGAACCTGGTCTATATACGGGAATTTTTCACGAGAAAACTGCCTCTCATGCAAGACACAAAATTACGTGTAAATTTACAATACTATACGTCCATTGGACATTTCTACCACTTGGCACACACAGTGTATTTCCTTATATATATACATTCCGTGTCTGTTATGCAAGACACAGGATTGTTTTTGCAATGATATAAATCCATTGTACACTGTTGCCACTTATTGAAAATAAAGCAATTCTTTATTTGAAATGTGTCTTTCATGCAGGACAAGGAGTTAAATTTACAATGACATAAAGTATTTGACATTGTACCTCCCATCTTGGTGCATACCGAATAATTCCAACTTGCAAACCCACGGTCCTTCATGCAAAACACACATCCGGAATTACAATTTAGCGAAAAGCCGCCGGGCATTGTGACCGCTTGATAACTGACCCTTCACATACATCGGGCGTACCATGTGCCCTCTAACCTGCTATGCCTGCCTCCATGCCATACTCTGCACAGTAATCTGGTTGACAAGACATATAACCTTGGGTACAAGTATAGTCCAACACGAGGCATTAAAGTGTTATTTCGGGTTGACCTATAGAGTCATATTTGTCACCACGATGTCTGAAGCACATGTGTATTGATTTCTCTCAAACTTGAAACAAAGGATACCTGCTAAGGTGGATTAAGTCACTGTAACTTCAGACCTGGAAGAATCCGCATATCATATACTGCACGCATGCGCAAAGATCGGACCTCCTCTGTGCCTTCGAGCTTTTTAAAATTGATATTTGCAATATTGTGCATAATCGCTTGTTTGCTGTCAAAAATTGATGGCGATTTAGTTCCTCATACTATCTTATTTTTTAAATGGATTGGAATATATCGTATAATAAAAGCACCGAACATCCCCTCAATTTGTCTTTCGTCTGTTTATCACAAAATTATTTCCCTGTACTTAGAAATGTTAAAAAATATAAATTGCACTGGTACAAAATTCACAGTAATATGGCGTTTATGTATGCATTTCCCATATTAGCAAAATTGCATTTTAATTTCTACGTGCATTATGTTCGTGTCAACAGGTATTTGAAATTAGCCAAAGGAACTTATCAAGAAGAGGAATGAAGCCAGATATAGATAAATATTCTAATCAATTGAAAATATGTACAGTTTGTACCATTTCACTGTGCGTGTCCAAAATTTTAGACCGTCATTAATAACAACATATCACTGAACTTTCATCATGATTCAATCCACAATTATACATGACGGAATAAACACCTAGACAAAAAGCTCGTGATTGCATAATCCATCTGCTTTCAAATTCCGACCGAAGATTGATTGCCATTTTACTTTGACAAATACAATAGGCTACTCTAATGCAAACGAACCGTCATATGAATCGCACTGTGGTCTAACCTTAGCAATTTGCCATGTATCATACACCATGCAGTGTAATTGCATCTTTCCTTGTGGCAACGGTTAACAAGTGTACCTCAAACAGCTTTTTTTTAAATTTATCACGTATTATTTTGCTATTGGGTGTAATAAATTATTCATTTACCGCATTGCAAACGTTTTTATTTGACGATTTTGCCTATAGTAGACGTGTACATGGTAATCACAAGGCCTGAAAATGCTTTGATGAAAATTCATGAAGTAGAATTTTGAAAAAGCCTTTTTCAGTATCTCACATAAATGTGTAGAACTTCTGCAAGCAGCACATTGCTTTCATACATGTACGAACATTTAAAGCGAGGTCCTCCTTAGTGAACATCTGTGTTTTCTCAGGCTAAGCCCTATGGAGAGAAATAAACTCCATGTCGTCGTCTTGTCGGGGCGTGTGCATAGGTTTTCTTGCAACACTTTTATCATGCTGTACCAGGGTTTGTTTGCCCTGATATCACCCCGCGTACACTTGCATTCAAATGTCTCATGAAGACGTGCTCCACCGAAAGATCAAGCAAACTGGAAAGCTATCGATCTAAGCCCATTGATTTGGCCTGCAGAGTATTGAACACAGCAAGCCAAGTTAAACAGGTTTTGAGTTTCCAGCCAGTAACATACATGTATGATGGTTAAAATCTCCCACAGATGAACGCTGCGTCTAATCTGAACATTTGAATGCTGGAGGTCCTGCCTTCCTCTCTACCTGGCAGTGTGTGTGTGTCTGTGTCTGTGTCTGTGTCTGTGTCTGTGTGTGTGTGAGTGCGTGTGTGTATTTCATTTTTTGTTTGTTTTGTTTACGTGTTTGTTTTTAATTACGACAGATTTTCAGAATTCAGATTTTTATTGACAAACAAATTCTAAATACATTGGAACATGGGTCACACATACACATTAAACACAGTCATAACAATAAACAAAAAAGACGACTAAAAAGACAAAACACATATAGTCATTAAAAGCAAAATAGAAATTAAAACACATCAAACTAGCAGACCAATCATAAAAGTGCCACACTGAGGAAGATCCACATTGCAAGTTGTTTATAAAAGCCAATTAAATGAACGTGCTAACGTGAGGATGGCCAGTGATGCCTTGCTAAATACTGCGTGTTCTTACGCAAAATGTATGCACATGCATAAAGCAGTCAGAATATATTTCAGACCCATGTCAGCCATGGCGCTGTTAAGGCCTGGGCTCGTAGCTCACTCCTCCTGGGCGGACTATTTGACATTCTTCTCTTGCAAATGTTCATAAAAACAGGTACGATGTCCGTGTCAGAATATGAATAGAGCCTGGGTGAGGAGCTTTGGTGCTAAATAATTGCCCTTGGGCCCTAGCCTGCGTCATTTGGGCAATTATTCAGCACCAAAGGTCCTCACCCAGGCTCTATACTCTAAATAACGGACATCAGCCGGTGTTTCATTTTCTGAATATCTGCCTATTTCGCTTTATGAGGAGTGGGCAATGATTCTCAATTTTGTAAATTCGCGCCGTCTATTACAATTGATACGCAGCAAATTTTTCTATGATGAAATCCTGTTTAAACAATTTGTATGTCCGTAATTTATACCCCTGTTCTGAACCATTATTGTTATATATGTTGATATCAGATTACTAATTACTAACATACGTAGAAGAAAGTTCTTGATACAGCAGCCGAGTGATTTTGTACCTGTTTTGGGAATCCTCCACATTCCACACATACTCATAACCAAGTGTACATAACAATTTTTAATGGGCATGGCCCAAGTTTTACCAGGGAGCAAAACAGATTGGTTATAAGCTGTATAAGTAAATAATGCTGAATCCACATCGTGAAGTCTAAACCATTTTTTTATTGCAGTTAGAATAAAGATAATCAAAGCTGGACATTGCCCCTGTTAAGCCCTTACTTCTGCATTGCATGCCTTCCTATTTGCGCCCAAAATACATTTTTAAATTTTGTGACTACCTTCTCAGATGGAATATTCTCACATAAAATCAGTATATTTAACCTGTTTAAGCGATTACTGAAGAAAGGACAAGAACGGTGTGAGCCTAATTTCATCTCTGGGAGTGCTGCGGACATCCTGCCTCTACGCGTTGCTTGACGCAGCACGGTGCGTCCCCCAACCTCTGAGTCGCTCTCCGCAGAAAGCCTCGTTCCCGGCGTCAAGCAGGTGAGGTGAGCTTGAGAACACAACTGAGTCTGCGCAGGAGAATGTCTCCGCGTGATTCCACCTTCAAATTTCTCTTTTAATTCGTGAACTGGCTTCACTGGGAGTCGGAGCTGTGTTCAAGTTTGAACATATATGTAGCCCTGCATGGAGGCCAAATTAATCCTATTCCTTTTCCTAGTAGGCCGGCTGGGCTAACACGAGAGGTTATGCCATATTTGCGTCTTTTCGTCCAAAACCACTTCCTGGTAGTCGTTACCATATTCCGCAGTCCGAACTCTTTGCACGCCATAAGCTAACCTGTCACTGTCTAACCTATATGAATATGGAAGTGCTATTGTCCACATTTCATACGTTTTTCTGTAGAATTTTTACACAGGCTGCATCAGCCCAAATAAATTAGAGGATCTTCAGCAGGTTACTACTCAGAACATGCTCGGAGCCTGCACCCGTACATGTCTCTGAGTAGCGGCTCCTTGTCTAAGCTAAATATTCAGCAAAGTCAATCCTCAAAATAATGAAAAAATACATGAACGTGTCAAATGATGCATTTGCTAAATACGTGAAGCTTTGCTAGTAAATGCAGAGCTTCAATATCAAATTCAATAAAGAATACATGTCAAGCCAAGCATAATTACTAAACTTGTATAGCACAAGTTCAGATAAGAATTATTTGACTTACCCCTGAACCAGTATGTACCCTCTCTAGCTGGATAGCTTACCTTAGTTTAACCACCTGCCACTGTGTAACTGAAGTAAAAACAAACTGATGCATTATATTCAGTCCCAGTGATTATAGAATACATAGTTGCAGCTAGACCACCTGTATAAACCGACGGAAATCCTAACAAGTACTGCACCAACGAACATCCTACACCAGAAATGTAAAACAACCCCATGATGAGACCTACTCCTCAGTTTGAAAGTCTCTAAACAATAAAGCTCTATTTCGCTGCCAATCCTAATTTAATGTTTCAACATAATGGGTCAAGTTGGTGACATTTGAGTTAATACTCTCAAATTTGAGTAAATTTTTACATTGAGTAAATATGTACCTAGGCATGTCAGAAACAATGAAAGTCATTAGCATTTAAGTCAGGAAAATGTAATCAAAATATGTATTTTTAACCAGATTGTAAATACAATGAGGCAAGCTTGTAACTGTCGTCGGCCGCTGCGTGCTACCGACAGCCCCTGGGGGTTTAGTCTGGAAGAAAATATGCACAATTTGTAGAAATATTTGATCAAAAGTATATCTTTGAATCCCCTTGACTCAATTTTATTGTCAATAAATTCCAGTTCTAGATGATTGTTGTTTTGTTGTTTATTTTGAAGCACCAGCTATGAATCTTTATTTAAATGGTTTTTTATGTAAAGTGGGTATGAAATTCAATGGGAGCATCACCTGAGGTAAACTTCGATCATCGCATGCCAAATTGATTGGCAGACGTGCAGTGGTAACCCCAGGCCTTCAGAAACAATCCTACATGGAAAAATTGCAATGGTAAACTAAATTTTCTGATTACTATACCTTTGCCATGGCATCTTTCTACAAGTGTTTCTGTGATTCCAGTCATGAATATCAGGAAAGTAAAATTAAAGGTGAAACAATATTATAATTGATTATTTTCGATATAACTAGTATAATGGTCTATTGCCTTAGTTACCCCAAATTTCAACTTGAGGTAAAATCTCACATTGGGCACCAAATGCAAAATAAAGAGCAGATATATTCACGAACATCTGTGTGCTTCACATAAATTGATAAAAATTTGAGCATTCTGTAGCTAACATGTCTACGGAAAAGTATCCTACGATTTTTTGTATCCCGATTACCTTTTTCATCACAAGTTTGACATGTCACTTTTTCCTTTTGATCTTTGACCTGTTCAATTTCTTTGGTCCATAAAAAAAACGTGACAAGGAAATAAATATCACTGGATAATCTTTTTAGTTAGACCTTTGCAAGTGTAATCCTTTTTATTCCATTCCTCTTCGCTGAGCCGTTTTCCCGGAATACCCGTGTAAAGGTACCTCTCTTGTCCATTTCGTCAAAGAGAGAAATCGAGCTTCAAATGGTCTTGCAGACAATAAATTGACTGTGGAGCCTTATAGCTTGGCCGAATTAATTCAAATCTTATTATACTTGAAGCAGTAGATGAGTCTGAACATTGTTACAGATTATCACTCGAACAATCATATTGAGATGAGTTTATGGCCTTTGAAGTAGCGATATCATAGTCTTATGAGGCATCAGAAACCACCAGGACTACTGCTTCGCCCCCTGACGTCATGTGGGGGTGGAGCCTTGGCGCTAGCCAGGACTTAATCCGTAGCAACCTGGCCGTCGGTGCACATGTGCACAAAGTAGGAGGTACAAACTGTCCCAGTGATGAATAATCAACTGGAGTGTACATTCAGCAAAATGGAAAACTTTGCAGGATTCTGTGAGTTGTGGGACATGGCGATGTTAAACTGAATGTAGATGTCCAGATTCCGTGATCGTGGGCAGAATCGCAGAATCGGTAAAATAAAACGGAAACATACACTTCTGTATAAAACCTTCCGACCCCGTTTTCAAAAGTTACCATGCCCGAATCCACTTTTTGAAATAAAGTATTCTCAGAAAGCGGAAACAAACCAGGCCAGTAAATATTCCATTTACGCAAAACATCACGATGCGTGCTTAAACCGGGCTATGAATAAAAAACGATTGTCAACAAACAGCGTGAGACCACGTGCCAAGCATTTTGAGATTTAATACGATCGTGTGCAACCTTGGGTACATTTGATCATGTTCATCCCACTTCCTTATTTTCATCCATGCACATTTGAAGTACTGAAAACATGTGGCCGCGATTCACTTTGATATCAAGATCAAATGTTACTTTGACTTTGTGCGACTGTCTCACAATGCATTGCCTTATGTTCAAAATGGTGCTTACCAACACGTGCGTGTTTTGCCAGATGGGGTATCGTTTGTAACTGACGATGATTGCCTCAGATACAACTGACCGGGCAGATTAAAGTTAAGATCGCAAATCTTGTTTCCAAAATATTTTAACGACCGTTTGCCCAGGTAGCTTGGAGAACGGACACCTGGAATCTAGCAACACATTACGAAAATAGTCATCGAACAACCGCACCGAACAATGGTGTGTTTGAGTGGACTTTACTGCAAAATACTAGGCCAAAAAACGGCAAACGTTAACTAGCTTTTCTATTTCCTTTCAAATCGCATAAAGTTGATTAAAACGACCGCCTTTTTTTTTTTTGGTCAAACGGATGGTCGTTTGTTGGTACGGCTTGATTGTCTGCTCCTCTGCCGCAATTGGCCCAGCTGTCTATTCAATCTTGTTCATCATCGTCAGATAATGTTAAGAATAAATTCAGATTGCCATTATCATCATGATGCTCACTTTCACTGCTGAAGCTTTCCTGTCTTGCCATGTTAAGGGACCAACCATAAGAATCTTGGAAGGGGGGGGGGCATGCATTTTTTTTTTTTAATAAATGATGCACGTCTCAAAATCAGTGAAAAAAATAATGTACTGCCTCATTTACCTTAAAAAAATAAATTACTGAGTACTGCTTGCCAGGTGCGGATGGGGGGGGGGGGGTCCAGACCCCTTCCTGCTTTGCTTTTTTTTTCTTCTTCTTCTTTTTTAATGCCTATAGATACCGAAAATGCCGTCTGGGTCAAATCAGCGGATATTATACTTAGCTTGCGTATACGTGGCCTAACACGCTCTACTGCACTGATGTGTATCATGCAGTTAGAAACGGCCAGCACTCAGCAGGGCGTATCCGTGGAAGCCAGGCAAGCGCAACTGACGTCGAATAAATATATCATTTGAAAGGTTAGTTATTAGATGTGCTTATCAATCCTAAACGATCATCATAATAATAGGCCTACACCGACTGTAAGCGATTTTTTGTGTTACCGTAGATATTATCTACATTCATAGCGCATACAGTACATGCCGATATGGTTAACTTTCGTGAAGCACTGAATGAAGCCATAATTATAACGGTAGTAAAGCCATAGGAATAACTGGGCTTATAATTATAGGCCTAGGCAGAGGAAAACTTATGTCAAATTTTGTATTCATCTATTACTAATCTTAATATAAGTTAGGCATATAGCTAAGCCTTCCGAATCTGCGATAGTCTGTTTTACGTTAAAATCCCCGACTTTGTTCCTAATGAAAGACGCTATGAGAAAAAATCACTTAGGCCTTTTTAAAAAATCTGAAGGACGTCTCCTTGCGTAATTAGTTTATCCTTCTTTTTCAGACCTTGTAAATCCATAGGCAATATCATGATCTGATCATGATTGCCTGTGAATTTACTCCGAAATAGTTTCTAAATTTCTATTAAATACATATAAGTAGAACAGGCTGATTTTCCGACAGAAAATCAAATGTCTCCCCTTGCGCCCTTATTATTGTCACCCTTATTTTTAAAAATAGGCATACCGTTTCCAATGATCTACAGATACGGTAAAGGTACACTCTTTATTGACATTTCAAAACGTTGACTTTTGATGAAATGCCCACGTGACCTTGAAAAATAGGTCAAGGTCATACATCTGCAGTTACAAGCAAAGTCTTACAAAAGTCTTACATAGAAACATAATCACACAAAATGTCAACCTATTTAAGTCAAATCTTTCTCGAGTGCATCTGCAATGATTTTTAAAAAGTGGCCATGTGACCTTAAAAATAGATCAAGGTCACCCATGTACAATCCTAACCTGGTTCATATTATGGTTCATAATCCTGCAAAATTTCAACCTCCTAAGTCAAATCCTTGCAGAGTTATTGCGTCCGCGTCAAGTTTACATGACATGCCCATGTGACCTTGAAAAATACGTCAAGGTCACCCATCTGTATTCCCAAGCAAGGTTTTATATTGAAACATCTTCACAAAAAATTTCAAAGTCCCAAGTCAAATCTTTCTTGAGTTATCGTGTCCGGAAGGCGAGCAACAATGTGTTGAAGTAGAAGAAGAAGAAGAAGAAGAAGAAGAAGAAGAAGAAGAAGAAGAAGAAGAAGAAGAAGAAGAAGAAGAAGAAGAAGAAGAAGAAGAAGAAGAAGAAGAAGAAGAAGAAGAAGAAGAAGAAGAAGAAGAAGAAGAAGAAGAAGAAGAAGAAGAAGAAGAAGAAGAAGAAGAAGAAGATCCCCCCCCCCCCGTTGCACGGGGAGACATAATTACTCCAAGGACCAATGGAGTATCGCCTGGCTTACACTACTTGAGATAATTTTATCTCTTGGCTTTAGTAAGCCGAGCGATACTTAAATTGAGCTGCTTCTGTATTTTAATTAGAATTTATCAAAGTTAGCCTTTTTTCAAGAACTTCACCCTATAATAAAGCACTTGCACTGAGCAAAATTATCAGTGGGTGGGTTTTATTTGTAGAAAAGGTTGGCATATGAGTATCCTTGGTATCTTGGTAAAATGCAAAAACAAATGGTGCCAGTGGGTCTGTTCACTACTGACGACATGTTGAAATCTGTAAAAAATTTATCAACTGGAAATTAGGAAACGCTCTTGCCGCACCTGCACCAACAACCGTGTCAACTCCAAATGTAGTAAAATGTATTGGGTATGCAAAACAACACTGTAAAACCTATCTGTCACTGATTGCCTTGAAATTGGGAAGCACTTCTCGCAGTCCCTGAGAACCTTGTATTATTCATATTGGCAAACCCGAAATAAGTGAACATTTTTCTCAGACCCTCCTGTACATTCTTGATATCAGCTGAACTTGATATAAGTAAAACATCTCAGAATAGTGACCATTTTAGCCCGACCACATGCATTTAACCCAGGTATTACTATATATATACACTACCATACCCTCTTTAACCCAGGTATTACTATATATACACTACCATACCCTCTTTAACCCAGGTATTACTATATATACACTACCATACCCTCTTTAACCCAGGTATTACTATATATACACTACCATACCCTCTTTAACCCAGGTATTACTATATATACACTACCATACCCTCTTTAACTCAGGTATTACTATATATACACTACCATACCCTCTGCCTCTTGTAAAAATCTGTGATGTGTCTGATTCATGAATACTACTGAACAGATCCGCCTTTGTATTCAGATATGCAGTCGTTCAGTTGCCAGGTTGGACATTACCTTAACCAGACGATTAATTGATAATTTCAAAATATCAATCAAATCAAAAGTGTCCCTTCACTGTAAAAGATCTCAGTTTTTATCTGGAGTGTCTGCAGACGGGACTAAAAGTTCCGAACAGCATACAATGTAATTTTTTGACTAATCTCCCTGTTACATGTAGCTATCATGTCCAATATCACAAGATATCAATCATCTTCGTGGTAACACGAATCTTTGTTCAGATCCAATACCACTGCAATATTCTTCATGAACACGATGCACTTAAACAACCCATTACCTGCAAACGGTTAAGAGTTTAATAACCCTACCCCCACCCCCCGAGTGGACCGCATATGAAATGTTCTCATTTTCCCAAAACCTTGAAATGTTACAAAATAATGCGCATCCTGGAGCCCTGCAGCACAGATGTACATGTACCACACTACTGTCGAACGAACTACACAAGGGTGTGTAGAGGAAGTAAGATAAAACATCTTATGCTAAGAGGAATATCGGCCGTGCCAGAACCATTTTGACATCTGCCCAACTCTGTGCAAGAAGGGACACTTGAACTTGGTAGCACATAACTGTGAAAATCAATTACTAGAGTGCTATGAAATAATCTTAGCAAGAATTTTAAGGTCCATAGTAGTTAATGTGTTCAATGGTATCAATGACGTAAAATCCGCTCGAAATTTTCGAATAAAAAAATCTATCAAAATGCAAACTGGAAAATAATACGATAATATAGGCACCTTTACTGTTACTGTTTTTGATGTTATAACATTACGTGATGGATGAAAAGAAATAGAAATTTCTATTACTTCACAATGGCCCGGATAATAGGCTTAAAAATGCCAGTTTGGTCCAGTTTTTCATATGAATAGGTATGCATTTCGAACGTCCAGTCGAAAAAGGCTGTGATAGCTCGATCATCACATAACGAAAATAAATACAAGTTGTGCAAACAGGCTTTGGTGTTTCAGGAAATAAATGCAGTGTAAAGTCTGTCTAACTGGTCACATTGTCAAGACATTCAAGATGAAATATGTGCCAAAGTTTGGGTGCTAAAAAGGTATATATATATATATATATATATATATATATATATACATATATATATATATATATATATATATATATATATATATATATATATATATATATATGCAGAATGTCCTTGTTGTTTTATCGCTTGTAAGATTCCCAGGTTCAAATCAACCAAATCTACAAAATAATGTGGTGTATGTATTGTAAAGGATGCTGACCATATAATGCTCAAGCAGTTGTTTTTCAGTCTAATTTATTTACACTCAGTGTTACACCACAGTAAAAAAAATGTATTAATGAAGATTTCACTCTGGAAATGTTCTACTTTCCACCTTGCATATGTTTTTACTATTATCTCTACTGTTTAAAGACCTAAACTTGGACAGACAAATACATGTGCATTGTGGGCATATCTTCTGCACACTCTATAATCACGTGAAGCGCCTAACACTTAACTAGACTGCAGCAAACATCGCAGCTGAGACGAATCTACATAAGACTTTACAACCTTATTCATTATACATACATAAGACTTTACAACCTTATTCATTATATATTCAAAGATCCTTCTCGTGACCATGCAATAGACCTGTTCATACCGAGTTGTACCGAACTTTTCCGGACCGTAATTAATTATGCATTCCATTGTTGGCCTGATTGTCCAATCAGCAAGTAGCCGAGTCGGGCCCACGCCGTCATATGTTTACAACGGATGCCACCGCAAAGGTTAGTGATTACAGCATGGATTGTGTTGAACAGTGCAAATCTTTTACTTAAATTGTCACATCAGTGGTGAAATGTGCATTTGTAGATTGCTGACGGTTTGAATTTTCGTTAAATCCAAGCGCATCTTGTGTTTTACTTTCTTATGCTTCCACGTTTAATCCGGCAAGCGTGGCCGAGCAAAAAATGTAAACAAAGCAGGGTGCGCTTCTCGAAGTGAACCGAATAAACCCGAGTCCTACGAACAGGTCTATTCCTCCCAAAACATCATGAAAAGACAATTGGTGAACTCGTTCGTCTCCTCTCTCAGCAGAGCAGTACATGCACAGTAGATATAACAGAACTTTTGTGGCGACAATTTTGTAAGCCTCTCATTTCAGCCACCCTAAGTAATCAAAAGAGATATCTTTTACCATACGCTAATTTGATAGTAAGAAAGTACTGGAACATCTCATGCACATGTATGATGAATTACGTAATTTTCCAGTTTTAACCATTTTATTGATACCAAGTTGTATTTGTGTCTTTTTGTCCAAAACCACTTCCTAGCAGTCATTACCCTATTCCGCAGTCCGCATGTATTTTATTCTGCCAGCATTTTGTTACGTTATTAATGCTATAAGCCATGTCACATAACTCTCCATAATACCATAACATAAAATGACGTATGTTGTGCCTATGTGTGCAAACGATGTTGATGCTTGTTTTTGGTTTTAAATATGATCAGCATCAATGTGCAGACATTTCTGACAGTTGTTAACATATCGTTTATGACCATTTTTGGTGAGAAGGGACAAACGACATTTAGGACAGTGGACCATCTCTGCTGGTTTGTATTTAGAAAGGTTGCCTACTACAATGATATGTGGGTTGCCCTCAAATTCAGGTGGTCTCTCATATATGGTTTTACATTTCTGTTTAATCAAGTTTGAGAAACTCTTGAAGATAAAAAGCATTTATGTAGTCATATGCAATAGTTTACCCAATTGGGTACATTTCAATGACAATGTATTTGTGCTGTAAGTAGAATGAATGGTTGGGCGCCAGAAATCTGAATTCACGGTTTACCCATATTCAAGCTACACATATTCATGGCACAAGAAATAGTTTGTTGGGAAACCTACCAGTCCCGAAGCCAAAATCTGAAAAATTCAAGCTATCCCATATCTAGAACAACTTACCATCAAATGTGAAAAGCTCAGAAACAATTCATGCCTTTAAACATAATTATCGTAAAACAACCCTTCCTGGAATCCCAATTGTCTCGTAACATAGCTTGGGAACATTAATCACAACAAAATAGACCTTTTTTTTAAACTCGGCATTACACAATCTGTCTTTTACATGTTTTATACTGAATGATGAGGAACTTCGTACATATATTATGTGTTTGTACTAATTTTTATATTTATATCTATGTATTGATGTTCGCATGTACGCAGGACTCTGTGGGAGAACAGCTAATGCAGCTGAACAGGTTATCTTGTTGAAAAATTTTACAGTAAAATAAAAAAATAAATGTTTGTCCTGAATTTCTGAATAATGACAATAAACTGAAAGATTCAGCAGACGTGAAAAGAAGACAAGTGATACGTAAATTATAGTCAAACAGAACATGAACATACCCAAATGAATCTGTGATATTTCCAATACAATTGAATCATTTGAAGCATGAGGAGTTAAAAATATAAAGCACAAAATTCCCAAACAAGTATTTGCTCTTTAAAATTTATTGGTTGTAAGCAGTATCCATATAAAAAGTTCCATTTAGTATTATTTCTAATTAAACGGCGATTTAGAAGAAACAATAAATATCTTTTTGGTGTCACTAATAAAATGATCTCGTTTAACAATGTGAAACAAAGAGCAGCATGTTCACCAAAATCAAGAAAACAATGTCCCGTAGATTCAGTATAACCTGGCCGCCGAGCCCAGCACGGCAACCTGCTCCATTGCTATTGTTAGCATTCATCGGTCTCTTGCAGGATTTGGCCACACCATTACACTCAATGCTTTAACTCCTTAAGGGCCAAATTAAAGACTTAATAATAATAATAATAATAATAATAATAATAATAATAATAATAATAATAATAATAATAATAATAATAATAATAATAATAATAATAATAATAATAATAATAATAATAACAATAATAATAATAATTATTTATTTATTTAACCTCCGCAGCTGAGAAAATGGAATACACACAAATCATACATCGAAATAATATGCGCGTCAAAATCATAAGACAACCATTCATAAAGTAAATCATGATATAAAATCGTAAATAAAAGTATAGACTAAATAATACGTCACGAATGTTATATAAAATGGACAGATCGAACACATCATACCTCAAACTAAAACATAGGTCACCAAAATCGTTCTAATTAACATACATAATAATAGATACACCGTAAACTGACGTTGAAAATTAAAATCAATAATAAAGTAGCTGATATGCCACGGTATCAAATCGGAGCTCAGAAAGCTTTCAACAGCAGCATGTTCACCACAACAGCTTTTCTCGGCGCACATTGGGCGCAATACGCCCAATACGCGCTGAGAAAAGCTGTTGACCTGGGATATTCTCTCTGGAACTATAAGCATGCTGATACTTGAATGAAAGGTCTTTCACGAGGAGAACCAATTTGAGATCCTAATGATAATTCAGACTAGTTTGACTTAATTAGATCGACTTTAAACGTGATTGGCACTGAAAGAGCCAACAGACTTGCAGGGAGTGAACAGTACTGTCATAATCCCACGGCTGATGAGACAAGTTTTACTTTCAACAAAAGAACGGATAAACATGAATGAGTAAGACACAAGCGAGAATAGCAAGTTCTCGTTAAAACATCGGCCAGAGATGACATACCGCACAGGTTTACCATCACACATTAAATCTTTCACTTTTAGTTTACAGAAGACCAAATCGTTGACTGTCTTACATCTATGGATAGGTCATTCCAAAGTTGGAATTTTGTTTCAAGGTCACATGAGTCAAATATGTCAATTTCATGTCAGGTTCATTGTTACTTTGTCTGTTTCGTAGACCTGGGCCCGTGGCCTTACTTGCACTGGAGCCCTAGTTGGCCACCACAGTGATACGTCAATGGCCTGGGAGTCGGATAAGCAGGCAGATTGGTACCATTAACTTGACACAGAGCGGATTTCAGGGTATTGCTCGCTACTTTGAAATATTATTTGTCAAATCTAATTTGAGAATTCTAAAAGTGACGACCAGCTAGAGTGTGTATCACTGAGGTGTCAATTCAGCCGTACGTTTGGCAGTCGCTAATGTACCTTTATATCGTAAACTAGTTCTTTAATATTTTGTATTCATGAAAAAAAACCAATGGCTTAAAACAAGAGGTTATAATCTCATTTCCTTAAATCTTGTCGTTCTGTGTAGTGTCCAATCACTGAAATTTTGAGCTTGAGAAGTAGAGTTTAACGTGTGGTTAAAATGAACAATGTCAAGTGCTGTCATTTGGAGTCCTAAATTCCACTATTGAATGTTCACAGTACACGTTGACACGTGTAAAAGTTGTTGCTTTGCTCCAAATAACGTGAAAATATTTCGGATATCTGCGTTACACAGGTTCCGTGTTTTAGAAAGCCAGTATATTTGATAGGTTAGTGCCAGGTGTCATTGTGCAGTTTCCAAACGTTTACGGCGTTATCTTATCATGTAGCTTACAAGGCGTTAAATGGCCATTTCCTCGCATCTATCGCAATTAAGCTCATTCTAAAGAAAGGCCAACCAGTCGCAAGGGTCCAAAATGAAACGGGGATCAAAAGACCTGTTAATAGATGAAATAAATGGAAAAGTCTTGGGCCTTAGGGTGTTAAATTGGAGAGAAGAAAAAGGATTATGAAAAATACGAATCATTTTCTATGCCCATATGGAGACATTAGGAAGCAATACACGTCCAGTGTGCCTTGGCGGACATTAACTGTGGAGCCAAACAGAAGCTGTGCGCATGATAAGAGACCTCTCCGAGATACAGATGTATTCACGTACTGGCAGCTGTATCTTGAATATTCCCTTAGGACATAAGCGAGACTTTCGTTGTGTCTGGTGCTGTTAGGTTTGCGTGCTTCGAAATTTGTGGAGAGGGGCTCCAAGAAAATTGAAGATTATTTACAAACTGATATTTTAGGAAGCACTCTCAGATGATCAGACATCCTGTGAACATGAATTTGCGGAGGCAGGAAAAAAGATTGAAGAAAACAAAGTAACCAGAACTTGACGGCTTGTGCAGCGAGTTTTACCAACGTCTCTCGAACCACGTTAAGCAACCAGTAATTTTTCCGTGAATGAGCTATGAGGAAATGATTATTTGTGCTGACAAAGCATGACATTACTTCATAAGAAAGGAGGTCCAAAAAAGTTATGTAAATGCGGAGACCAAAACACTGTTTAACGCTGATGTGAAAGTACCTGTTTATGCTCCAGCAAAAAGGTTACAACCTGTTCGTAAGACCACAATGAGTACTGACCACTCTGGTCATAAAAAAGAACAGATATATATTGTTTAATATTAGTCTTATTCAAGACAATAAGATTGCAGAAAATGATTATGCCATATTATTCCCAGACTTTCAAAAGATTAACTTCATGGTAGAGTGGACTTATATGTATGCAATCCTGAAATACCTTGCATTTGGAGATGTTTTCAAGTGAGTCGGTGCCTACACAAATATTACATGTAGTGTTTCAAATAATGGTTGGCTATCAAAAAACTATAAAAATCTCCAGCGGCAAAGGACAAAGACATCTCTTATCCACGCCCTGTTCATAATTGCTGCTGAAATACATACAGGGTACCAGTATGTTGGACCTCTAATTCGAGCTGTGCCTCAAAAATTCGTTGGAGGTTCTGAAACAAAAAGGTTTCTCTTTTTGACTCAAATTAAATTTTAATTGTTATTGGATATTATGCAAATACATACGTTTGGGTCAGCTTTTAACATCAGGGTCCTAAACAAATACTTACAAACAACACACTCGAAAAACCATGCACTCAACTGTTTTGAAACAAACATTTTAATTCAAAATTTGTCATTTGGCAAAATAGTTCCCATAAATAGATTCCTGTAGAATAACTGAATTTTCTATTTTTTTATTTTAAGGTAATGCATTATTTGCTTCCTTGAAATGCTCTTTTAAAATTAAAACATTTTGATAAAAAAGGCTTAATGAACCGGAAGCTGAATTTTTAAAAACATAACTTAACGGTATAAATCACATATACAAATTACTACTGGGTAAATTTTGCAATGATAATGGACTTTACCATTTACAAAGGATGGTATATAGATTAAAAAAACAAAGTAAATCAATCAATCAATCAATCAATCAATCAATCAAGAAAGAAAGAAAGAAAGAAAGAAGGAAAGAAAGGAAAATAAAACATTGATCTTTAAA
Source organism: Hermodice carunculata (assembly GCA_964020975.1). Lineage (NCBI taxonomy): Eukaryota > Metazoa > Annelida > Polychaeta > Eunicida > Amphinomidae > Hermodice > Hermodice carunculata. The sequence continues at coordinate 1,969,796 of OZ026620.1, forward strand.
TACAAATCTTTCTAGTGCTTCAAAGTATAGGGGTACACGTCTCAGAAAATATCAGAAAGGCGTGACGAATTATTTGCATATAATTTAAGAGATTTGGAGTAAGCTACTGACTACTATGAGTAAAGCTGGATATTACGGACAAGGAAACTATGATGCAGTTCGTGAATTTATTGGATAGACAGAAGAAGTAGTAGTAATGATAATAATAATAATAATAATAATAATAATAATAATAATGATGATGATGATGATGATAATAACAATAATAATGATATATATATATATATATATATATATATATATATATATATATATATATATATATATATATATATTAAACCCCCTAAAATGAGAATAAAACCATATACATCGAAATTAATACAAAAAGTGACACACAGAACTCATAAGATGAAGGCATAATAAATATCAAATAAATCACATTCAAACCAAATCACAATCTGCATACAGCACAGAATGATCACAATAAATATCACACAGAGCACATAAGAACCAAATTATAATTTACATACACCACATAGGTATTACAATAGAACATAAGAAAAATGAAATCAAACAATCATGATAATAACGCACGTCAACAATACATAAAATAAAGCAATGGTAAACTTAATACAGAGGGCAGGGGAATAAAATCAGTATAGAAGGACACCACAAATAAAATAAAACTGAAGATTAGAATTAAAAAGCCTTGGTAAGCAGTTTAACTAGGTGATATTCCATGGAATTTCTCTCCTGGTATTTCGGGGAAGAGAGTAAAAATTTTACAGTGTCAGATATACCATCACACTCGACAGGACGCGTTTGTGGGACAGACCTGAAGCGCCCAAGCATATCTTGTACAGGCGACACATTACATGACATCAGGCGGTCAATAAGAGACCCTTTAGGAACAGCACCATATACAAGAAATGAGATTGCAGCCTGAGACATAACTCTTTGTAAGGCGACGAGACACGAGTAAGTCGTCGGGCCAAAGAAACTGTGTCTCACGTGATACGATGGGTCATTTTAGGAATATTTAAAGCACCTAACAGTGAGGAGTGGTGAGACCTCTTGTTTATACCAAAAACGTATTTAACTATGGATCCCTGTGCAGATTCTGTGGCTGTCAATTCACTTTTACTTAAGTTTATACAGTTCATGCCATAAGCCAAGCTTGGGACACCAACACGCTTCCATATGTAAGCTTTTACATTCGAATTTAACCCTGGGTAACACATACCAGCACCTGCTAACCTGTAGATGGCTCGTCGTGCACTACTAATCCTATTGTTTATATGTAAATTAGAAGATCAATCCGCAGAAAAACTCACGCCGAGAATATCAAGATGATCTACAGTGTCCATTAGTTGATTACCAAGCAACCAAACAGGTGAACGGCCTTCTTTATATATGCTTTCCTTACCCGAGACCATGCACTTAGACTTTGAAATGCCAAAATTAAAACGCCATCTGTTGGCATAACTATGACATTTATCAATTAACACCTGCACGCCAATGGCGGTAGCAGAGATCAATGTGATGTCATCAGCATAGGTAAAACTATTTACTTTATCAGAGCCTATACGCAATCCACAATCAGTATCATTGAGTTCAATTAATATATCATTGATAAAAATATTGAAAAGCCGGGGGGGGGGGAAATAATACTCCCCTGACGTGCATCGCGAGTAATGCGGAATTTTGAACCGAATACGTTTTTCCACTTAATAATTCCATAAAGATTGGAATACCACTTGTACAGAAATAACCACGAGTAATCAGGGATGACATTCCATAATTTATAAAATAAGCCATGGTGCCAGATCTTATCAAACCACTTTTCGGCGTCGAGGGAGCATATAAACACAGGGGAATCGGCTTGCCTGAAGTAAGCGATAATATCATTCAAAAGGCAACAAGCAAAATCAGTCCCTCGGAACTCACGAATGCCAAACTGTGTGTCACTAGCACAGTCAGGTGGCAGTAAGAAAAGCTCCATAATTTTGGCAGATGTACTACTGACAGTAGCACGAATAATTTGGCTATGTAATCGCTATATTGAATAAGGAATAAAGAAAATAAATCTTTTACTAGGGACCGTCAGTAGGTCCCCTGTGTGCTTCTTGTTAAATTTAAAACTACGTTTATCCATGTATCCTTTGAATTCAGAGACGGTACATTTCCACGAACTGCCAGTCCAGTACATACAACCAAATGGAATCATTGCCCACATATCTCATAAGCGTTCCCGCAAATCAGGAATAAACTGTAAGTTCCGTGGAGCAGATAAAGAGCAAGAGTGTGCAGTGGCTTCAATGATAAGAGGAATTTAACAACGGCTAAATCCTATGTTATCGCCACTTGCTGAGCGTCTGGGAAAGTACATTTGATGCTGCATGCCAAATTGAATAAAAAGACGAAACTGAGGTAAAAAAAAAAAAAGCCCAATGCTTAAAATTCAGTCAACCCTATCATAACTGGTCGATACATCATGTGCCAACTAACTTAGCATGCAAGCAAATAATTGAGATTAAACAATAAAATTTCCCAACGTATCCTACATTTTCCTTCATCACTTAATAAAAATTAGGCGAACAATAATTTTTGCTCCATCACCGAAACACATCTTAATATATTTTTTGATGTGAGCAAATCAATAAACATCACATCCCTGGCGCGACGTTGTGGGACACACCCGACATGTATTTGAATATCGTTTGCAACGGTTGTCCATTCGAGCCCCTTGCAACGCAAGCCAACCTTCTGAAGCCTCCCTCTGGCCTGCAGTGACAATGTTTATTTAACTGCAAGCGTGCGCATTTTATCATACACAAACTTGCGGATGGCAATTTCGATTTTGCGGTTAAAAAGTATATTCTTATTGAATGGATAAAAATGAAGCAACTGCCTGTTTTCACGACATTTGGAATGATACAACTGCAAAATTTAACTTTGCACCTTTGCGGTCACGATGTTTTGCATCGTCCCCCACCATGTTTTATACTGCTGGAATCTTCAGATTTTCGTCTTTCTATATAACAAGGTCTCTTATTGGCTAAGAAAAAATTTCCCTGGGGTATCGCTCCAAAAATAGCCCAGAATGGGAATGAAGACGTCAATTGTCTTCATTATAAATGTGCTTTGATCACGTGCCACTAACTGTCCAATCAAACTCGTTGTTGTCCATGCCATGTGCAGGTCTCGTGTCTGCAATGTTGGAAAACAAGTCGTATTCACGCAAAGATTATTGGACTCTGATGCAAAATTTTCACATCATATTTTCACAAAAAGACTTTGGTCGAACAAATCTAGACACAGATAAAGACAGGTGTGAAAATTCCTTACGGAAAGCATAGATCGTCGAGGCAAACGATCTATGCGGAAGTTAAGAAAAATACACAGATTAGCCATTGCACTGTGACCACGGCAGATCCGCGGAAAACTACAGAAATGTTAAGCAAAGATTTGCATGAGCATGATGTGTTGTTGAATGCTGTCTCCGCTGCGTCACGTCGTTATTGACTTTTTTTTTACAAAATTTTGTTTTGATTTTATTTAGATGTTTGAATGGAACAAATCTGTATGGCAGAACAACATAGGAATGAAATTCATGATCAAAGGCCGGAAAAAATATACGAACACAGGGGAAAATCATGCCGGGGAGCATGCCTATCCACACCCGCTTATCGCCCATGCCATTTAGCGTACTGTGGCAGCCACATAATAATAATAATAATAATAATAATAATAATAATAATAATAATAATAATAATAATAATAATAATAATAATAATAATAATAATTTATTTGGGAAAACAACCCATTTACATCGGGGGCACCGTGAACCGGGGCACTTCACGGTGCGTCCAAATGCACATATGACATATATACAAAGATAATACATAAAACACACATAGAATCATCTAAAAACTATATACAATTGTGGCCATGTACATAACCTGATGGATCCCGCAGATTTCTGCACAGACACCATGCCGCAGAAAAATATCGTTTACATGCGGTGTCAAAAATCTCGATAGCATCAGCAGGAAGCAGACATGTTAAACCCATAAACAGACATGTTTTGAAGAATAAAGAAGAAGCACTGAACTGCATCCAAGCTTATTGATTCTTGGACTTGAGAAGGTTTGACTCCAGATCATAGAAACACTTAACTCTTAAATCGTTATAAATAGCACATGTGAATAAAAAATGTGGCAGATCTTCTTTACCATCAAGGCATGAAGTACAAGTGTCATTTTCAGAAAGACCCCATCTCTTTAAGTCTGTCTGTAAGCCTAAACAACTTGTTCTGGCCTTAAATTTCAACCTGGATCTTTCAAACTGGTCTATATTGAATAAATATTTTTCTTTGGTAGAGGATGTCTTAATATGCTTGTATAAGGATAAAGTACACATAGAGCTAATTTCATCATAAAATTCCTGGTCAAAAAGGCTCAGGCGAAGTCTATAATACACTAGAGGTAAATCTACAATATTTTTCTCTCTGACAAAGTCAAGACCCACTTCTGTTAAAATCCTACATTTCCTTAACGTAGGGCCAAGTAGATTTCTTATGCTCAGCAAAATTATTTTCCATTTCGGTAAATACCCTTTTACATAAACGGGTAGTTTCTAAATGGTACTTCAGACGCTGAAAATATTTTACTCTTTGCTTGTCCAAATATATGTTAACCGGTAGCCAGCCAAGCTCCCCTAGGGTAGCTGTAATAGAAGGATTAGCTTGTACACACAGGATAGCCTTTGCTGTCGCGTATTGCATTGATCTGAGAGTTGACACACTTTCTTTCGTATCATTCAGCCACACTGCGCACCCGTGTGAAAGTGCCGGCGATATTACATGTTTCCAAAGGCAATCGCCAAAATTCACTCTGTTGACATTTCCATGAGAAGCAAATATGCTACATAAGTAACCTTTAAAACGTACCATTTTAGGTTTTAGATAAGTTTTAATATGCCCGGTATCAGAAAGAGATTGCCAAATAATATACCCAAATATTTATGATTTGTACACTCCTGGATGGGAACATTACCCAGCATCCAGATTTGTGTATGGTCAGTGCGTTTTCCAATCACCATTACCTTAGATTTCATCCCATTAAACTGAAGTCCCCATTTCAATGCAAACCGATCAGCAATCTCCAACATCAACTGCAGTTGTTCTTCGGAACTAGCCATTATAACAGCATCGTTAGCCTAGAGCAGTGCTGGAATTTTCTCATGATTAAATATAAGACCCATATCTTTTTCAAGCAGACTAGCGATCAGATCTTTCATTACTAAAGAAAACAGCGTCGGGGACATAATACAGCCCTGCTTAACACCATTTACTGTCTGGAACCAGTCACTCTCGAAAGGCCCAAAAATCACTTTGTTTTCTACCCTACTATACAAACCTTTTATAAGCCTCCACGCTTTACCCTGTACCCTGCTGTTCCAAAGGGAGTAGAATAATTGATCTCTGTTAACTGTATCAAAGGCTTTTTTAATATCCAAGAATGCAAGCCAGGTTTTTTCTTTCCTGTCCTTTCTCAAACTGCATATGCCCTTTAGAGCAAAGTACTGATCCTCTAAACTACGGCCTTTTCTATAAGCACCATGATATTCACCAAGTAGTTTTTGATCCTCAAAAAATGATATTAACTGTTTTTCCATGACCGATACAAACACTTTATAGACGTTGGAAGCTAGAGTAATGCCACGATAATTGTTTAAAATTTCAGGTTTACCTTCCTTCAGTAAAGGTTTGATCATGCCTCTAAACCAATCATCTGGGTATACCTCGAGAACTTAACATAAATTAAAAATTTTAAATAAAGATTTGACTAAAACGGACCCACCATTCTTTAAAAATTCATTAGGTATGCGGTGTATACCGCAAGATTTACCATTTTTGAGCTGGCTGATGGACTCCTCAACTAGAAATTCCGTTATAATGATGTTACAAAGTCCGTCCGCATCGCCTGTAAGATTCATACGCGAGTGTAAGGAAGCAGCTTGCTGCATCATTTGAAGCCCTATTAAGGGAAGTCATGTTATGTGAAATTTACCTCATTTTGGACCTTGTTATGTTGATACGCAAAAACCCCTTGAAAAGCCCCCATCAGTCGCCTTCGTGCAAGTGCGTGACGTATAGCAGGGACTATTGCGTTTATGGCAGCATTCATTTCTGCTACACAGGGCATCAGAAGGATATACGCCGTGTATGCACGGCATTAGAAGGATTACGCGGCTACTTTGGTGAGTCTTGAAATTAGTGGGTAACAAAAATATACTTTCACAATGGAACACAGTCTCTTTCACAATGCAACACAGTCTCTTTCATAATGCAACACAGTCTCTCATTGGCAAACATCTCGTTAGTATATGGATGTATATGCTAATCATGTGTGTGACTTTTTTCTATTGTGCGAGACCTCTTTGGCCACTCCAAATTTATCAGGTGGCCACCAAACAGAGACATATACAGACGCAAGGAACAGTTCAAGAGTTCAAATAATTTAGTACATACTACAGTTTCAGTTACACAATTTGTTTATGCAATACACAAGAAACACATGTCAGTTGTATATTCTCCCATATATTACAAAATCTGAACATACAAACCATTAGAAAATAAAAACCTTTTCTACAACCTCAAGATACACACAAACCATGGTTGTGTAAATTAGCAATTAAGCTGTATAATGGCATGTAGAGGTGTCCTTATTCTGGTAGGAAGAAAATGTTAACACATCTGCATCTTTACTCACTCAAATCATTAAGTACTACAAGATTGCATGTCATTACCCATATGGATTATTACTGACAGCTTTTTATTCTTATCACACAGAAAAATCGTACCATGCTCTGTGACTGCCCCCCCCCCCCCCGGCAACATTGAAAGTCCTGTATAGTCTAAGATTATATGGGCAGTCGGCTAGGGCTGATTCCAAAAAGCAAATAACGTTACATGTTCGAGTACCAGATGAGGGACTATTCTTGTTATGTATACACACAAAAAAGGTGACGAGCAATATCAGCTTTTGTTTTCCTGCTACGTGGCGCGCCCTGTCTGTCATTTTCAGAACAAGGTTTTGGTTGTTTATATATATTTTTTTTTTTGACTGAGATGCATGTCGAACATCTCTCCGTCAGGTGCAGTCTGCGCGACTGTTGCGAAGGACAGGTACATTTACCGGCCCAGGAGAGCTGGTTTAATCTTATTCCAAGATACCGGGACCAGCGGTGCGATATCTGGCACGTTCCCTGAAGGGGATACTTAAAATATAAATTTCAGGCTGTGAAGCAAGGTAATTATATCGATTCTATTTTCGACGAATGATGACAACATCATTCTTGGTGTGATATTTAAGTCAATAGCATGCAGCAAACAAAATGACACTGGGTATTTAGTTCTTGTGAAATGTTTATACGTAAAGTTGTGTGCAGATGACTTGTATATAAAATGTTCCTGTACTACGTACATGGATGTAGGTGGCTATACCCTGGTGTATGAACACCTGTATTTTCCGTCCGCCATAAATAAGGTACATCCACTTGGGATTGAAAACATAAACCACAGGAGTTTCCTTCATGGCCGTGCTGCCTGTTCGCGCTTGTGTCATTGGTCAGATTAACACTTTGCGCTTGATTGTACCAATATTAATAGTTCGTGTCGCTATGCAACATGTGCATATAAATATTGTACAAAACATGTAGATTCATTTCATGCATCAAATATTTCAGTTCGAAAATTAAATTCCCTAATTTCTTGCAGATAGTGTTATAAAGCCCAACTGAATTATGACGGTATTACCTTAAGTAGCAATCACATAACAGACACTTCCTATTGTATTCAATTGCCAACATCGAGACATATATTTTTGGGCTAAAGTTAACTACCCAGTTTAAACCGGTGGTTTACTTGAGCCAAACACAGAGAAATACCTCACAGTTGACTTGAATATATGAACTGGTACATAGGCTCGTCCCCGATTCCTTCGGTTTATCCTTCATTCTGCTTCTATTGTGGGTGACCAAACGTGTCATACACGACAGCAATTTAATCCCTCTCATTTTCGAGCTTGTACTGAATTTTTGATAACTCATTTTTCCCTTCAATTGTCAGATTATGGATTCAGTTACTTCTAGAAATTAGAAAATTTGAGTCCCTCAAAACATTGAATTGAACACTACGAAGCCGGTTGTCTGAGCTATAAAAATTCCTGAACTGTACAATTATGGTAGCAGATTTCTCGCAGTCCGAACATACCCGCCGCTGTCTAGGTGCTAGTCAATTAAATTCACAGTTGTTAAGGATCGGTGTGAAGGAAACGCCTTTTGCGCTTGCGGTTATCTTGTGAAGATGCGCATCATTACTTTTTTAACTGTCGTACTTATTCAGCGATCATCACTTTACACTACGATTTCCTGTGTTGCACCTTTTATCTTCTGAATTGTTTATACGGCTGCCTTTCTTGAAGAAAATCTCAGAATTGTTCAGCTGTTCGGGAATTTATTTCAGAAGCTAATCGTTTTCAACCAAAAGGCGTCGGTTAATCAAATAAAAAAACTAAGTTTTGGTTCTATTACAGCTCGCCAATGAGAATTATTTCTAGATAAAATATCACATGAGTTTTCGTTGCTCCACTTTCTGGCCAGTTACTGTGGTTGTCATCTTACTGTATGTCTGGCGTGTCTAGTTCTGTCCTGTGTGTTGTCTTTTCTCCTAAGATTGATTTGACCAGGGCTTTGTCTTCTTTCCAAATTGCTTACGTATGTGTGATATGTGCTGTATATGATGCATTTCGTGAATAAATTATGTTTAAACATCGTTCATATTTATTAATTATTATGTGGGTTGTCTTTGCTGAATATTTAGCTCAGACAAGGAGCCGCTGCTCAGAGAGACAAGTTCGGGTACAGGCTCCGAAACATGTTCTGAGTAGTTAGCGACTGAAGCATCTTTAATTTATTTGGGCTAATACAGCCTATGTCAAAATTCTACAGAGGAACGTGTTAAATATGGACAATAGTACTTCCATATGTATATAGGTTAGATACTGACAGGTTAGCTTTTGGAGAGTAAAGAGTTCGGACTGCGGAATTGACAAAAAGACACAAATACAATCGATGTATATGACTTTAGTCGATTTCTGTCTTAACAGTTTACTTTGTAACGTCTGAGCTTATTAAGGTATAAAATGGCAAAAACTTTGTTAGGTATTTGTAGTTCAAGATTCAGAGTTCTTTATTATGCTTGACGTATTTTCAAATCATATCCAACACTTCAGCAGTGGAACGCATAAGTGAATCACATAATAATGTATCAGGATAAGTCTTGAATAATCTAGGAATGCATGGTTATACAATAATGAGTAAGGCATTACTTTCAAACGCATGATAAACTCATCACCAAAATATCAACTATTACAAAGGTTACAGTGTCGTTCATGTCTAGCAAACATCCAAAGTCGACGCACCTCTGCTGGCGATTTGATAGCGTTTTGCAATAACATTCGCCACTAAGGAATTAAATCCACTGAGTAGGTTTCACGGTCGAAGTTTTGTCCTTTACATTCTCTAGTGCCAGACTAGAAAACAAAGGGCCCCTTATTGGCTATTGTACTGCCCCCCCCCCCCGAGTCTGCCGGCTTTCACTGCTGCTTGCTGTAAGCCCGACCAATAGCACCTTTCGTTGTCATTGGCCAGGAAGGAAATGGATAATTAGCAAATATATAAAGGTCACTAAGATTGGCTCCGGCACTGCTGTACAACCTGGCTCCGTGTGACTGGATGATAAACACTGGTGGATGTTGACAAGTGGGGGAAATAATGAAATCTCCGTAAAAGCAAAGCTGGCAGACTAATAGACTACCAGCCAGATATAAAGTTGCCCGCGAGTCAGCCAAGCGGGCATAATTTAAAACAGATTTCCGTATTCGTGGGTAGTAAATGCCATTCTTAAATAAACTGATATTTCAATTTAAACCTTCACTGTATTTAATAACCACTTTTTGGCAATAACTCAAACCTGTACCATAAACCACGTAGACCACATTGCCCAGGCAATCCACATCTATACTTCATCCGTGGAGATTTGTAATTAATATTCTGATAAAAACTAAATAGCACTTTGTACGATCTGCACGATAGCTTCATTTTTGACCATTGACTAATTTTTACTAGAATACTATCATTCTGGATGGGAGGGAGTTGAAGTATTTTATTGAACAACACATTCATCAAATTACCATAGATATAAATCATACCGGTCATGAAAAAGGGCCATGCCCTATCCAAATCCCTCCCATGAATAAACAAACAAAGACAATACCTCATAAAACACACAGATTAACATGCAAGAGGCGACATACACAAAGATATCGATAGAGAAGGGATTCTCCAAGCATTCACTACACCATGAAAAGCTGATGCACCCAAATAGCTATGTAACTTAACCAGTACATATTGTGAATTGAAATGGCTGACGAGTGCTAACGACAGAAAGCAACAGCGTGTCTAGGGGATGTTTGGAGGGCATAAATAAGAACTCAATTTACAGCAATACCGTTATGTTTGTGAATGAGGCAGTTAAGAAATATGAATCATACACATGTCGCATTTAACGTCAGCAAGAAAATCTGGAACATTGGAAATAGCCTACCGTTTAAAAATGCGAACCTCTACAATTAGAAGTCTACAGCACTGTCGGATGCGTCATGTGTTATAAAAAAGTGAAGTGTGTGGAGAACGATAAATAGGTATGAATATCTGCACGGAGTCGGATACTGTGGTAGAGAAAATTAGCTAGAAATAGTGGCAGGCAAAAAAGTTTAAACGGCGTCTAGGTAACAAAACAACTTCATGCAGGGATAAAGACAAGAACAAGAAGACAAATACAGGTCAACTATGTCCCTTCATACCCTTGTAAAAGATGCCATTTCAATATATATATATATATATATATATATATATATATATATATATATATATATATATATATATATATATATATATATATATATATATATATATATATATACAACGTGCGCTTCTGAAAAGCCGCCATTTGGTATATCTATAGTTGTTGTACCTATTATCGATATGTTCCAATTGTCGATAGGGTGGGCAAAAACACTGTTATTATTACTTGCTAATCTATCTTTATATGCGATGAGTTGCCACCATACAACTTTGTTTAGATTTCACCACGGAAGTACAGCTTAGAAATTAAGTCTGTGATTTATAAAAATAATTTTCCTATCTATGGTTGGTGACGCATTGTGCTGCATTTTTACAAACCGCACTGTTTAGCCTATCGATAACTGGTACATTGTGCATGCATATGTATATATATATATATATTTATATATTATATATATATATATATATATATATATATATATATATATATATATATATACTTACTGGGTCCCTCCATGCCCTTGTGAAAGCTGCTATTTGGTGTGTACATATATATATACATATATATACATATATATATATATACATATATATATATATATATATATATATATATATATATATATATATATATATATATATATATATATACTTACTGGGTCCCTGCATGTAGCTTTTGTGAAAGCTGCCGTTTGGTGGATATATATATATATATATATATACTTACTGGGTCCCTGCATGCAGCTTTTGTGAAAGCTGCCGTTTGGTGTATACATACATACATACATACATACGTGTGTGTGTGTGTGTGTGTGTGTGTGTGTGTGTGTGAGAGAGAGGATGGGTGTGTTTTTAAGTATGTATATATTTATGTATGTGGACAAAGTGAAAGAGTGAAACTTCCTGATATGGAGGAGTCTGTTCCAATTATCTACATGCAGTACCTAAATCTATCTAATGAATGTGTACCCAATGAAAAAAATAGAGAATCTTACATGGCCAAGAGGGAGTGAGCGTGTTTTTTTTCTCACAAGTGGTCCTTGTTGATGTGAAAATTCACGAGTCAGCAAAGCTCACGAGTGATTTTCCACACCAATAAGGACCAAGAGTGAGAAAAAACACCGTAACTCCTAATCAGACATGTAAGATTTTATTTATTCTATGTTTGAGAGGGAATTTACTTCGATTTTTGCCGTGCTCATCGCTTCAAGGGTGCCATCATTTTGAACAACAAGCTGAAAAACTAACACAACTCTTTGATATCCATGCGCGGCACGCTTAACCGCCAGTATAATTACAAATCAGTGCATCAAACGTAGGGCAGGTACATAGGTGCAAGTATCACACAATATTATGAATGTCTCACCATAGAGAGACATATTAAGGGCAGTATATGTAAAATCCGAATATTCCACGTTCTTTTTGCAAACGTTGTTAAAGCATTATTGCACGACTGGTTCGTGACACGGTAGCCTATACTTTGTTTATAGTAACGGCGAAAATGGTTCAAAGTTGTCACCCGATGCACCCATTTTATCGACAAGATACATTGACCTGATAATTACGCAACAAAACATGAAAATAAAACGTCAAAATACAATGCAAACAGGCCATTATCAACACTTAATAATACTGGGAACTGTTAGTGTCACTCTCGATAATGGGAGCAACTCTTCTGCGACGCGGAGGCATGAAACGCGAGTGAATAAAAATAGTTCGTAATAGCGCCCGGTCTGATTCGTTGGTTTAACAATGAACCAACCACGTGGTTTCTTTTTTTGGGGGGGGGGGGTTAAATACACTTTTGGGATTTCCCTTTGGGATTCTGGAATTCTTTCTCAAACAAGAATTAAAAAAAAAAACTATTTAGACAGTTGTAGATGAACACATTTGTGCAGCCAAGTACACTGTGAACAGACAAGAATATCATGCCATGTAAAAGTTGCAAAACACAAATTGATTAGATTGAAATTGTCATTATATACAAAATACAGAAACATTATTACACATTCAGGTCCTTTATGGAGCCCAGTTTACAAACTAAAACTATCAATATAGCATATCAAGACTAATTAAATACATATACGAGCAACGTTTAGAAATATGTTACAGGTTGGATCGGTGTAAACTTTCACTTTTTTTGGTGACCCTTTTTATAATATTGCCTTCACTGCTGAATATCTATGTGAATTTGTTTTTATTATCTAATTTTTTAAAGTTCAGACATTCATAACTGATTTTTTCATGTTCATATTAGGGTCAGATTATCAGAAAGTGAAGCTCATCTTCCGTTGTTTTTATATGCGCCATTTCACGCACTTTGTGATATCTTTCTTATCTCTGTGCCGCTGCTCGGTACCGGCCTTTTTCGATAGCCAAACTGTGGGCGATGACCCTTAATTTCTCTCTTAGAGATGTTCTGTAGCTTGTATTACTCACTGTATCCAAGTAGATTTCATAAAAAAAACTCAAGGCGTGATACATATTACATTGGAAAACCAAAATAAGTTTGTCTTTAGATTTACTACTGTCTCATTAACACGTAATAGAGGTGTCCGTATTACCGGGTATTCTTGATATGAAAACGACCTTGTGCATTTGGTTTTGGAAAAAAGACTGCCCTATTGATACATGCGCCCCTCTTAGAGAGTTTTCCCTATTGACAGTTTTACTGCTTGTGTTACAGGGTTCAGACATTCGTCATGACGGACAGAAGGGGAGTATATGCCCGGGCTCCCAACGATGTCGACACAGAAAAAAACCCGCAACAACCACACGTGGCAGCTGCCACCCAGACCAGTGATGCGACAACAGTCATAGCCAAGCCTTCTGATTACCTGATGCTGGCAGTCTGCGTTTTACTGGGTTGCTTTAATGTCATTTTGGGTAAATCATTTACAAATATTTCTATTGTCAAACCGCTCCACGAGGGAGGCTGCTGTAATTGTAAGCTGTCTTTATACAATTGGTTTTGCTAACTTTTAATTTTTTTTTAAATGTGGTAAGACCCATGAACATCAAATTCCTCATTTGCAACACATTTTTCCTTTGTTCAGCTTTTACAGTTCTCAGAGCTGTCACGAATAGGGAATGTCCTGTTTGACCTTTCTGGATACCCGCATGCCATTATGATATACATGTGGTCACGTTGAGTTCCTGAGTTCTGGTACTGTCCTTGACTCTTTGACTCGCTCTTCTCTGGGTTCTGAATGCTTTCACACATAGGTATTTTCCCTGCTAACACCAAAAATTTTCTTCAAATTTGCACGAAATTTATCTCTGCGATTTCCTCGCGAAGAGAGACTTTTCTAATTTAAAATTGATTGAAAGATTTTGAAGAAAATACTCAAATGAAAAATAAAAAATGTTTATCAGTTGATATAATTTTTGAATGTTGAATCTGAAACGCTGCTCTCCAAGCCGTCCTTACATCACAATAATGCACTGTTACGGACATTGAACACCTGGTATTTTCCAGGTTTTTGTTATAATGTATTTTACCCTGTTGGGCAAACGATTTCGGTACGATTAAAAGGATATCAAATTTTACAGATAGCTAATGTCTGGAGACAAATTAATATACTAATTTTGTTAGAGTTCTAATTGTCAAAATTCAAACTTGCATGGCTGATAGAGTGTAGACACTATTTTCATAACACTTTAATAGTCCAAAGTCAAAGGTGCCTGGCTGTCCAAACGTGTAAACGTTATTTTGTCTTCTTATTTTTTTTGTATCTCATTTTTTCATGGCCTTAATCAAATATGCCCGACGTAAACACATATCACTTCAGATATTAACACTATTGTCATCATTTATGGTGACTTCCCGTGTAATATCTGCCACATGCAAATAGTACATAAATATCGTGGTATTTGGATACGGGGAAGCCACTTCTTCTTGGATCAAATGCAACCTGTGATAACTGGTTACTCTCTGTGAAAGTAATACCAAATTATACAAACCAGAGACAGAGTGCCCATCGTCCATGCAGTTCTGAATGAAACAAAAAAGGCACAATCCTATCTCTCTGATTGAGTAAGTGAAAGAATAAACCAGACATAACATCATAATGGATATCGGGTTGTGACCATCAGGAACTGTAAATAGTAAAAAAAATACATCATGTTTTCATGCGTAACTACGCAAAAACAGCATTTTTTGCAATAAAATGACAATATGGTTGGGTTGGGGTGAGAGAGGGGATCCTACGACGCCCATTTTGAGTGCTCACTTACTAATCTGACATATTGTTTTGAGCTCTTAGCCTTTCCTAAATCACGTAATAGTACCTGCAAGTATATCCGTTCGATCAGAATATGGCTGCTAACGTAAGGCAACCTATGCTTAGACACACACTTCGCTAATTTACGATTTGGCCCTGGAAGCGTTGGTGAAGTTCAGATAATCTATTATTTTGGGAAGCAGGTACTGTCGGGGAAGGGGATGTCTTGCCATTGGAAATGGTGATTTTTCTATTTATACCAATTAGATTCTTTTTTTCGATAAATGTCAGATTGATCGTGCTAAATTGAATTGAAATTCTATTTTCACACAAATATCTGGATATCTGTGTAATGTTACCTGCATCCATAAGACGATCAATTAAGTATCGATAAAACAGTTTCACAAAGAGATACACCTTTTCTGTGCGATGAAATTACCCGCATTTCCCCCTGACGCTGGCGGAAAGCAGCAGACTGTAAAATACCGTCTATCTGAGTGTTTTGCCTAAATATAGAATGAGATGAGACATATGTTCATGAAATATGATGCTAAGTCCTGTGTCAGAAGCTTTACTTCATACAAGTTGGCAGTCTTCGGCTTGAACCAAACGAAAAAATACTTGATTTACTACTTGTTTAAATGAACAAAATATGTTTCATGATCGAACTTCCATACTAAATGTCAAAAAAATTGTAATACTCTCCCGCTGAAATTGCCTCCACTGAACGGTAATTTCAAATGTCGTCTGCTTTTCCTCCTTGGATATGGCCCTTTTATAACACATTATAAGTTAAATCCATAGAGGTACACCATTATCAAAGCAATAAGCAACAAACTAATGTTAATATACGAAAGTGGTGTATTTTTGTTGATAACCAGATGGAGGTACATCGGAGGAAAAGAACATGCTTCTATGTTATAATATACCAGAAAAAGAGATAATTTCATATTGTACATGAAAAAAGACACAGGTATATCAGAAGACAAGACGATACAATGCTGTTAACAAAAAGGACGAGGGTACACTAAAAAGTGTGGTATAGTGTCATCGAACAAGACAGAGGTATACTAGAAAGGGTGGTATTGTGTCATCGAACCAGACGGAGGTATACTAGAAAAGGTGGTATAGTGTCATACAACCAGCTGGAGGTATACTAGAAAGGGTGGTATAGTGTCATCGAATCAGACGGAGGCACAATAGAAAGGTGGTATAGTGTCATCGAACCAGACGGAGGTATACTAGAAAGGGTGGTACAGTGTCATCGAACCAGACGGAGATCTACTAGAAAGGTGGGTATGGTGTCATCAAACCAGACGGAGGTATACTAGAAAGGGTGGTACAGTGTCATCGAACCAGACGGAGATCTACTAGAAAGGGTGGTATAGTGTCATCAAACCAGACGGAGGTATACTTGAAAGGGTGGCATAGTGTCATCAAACCAGGCTGGGTATACTAGAAAGGGTGGTTTAGTGTCATCAAACCAGGCGTCGTATACTAGAAAGGAGATATAGTGTTATCAAATCGGACGGTGGTAAACCAAAATTACAGAAAGGATTATTATGTCGAAAGAAGCAGATAGAGGTACTCCAGAACATCAGACATATAAACAAACCAGATGGAGGTGCAACAAAACAAGGAGATAGAATTATGTTTACAAACCAGAAGGAGGTAAATTTGATTCGCTTGTCAGTAAATCCGTCTTTGTGCCTAGAAAACGTGTTAAGATTGTCTATTCAGTATTTGTTTAACTCCTGCAACAATATTTTTTTTTAATTTTAATAATATTTATACTAGTTGTGGAGATATTCAACTTCAAATATTTCAAGTGCTTTTAATTAGCATAATTTAAATGCAACAGTTTTTTTCACTGTCAATTAGCTTGACAAGCGTTACAAATCTATATGTACTGCTCTAAGTTTTGAGTTTATCTGTAATAGGTTGGAAGATACAGAGCTTTTGAAATTTTAGGTGCCCCTAATTTGCACAATTTTGACATGACATTCAAAAATGATGCTAACCCCATTTATACTATGAAGAAAAAAAAATTACTACATCAACACCAGATTCCCATGCTTTGTAAATCTGGGGCATAAAATGACTGCAACAAGTAAAAAGTATATACATTGATACACACGTACATGTATTTATAACTACATGTATTGAGTTTCACTATTCACAGGAACATGAAAACATTCACGTGACAATCTCTACTAATATCAACTATAAGGCTCGCCAAATCCACTGTCAAACATAGCATTCAACGTCACATAGCTCTTACAGAAATGTAGCTCTAGTGTCACCAGCCTGAATGTGTTAGCAAACTTACGTTGTAAGTTTGCACAGGCAACATCCAACTTCACATAACTTGTATCGAACAAAAATCTATACCATACTACATGTACATGTTTGACTATAGAGAATCGAAAAAGTACTAAAGGTGTGGACAAACTTAAGTCGCAAGTTTGCACAGGCTGAAGGTGGATGAAATAAGATGACTCTTTGGTTGAAGTGGGCAGTGTTCACAAAGGTTATGAAACAATGTTAAACATGTTTAATTGATGAGCAAATGTCACTGCTGGGTCGATATACAACAGCTATGGTAGCTCTGCCTGTCCCAATGTACCCCCATGAACCTGACCAAAATCCTTCCTTATTACAGTTGGTCATTACAGAGAGTTTGGATCTGTGTTTGAGAGTTTTCTGGTAGTTGACCTGAATCTCCGTTTACAAAGACGTGTTAAACTTTGGTTTATATATCATTGGATGCTGCTATGTCACTAACTTACTAATTATAGTAAAAATGGCTTCTCTCAGTCAGAAATAGCTTATTGTGATGGGGACTCACACCAAGAAGGCTTCAGACTGTAGCTAAACCTCTATACAGCAGACACTATTGGGACCAGAGAAAAGTGACCACTGGAGAGAGGGTTGACCACCGTGGGAAGACAGATTACCAATTACCAGTGGTATGGATAGTACACAACACAAAAGATAGACAAGGCATACACATGAATGTGTTTATGCTGGTCTGCAAACCCAAATAAAATAAATAATAGTCAACAAAGTTTCAAAATTTATTCTTTATTACCTGCAACAGGGAAATAAGATCTGATTTTAGAAATTAATAACATATACAATATACATATACATGTTTATTTTCAGCTAAATTTTGGCCTTAAATTTTTGGCTTTTTCTTTTATGATTGGACCGGAGACTGGGATGTTTTTATGTTTTTAGATTTTATCACACTGAGCCACTGAAACATTGCCTCATTCAGTTCTTCACTGGTCTTGATCTTCACTCTTTTCCTTTAAGGGTTCACGTTTTCCTGAAGAGCTGACATGATGTCTGCTTTTCTTTTGACAATGTTGTCCACAGCTCCTTTTGATACGCCATACTGTGCCACAATTTGTGTCTGTGATTTACCCTCATGTAACTCAAGTATACCTGCTTGCTTACTAACTGTCACAACTTTTTGCTCTTAGCTTGACTGGCAGTAGTACAAACTGAACTTATCTGGTGCTGTCCGTAGACTACATATGGAGATCACTTCTCATCTCGCAGGTTAAATGATGAACAACGATAAGATAAGATAAGATTAGCTTTATTTAAGCCGGTGTAAATATACAAAAGAGAACTTTAGCAGCATGAGCTCTTGACCGACCATATATACATGCTCACATAACACCTGCTGCACAGCACAATATGAACAACTAAGATAAAGTCACAATGACGAATATATGGAAAAGTCCTGTGATATGATAGAAATGAAAATTGAAAATCATGCTTGATGATTTAAATAAAAGATAAAACGATCAGTCTAGAAACTATCGCACCCATAAACTCTGGCCTGCAAATGTGACAGGTATAAGAGCTTTCATTCATTGTGTTTAGTTATCATTAAATGTGCAATAAGTACAATTACATTTTGGGCCTTCCCATTTTTCAATAAGTTTTTTTTTAATTCATTGAGACTCATGTTCATCTTTAAATCATTAGGCAGTTCATTCCATAACTTAGCTCCTAAGAATCTCAAACTGCGGTGTCCAAATTTCACGTTTTTGCATCTGGTATGGTAAGTGAGGTGTTGCCATGAAGGCAATACTTCTGTTCTTCAGGTTTAAACAAGTTATATTGGTAACTAGTTCCCAAGTGATATATTGATTTAAAAACTTGCAGTGCCAAACCTCTGAGCCTATAAGTTGTCAGAGTGGAAAATTGGGCCTTGGCAAGCAGACATTCATATGTCTATGTTTTCTTTGATTCTATTTGAGTTCTGTTGTTGATGTTGAAAACAAGTGTTAACACTCTGTTTTAGATTTTCTCTATTTTTGCCTGATTGGCTGCACAACAAAAGTGCCAGACTAGGGTGCAATAATTAAAGTTGGACATAATGATATATCTTATACAATGTATATGATGAGCTCTGTTTTTTCATCTAGCAAGTAACTCAGTCGGCACAACACATTTAGCTGCCTGACAGCTCTTTTACAAATTTCGCTGACATGTTTGTCAAATTTTTAAATTTGTTGACAATGGCCGAGAAGTTCAACACTATCCTGAAAATATATATCCGAGTCTAAATTTCTATTGAGAAGGCATCATTTGCCTCTGGGGAGGCTTGTGCCTATCTCGGTCTCTTTAGACTTGGATCAACATGAATTGCCTGAAATTTATCTGACTGGGACTGGCTTGCATGTAATTTGCATTCGACCACCTCATACATTCTTGAGTTTAAGTTTGGAGGTATTCAAGCATAGCAGACTTATTTTTATGTTTGGAGACAACTGCATTGTCATTTGCATAGTTGTATAGTTCACAGTTTGTAATGCGCAGGTAAATATCGTTTACTAATATATTAAACAGTACAAGCCCCATAATGCACCCTTGTGGGAGACCTATGGTGATGTCCAGCCATGAACTGTGTATACTACCCAGTTTTACTCTTTGTTTTCTGTCTGTGAGATAACTTTTCTCAACCACACACTTATTGTTTCAGACGAGTCAGCTGTTAAGTCTATCTCTTTCGATAACCTAATCCTAGTGTTAGTCCATAAGGGTGTCGAGGCAATCAAGGTTAGATTAGGAAACGGTTATGCTTTGAATATACAAACTGGCTGGCTGGCCAGCTGGCTGGCTAGCTGGCTGGCTGGATGGCTTGCCTACACTGCACTGTTTGATGTGCTAAGGAAATTACACTGTGTGGGGTGAAGAACCTGGCTAAGGGGATAAGCACCGGTGCAAAACAACAGTTTGAGAAGAAAACAATCCAAACACATGTACTGATTACCTTTTTTCTTTCTTTTTTAAAATGCTTAATGTAGCAGATTCTGGTGTACATTCAAGGTGCCCATTGCCTCCATGGCAGCCTCCCAGACTCGCTTAAATTACTGATGTGGG
Organism: Hermodice carunculata; assembly: GCA_964020975.1. Taxonomy (NCBI): domain Eukaryota; kingdom Metazoa; phylum Annelida; class Polychaeta; order Eunicida; family Amphinomidae; genus Hermodice; species Hermodice carunculata. The sequence goes on from OZ026620.1 coordinate 1,990,354, forward strand.
CGCTCGTCGGAAAAGAATATCAATGCCCAGTCACGGCTGCTATGGAGGCAAGGTGCTCACTACTGCTTTCTAATTTTGCGCCAGTGAAGACAACATATAAAATGTATCAAAAATGAAAAATCCCCAAAATGCCTGAACATTACTTTCAGAAACCAGTCATCATGCATGCCTCCCTAGCAGTAGACTGTAGAAAAAAAGTGTGGAAATAATCTCTGCAGAAGGAAATGTACGTTGACACTGGGTTTCATGGCTATATTAGTAGCATTTCTATTGTTAATAGATGGTATCTATAATTTTCTTATTACGGCAAGCATTAAATGAAACCCATTCCTAGTAAAGAGAGGACAAAGTCAGTTTTCTTGATGATATTAACTTCCCAGCCAAGCCAATGAGAGATGTCGACCCAGCAAATGCTATACTGATATATGCCATCTACATTTCTCAAATAAATATTTTCTATTTGGAAAAAAAAATTGTTTCAACAGTGCTACAGACGACATTTGACATCCGGGCACTTTCAGCCTGTTTAGGCGAGAAAGGAATAAAGTACAATTGTAATTTCATTTTCATCTTTTTTTCAGGTGTTGTGGCCATAATTTACTCTCTGAAGGCAAGAAGTGAAACGGAGCGAGGAAATTACACAGAAGCCAACGCAAAGGCTAAAACATCTTTAATTCTTAGCTTTGTGGGAATATTTCTTGGTGCCTCATTATATGTATTTATAATCGTGTACCTTTGTGCCGTTGTAAAGATTATATGATCTCAGCTTCTAGGAACTGTGGTTCCTTTACAGCTTCTTAAGGTCTTAATCTTACCGTGCTCGGAAATATTGTCTCTTCATAAATGAAAACTCCGTGTTCGTCTGATTAGTTGCATTTATGCAACTTTTTATACGCTTAACGCCTTGGCATTGTTAGCTGCTTTATTTTGAGAAAAATTACATAACGTGCAACTAATTAGTGTGCATTGTAAGAGATTTATATTGCTTCAAGTAATTTTCTATATGTGCATAAATAGTCATTTCATCATCAATATTTGAAAGCACATTCCTGATTCATATTTTTTGTCAAAAAGTCGAAAGATTGCTGATCCTAATTATTGTTTTAAAATCTGATTTGCGGTAGAAGTTTCATATTTTAATTGAAAAGCTTAAAATACAGAAAAGCAGGCTCAGTTTTTTCGTTACGAAAAAAAGTGATAAATCTTGTATCAATATCATTTCTGTTTCTTATATGTAACTGTTCACTTTCATATATATATATATATATATATATATATATATATATATATATATATATATATACTTACTCTGGACTCATATGCACATATAAAGTATTAATGGTGTAAAATGGTGGAATTTATACGAGGAATGGATGAGATGAACGGTATATTTCGCCTTTCAAAATCATTATTTCATCTAATTTTGGAGAACAGTGATAAGTGGTCTACCACACTAGGTTGGTTCAAGATTGGATTGCGAAACGCTCCAACCAGAGCTCAAGTGCCGTCGTTTGACGTCTGAAGATGTTGCTAATAGGTGCACCAAATATAAACTGACTAAAATGCATTAAATTGCTGTGGTGGAACTCGATATAAAGAGTCGATTTTGTGGAGAAAAGCTGAGACGCCACTCGCGTAAAGTGGCATAGTAGGGTTTAGACAATGGGATGAATATATTAATACAGTTTTTCCGTGAAACTTGAGGGGGAAAATGAGACATTCAGTTCAGAATCGTGACGTCGACAATGTTATGAAGAAGCATGACGCGGCGTCTCGTTTCCCCTCATAATAGAAATGTTTTTCAAAATAAGGGCCAGAATTTGAATTATGTTATGGTCCGATCAATTCGAAAGTGAATATCTTGTGAAGTGCACACTGCCAAAGCCTGTGAACTGGGGTGTGATCAAAGCCAAAGAGGCCCAAATACAGGCCCGTACCAGTTATTCATTCGGCGTTACTGGGAAGTTGTTTGGAGTATTTCATGTGGGCCGTATGTCGCACCTAGAGGCTACCTCCATGGTTCGACGTTCCATGGCAAACAAGCTTATGTGTGAGTTGCCAAACAAATCTACAAGCACGTGGCGAATCATGCACCTGGCAGTGAAAATGTTAATGTTACAACAGCCATCAAACATACACCACTAAGATCTTGCTGGTCTGCGAAAAGATGACTTGCCACATGTCTGTGCACATTGCTACGTTTATGCAGATTATAACATACTCCATGCTTAAAGCTTTTGCTGCCCATCATATATTGTGCCTTCATCAGAAAGAATAGTTTGAGTTTATCCTGTTTGACCTGACGTGTAAAATGGTCAGAAGCGCGAGCAGGACAATAGCGCCAGGTACAAGAGAATCTCCAATTAAGACTATACCTCCATAAAGAGACCTTTTCTATATTAACTCCTTCAATGTTAACTGCGACTGAAGTTTAACTACTTAAGACGAACTGCTATCAATTATAATAAGGATTCATATCCCTTGTGAAAACACCTTTCATTCAAGTGCCATGTATAACTATAGTCCCAGAGAGTCTAATAGTTTGGGTCAACAGCTTTTCACGGCACTCTTTGGAACCAATGCGCCCAATGTGGGCCTACGAGACCTGTTGACTAGGTCCAAGACTCGGCACTGAAAGTTAAGACCACCATGTGACTGACCCGTTTTTGTTTATCCTTAATGAAATTATATCCCCCATTAAGACCATTCCCTATTACGACCAATTTTTCAGTCCCTTAGGTGGTGTTAATCGGAAAATTCCACTGCATTGGTGTATATTTCATTGTCTTTGTATGATAATGTCAATTACTGATTATCATAAGGGGGATCACTTAGTAGATCTGCAAACACCTCTCTAAGAGCGCTCCGTTTGAAATATGTTTAATCCAGAAACACTCCGCGCAGATAAATGCGGTTTCTGAAACTGCAAGGCTCCAAAAATGGACTCTCTCCGTTTCATGTGGTTTTAAGTGCCTTGAGATAAAAGCATGCAGTTAGAATTGAACTGTCAGTGTCAGAATCAGACTCAGACTCAGAGTCAGAGTCAGACTCAGACTCAGACTCGGGGTCAGAGCCAGACTCAGACTCAGGGTCAGAGTCAGACTCAGACTCAGGGTCCGAGCCAGACTCAGGCTCAGGGTCAGAGTCAGAGTCATACTCAAACTCAGACTCAGATTCAAGGTCAGAGATAGATTCAGAGTCACAAAACGTTTATTTGCCAAGTGATTATACAGGTCAAAGACACAAACAGTATACTGAATGATAAACAAATATTGAAAGCGTAAATTTATTTGCCAAACCTGACACCTTTTTATGTTATTTGAGGATCAGAAGAAATATGAAAACGCAAAACAACTCGGCAAATTTGAAAGTGCAATGTCAAATTTAGTACCGTATTCAACACAAGTAATAACAACAGATGTGCTGACAAAGCTGAGAAGTTCATAATACTGTTTACCTGCCAAGCCCAGTTTCTGTGCCGGATCACTCCGAGTGCGAGGAATGTTCCCATTCAGGTGAACAGTATTCTTCATGTGGATAGTTTTATTTTCACCCAGTCATGATATCTACAAGTTTAAAATGATAGGAAAAAGGATCCTCAAAACATGTTTTGAAGATTTCTTTCATAGGCAGGCTATAGACCAGAATCAGTTTTCCAAATACAGAAAATGACAAAAATGTGGTGTAGGGACACATAGCGCCACCTAGGACAGGAGTAAATGGACAACTTTACCTCCCACCCCGACCCACCCTACCCAAGTCTGTATTCCGCAGTTTTTCAGGGTAATACCGCCATAAATAATGGGCAAATGTTGTAAGGGTATTGAGATAACAACTTGTCATTCATTGCAAAACAACAGTTGCAACGTAGGATTAACATAATCGAAGAATATTCCTTACGACCGTACTGTATAAGTGTACGTAAGTTGAAAGACAGGTTTGATTACCTCAGACATGCAGAAATATAGGCTTACATGAAAAGGTAAGAATGAGAATACAAGTAGAAAGGAGACCATTGGCTCTGCTCATGACTTTTAGAACCAGTCAGTCGGTATTCTATTATATTGATAACTATATGCACTCTGCTGCGTGTGGAAAGTGGACATTACTTACTCAAATTACTGTGAATAATGTACAAAAATAAGTTGCTGTAATTTTCGCAAGTAAGCAAGCATATTAATAGAAAAGTGGATTGAAATACAGTGCACTTGCTTATTTCACTAACAGCTGACCTACTTGTACGATACCTGTATTCATGCAGCATATTTCTATGGTGTGTACCCAGATGATCATTAATAGTAACCTGTCTCTACCACATGGATATTTGTTGGTCATTGAGAAAAAAAAACTTTAAAATAAAGCACAAAATGAGATCGGGCATCTGGGTTTGCATTGCTGCTTGTGTATGGATCTAAAACCCAAAAATTGAAGAAGTTGTGTGCAGCAAAGGAATAAAACTGATGTATTCTAACAGAAAACACACACAAATATCAAAGTGTGTACAGAAAGCCTTTTCCTGTTCTGTGTTAAACATGTTTTAGAACTTGCAGCTGTGTCTCTGGCAGTATTATAATTATTATAAAGGAACTTCTACGCACAAAATCATGTTTCATTTTTGTACACACACACACACACACACACACACACACACACACACACACGCGAGCGCATACACATACATACATACATACATACATGCATACATACATACATACATACATATGGAGTGGCATGAATGACGCTATGAATATTTGGCGCAATATGACGGCAAGGTTTGGTAGAACCTGAATATCGATATGTTAGTTTGAAATGAAATTGTAATGGGGGTTGATGATTTTAATTTGAAGTGTATTAGACAAAGTATATTTTGTGCAATAGGTTTTGACAGTGCTTACAATTGAAAATATGTCTTAATTGTATTTTATTTGATAAGGACAGTATCAGTTGTTATATTTTATAAAGACAGTATCGATATCACACTTTACAAATATTATTCTGCAAATATTTGGAGAATAGTACAGACCACGGCACCTGAAATGGGAATACCGCCAAGTCGCCAACAGAAGGAGCCACCTACCCTAACACGTCATTTAAAAAGAAATCCTTCAGGGGATGTGAATTAATTGGGTTGTATCATGTGTCAAGAAATCTGGAGTTCAAATCCCACTAGAAGTCCATTGTAAGCAGAACGGGATTCAACTCCCCCTTGGTGCAAACAAAAAAGGTGCTGGAGGAAACATATATAATTCCCCATGACATGGCCATGTGGATTTTTGTTTCTCCCATTGAGCGCTAAATCCTATGTTTATATCAAAAACCTACTTGGTTTAGCGTGCTTGCAGCAGCCGTTTCGACTCCATTTTGTTCACTTTCAACATTGCCTGGCTGAGGTACGTCATTCAAGAAATAACTTTCAGTTACTCTTTTCTATCTTACGTAGTCTGATTGGCTTACAAAGAAAACAACAACCAATAGGATTCTCTCTTTTATTTCATTTCGGTCGTAAAATCGCTCCTCACTTATGTTGGGAACGCTTGTGTTTCCACATGGGTAACTGTGGGAGAAGCTTCATTTGCCTCACCAATATACGTGGTCTAATCACAACAGAAAACAGAAGGTACACAGGTGCAATTACCCTTTGTAGGCAGCTAACCTGAACATGTATAGTCATATTTAGATTTAATTTGGTGCTACTTTTGATATTTCATTAATGCTGACTAACGGGTGGGTCTTATGTCAATGGCTTATTCAAGTTTGCAAAAAATATTTGGTGATAATTGTACATTCAATATTTAACATTTGTTTTTGTATAACTCATGATCATCCTGTCAAATAAACTTCATACCATACAGACTGAAATTTGTTTTTTATTCGATAATACGAAGTAAATACTCAGTTTGTGCGATCAACAAACAGAAATGGGCTGTTTATCGTGGTAATATTGGCAAATCTGACATCTTTCAATCTGGAAATATACCTTGAGAAATTATAATGAATAGTTTGTTTGGGTTGCAATATTGACCATAATGTTCAAAAAGTGGTAAAAATGAGATTACCAGAGCAAATCCTGAAATACCTATAGTTCTAATACAGAATTCAGATGGGAACACCTCAGTGTAACTTTTTACATGCTCGGTACGTTATTGGTTCAAAAATTGATCAAAGGTTCGGCAGCAGATCTTCCCAAAACTCCACCAGACGTCTCCAAGTCGGACATATCTGCCAAAACAGCAATAAAACACATTTTGTTGCAAATCAATCTGTACTGTGATTATCATCTGACATCCTCATATACCATTCAGATTTAATTCTTTGTCCATTTCTCTGTCGCAATATCCCAATATTGGAAACTTTTAACATGTAAAGGGCGTAATATAAATATGTGTGCAATAACGAAACTACACAAATTCAAATGACACATATTAGGTTAAACTTATGATAAGAGTTATCATTGAAATAATCTGTAATTTCAAAATACAGAGCTGCCAGATTATGCTTTACGTTAACGCGGCTCGGAATTCTGTCAAGAATTCCCATGAAAAAACGGGGGTTCGGACCCACTTAAATGATCCACTCGACCAATTTTGACTGGGTTATTTGAATAAAAAAAAATGAATTGAGTACTAATTAACACATTAGAGCCTTGTATCGTCCACAAATTGCCGGGCTGATGCCTGAGGTTTGATTTCATTTTCAGATGTACCACAAATATCAATGCTAAAATGGTTTTGTGTGTTATGGAATGAAAAAAGGGCGCTTGGTTCTGCTTTTGAATGTTAGAGAATAGCAGGATAATGCAGTCCAGGACCGTGGAGCATGCGACTGAATCATTCAGTCATGTCAAACACAATGCGTCGTTTATCTATTTATAATCATGTCCTCATTCTAGTGCTTGGTCCTCACAATTTCCTGTCCAAAATACGCCCACATCAATATCAAATTTAGTGATCATGTAGTAATGTTGACGAATCTTTCCCATCGTCGCCAAGGTATTTCGAGGTGGTGGAAAGACATCAGAATCTTGTCCAAGAATTTTATGTTCAAGTTTCCTTCAGGATTTGGTTTTTCGTAAAAAGGTTTGCACTTTTGGCACCTTCCTAGCATGTAAAAAAAAAGAGAGAGAGAAAAACAATAGAGCGTTTCCGATAATGTCCACTGAGGAAAACAGCGAATAATGCACTTAAGAAGACTAAAAAAGAACATTGTTTAACATATATTTTAACTCCTTCGCGCAATGCGCCCTAAAAACGCGCCGAGAAAAGCTGTTGACCTGGCCCATTCTTGTGGTATGTTGTCTTATGGTGACTGTGCTGTTGACCTGGCCCATTCTTGTGGTATGTTGTCTTATCGTGAGTGTGTGCTGTTGACCTGGCCCATTCTTGTGGTATGTTGTCTTATCGTGACTGGGTGCTGTTGACCTGGCCCATTCTTGTGGTATGTTGTCTCATGGTGATTGTATGCTGTTGACCTGTCCCATTCTTGTGGTATGTTGTCTTATGGTGAATGTGTGCTGTTGACCTGGTCCATTCTTGTGGTATGTTGTCTCATGGTGACTGTGTGCTGTTGATCTGGCCCATTCTTGTGGTATGTTGTCTCATGGTGACTCTACGCTGTTTGACTTTTGTTGAAATTGTCAATGAAAGAGTTAAAATGCCAATTTTCAAGATAATGATAATAATAATAATAATAATAATAATAATAATAATAATAATAATAATAATAATAATAATAATAATAATAATAATAATAATTTTATTCGGAAAACTACCCCTTTACACCGGGGGCATCAATGGAACGGTGTTTATCCCATGATGCGTCCAAGTATATTACAATAAGCCGTCTATATTACAAAGTAAAGATTTGTGTGTGGTAGGGCTGTATCTACGTTCAGCATTGAGCTGTACGTGGAACAGCATCCATTTACCATTTGAAATTTACTTTTTACATGCGCATGCAACCATCAATGGGCTTCTCATAGCTCCATGTCCCCGCGCTAAACAGTGTCAACGGCAGCGCAATACAATTTTATTGGCAGTACAACATGACTTCGCCTTCCGTGTTAATTTGCAAGAGTTGACGAGCTTCATGATCTCGCTCTATACAGTGCGTCTTATTAAATCATTTCCCGTTGAGCATGCGTGTGGTGACTGTGACCTCTTAATGTCACTGAAGCAATTGCTGTGTAACTTCTTAATTCCTTCACTGTATGCGCGTGTCAGTGCGTACCGCAATTGCGCGCCAAATATTCACAGAACTACCAAGCCATTCATGAAGGCCATATGCTCCAAATTCACATTGTCAAATATTTCTGCTGACGTCCCCCCCCCCCCCCCGCCCAAGTGACCCACAAGGGAGGGGACGGTGTTCTCCGCCCAATTACCCCCTTCCCCAATAGGATACTGTGAAAGAAGGGACACGGTGCCTGTCGTTGGATAAGTGTCAGCCAGCTTTCATTGACAGACAGATTATCGGGTCCACTGGCGCTCGAATGCCACCTGGTCTACACCGTCCAAGCGCGCCCCGTTCTCTTGTCATCTTCATTGCAGATAAATATCGCCCTCTATGCTCCAGGAATACAATACATATATATATATATATATATATCTGTGTGTGTGTGTGTGTGTGTGTGTGTGTATGTATGTATCTATATTACTTGTAGGCTAGATCAAGATGATACCTAACGCTAATACCCACCCACCCCCAAAAGGGGTGAACACTTATACAAATGGTAAGTCTACCACCATAACTTTAAAGCAAGTAAATAAAAAAAAAACATCTCTACTAAACGATGTATGGTTGTTCATTACCATTCTTATACCGAGGGACAGGTCTCATGTTACACTTGATTTTCTACAAAATTTGGTAAGATCAGAAGAGATAGCAACTTTTCGCCACATGGGCGAATATTTTGACAGTCCTTCTGTTTTGTAAATTTTCTTAGCTTTGTTTACCCATTTTTATAAAAGTTTTTCTCGAATATCTTTAAATTATTTACAGTTCAAAACAAAATGTTTTGCGTCCCTTATATCTCAACCATTGTACATATCTAGTTTTTGTATCTTCCTCTTTCTGATATATAAGTCTGCAGGCTAGGATTATGATATTTGTGTCAGTCCATGCCAAATTTTGGGTTGCGTTCAAATACTCTGTATATCCAAACTCCTGTTTAATTTTTTTTATACAGTCAACTTGCCACTTGCCTCGACTTTTCTCTCCCAAATATTAAGAAAATCATCATGCGGTTTTGCCCACTAATGACCTGACATTATTTTCTGAACATTGCAAATCATAATAATTAAGCAGTTTTTGTAATTTGCGCCTGTGTGAATGCATTGGCTAGCTAGCATATCATTTTGCTAGCACAGACATTATGTTTTCACAAATCCTCTGCTGTATGTCTGTAGGCAAACACAGACGTATTGTTGTCTCAAAAATTGTTTCTTTCTTTTCGTCTAAATTTTGTACGAAACTTTTGTCGGAGACCGCTATACCTAAAATCCAACGTGTTGCTGACTCCGTCCTGTCTCTCTATCCCAGTATATAATGAACACAAAGTATGCTGAATAATATCTTGCCTTTCTTACTGATTGGCGTTCCGGTACATGGGTATTTTTTCAACAGTACAACAAGAAAGAGGTGTCAGTTCAGCAATATGTGAGATTTGAAATAAGTTACCACTCAAACACCATTGAACCTGGAACAATGCCTTGAGGCTTTTATCACGGAGATTATTTGCGGCATGTAGAAATATTCCACAATTTACCATTTGTACTCTTGAATATGCGTTCGTCCTCATGTTTTCAATAAAAATTAGCTGTGACACAAACAGTTCATTGAACTTATACCCTGTGGGAATGATTACCACTATTTTGGTCTTTTTTCGTATTTAGTTCGTATTCCCAACCAACACAATATTCTTTCAATTTATCAATGCTTAATTGGAGTCCTTATTTAATTTAAGAAAGTATGTAATATGAGTTCGTCCACATATTAAAGGCAGTTTAGAGAACTGGCATATAAATGTATTGGCCAATCAGTTCCGTTGAAAAAGTATGGAACATATCATTGATGAACAGATGAACGAAGTAGGATTAATTGTGTCTCACGGACGTAGCCCAACATGTGTGCTAAAATCACAGCGAAAATGTTCCATCCAATTTGAATACATCAGTTCAAATGGCCCGTTGCGTGAATACTAATTCGACCCCATGCGGTTGGGGCATCATCTATACCGTAAGATGCATCCAGAAAACCAACAGTAGCTTGTTCCTTACAAATGTAAACAAAAGGACTATGGCCTCCATGTGCTCATCTGACCTTACATGTAGACACTGATATGGTCCTTTGAACTTTGGAATAATACCAAGGTCACCTCTCTATAAGAACATCATCACTATTTTCAACATCCAAGCTTTCGCTCATATGGTTCTGGGGTCAGACAGGATCCACTATCACCACAATATAACCCAATATGCCAGTTTGATCTTTCAATGTCTCTCAATGTAAAAATTTACGACACCCTCGTAACCCCCAAAGGCACTTTTCTATTAGTGTACAAATGTAACCATGAACCTAGTATCCACCATTACCGAGATATAAGCCAATATATCAGTCTGACCTTTGAAGGTCATTAAAGGTGATAATCAACAATACCAGCAGAAACCCCATAGGTATTTTCCTGTTAGTATTGCACAGTAACCATGGGCCTGGGATCCACCATTACCGAGTCAGAAGTTGTAAGCCAATAGCTAGCAATAACACCATTAAGTCTGACAGAGGTTTTTTCTTGTCTATGAAAAACGGAAAGCGGTAAAATATTCTCAGCATGGGGACAGTAACGTCAGCTGTGTCTTGGACAGACGAATCTCAATTTGTGTTACCAAGAGCGCTGAGCCTCTGCGGTCACCTTATGTCTGCCAATCTTTTTCTGAATTCGTCAAATCAATTCTGTTCGGTTGTGGTTTGAACCAATCGCAACAAATTATCGGGAAAAAAAACACAAAAACACACTTTCGGGGTGGGTGGGTAAGGGTATAAACCTGCTTGATAAGATATTTTACAGCACAAAATATAGTTGTAAGCAATACAGCGATGCCCGAAACCATCACTTTAGCTGCAGATACTTCGCGCTTAGAGTCGCGCTCACAAACATACGCCGTTACCGTATGTAAGTGACATTGCCACGAAAACTTCAGAGAATATTCTAATTTATATAGGCCCGGTGGAATGCACATAAACTGTTATCTGAATAACGAACAGATGCTGCCGCTCCTACCAAATACCAAGGGGGATACTGGCCTATTGTTCTGCCAGCAATCTGATTTCCTCATTTGACTGTAGACAGTTCGAGTTCATTTACACAGAATGTTGTAAGATTCTTCAACTTTGTCTGAATTCCTGTTGACTACATGGCCTTCTACTCCTAGAAAATTGATGGCGACATATTGATATCAAATATTGCATACAGGTTCATAATCAGTGTGCGTTTATTGGAATATTAAGACCATGGCGAAAAGTGGTTAATTCTATTGTGTGTGTATATATATATATATATATATATATATATATATATATATATATATATATATATATATATATATATATATATATATATATATATATATATATATATATCACATAAAAGTTAAGAAATAGAGTGTATACCGAGTAAAAATTAAGTGCAGAATATTCGCGCTGAAAGTGTATTTCCAATCGTCCCGTGATAGTTTGAAACCTGATAGAAGATTGTCCAAAAGCGAATACATTTTCATGAGAGAAAAACATATATTGGTAAAGAAGTTTCATCCCCACGGATTTTTTCTTGTCTGTATAATTTGAGAAAACATTATTTATGTAAGAGATTATAACCAATGCATCTCAATTATACCCATTTACCAATACCATGGTGTCTTATGCAAGCATTGTGGTAAATGATTGTGAAAGAACAAAACTTTTTAGTTTCCTCAGCAACACCTTGTCCTAGCCCAGGCTGGAGCTTGGTAGCGTAAGTTGTTGTTTGCGGGTCCGATAAATAGGTTACGGGTTTAGGATTATTCGAGTATTGAGCATTTCGAAAGGAATTTTTTTTCATTATTCGCTCAAAAAATAGGATTGTTGAATTAGTTCGCCTGAATAAAGAATCATCGGATAATTGAAAAGCTAAAGATTTAGGATTAGGGTCGATTTTTCTCCATTGGATTATTTAGGTCAAAATATATGGATCATTGGATTATTGGTACCCCTCCCCCTCACCTCCTCCAACAAGGCCCCCACAAATCTCATATATCATACACAATTTAAAATGATAAAAAGGCGCATGCGCATACCCGAACATGTCCTGCACTGTTGAAAGGTTCAAAGAGGAAGACCATTTTTGTGAGAACTGGTGCGACCTAAGCCACTTTTAAAGTGCACAGTATGAACACGGGGATTTCAGTCCTTAGAAAACAGTGGTGACTGTTCACTTAAAGTTTCAAGGAAAACCTCGGGCACAGATGTAGACTTCCACGGGATGCATGTGTATGTACGCGCTAATGAATCAGATAAGACTGACTAATCCCAGCAGGGTGCCTGGCCCTGCTGGGTGTCTCACTCTCGTCAGACAGACAGCAGCTTTCTCTTTCGTCGGGGTTTAGAAAGGATCTTAATGGTATATCTAGCAAATAATTTCCATAAATTTTATTACCGTTCAAGGAGAACAAGAACTCCTCTCGAAAAAAAACCGCTCACCCAGCTCCTCTCTGGTTCTCAGTTTCTAGCAGGCTGGATAGAGCTGCAGGAACAGGCTCATAAACAGCACTTTATGTGACAGTGTTAATGGTTGTTTCTCAACGCATAACACATCCTCTGGCCACAAGAAACCGAGATGTTCCCCGTTATTGCATTCCAGCCATAAGCAAAAATTGTGACCGATTTCTTATTCCTGACATTCGTAATTCTGCGCCCGCTGTATTCTGGATGAAATCTATTCTCACTCGCACGCATGACTTTTTTTTCAAATGAAACACAACAAGTAATGTTTTCACTGATGGATATTCGGAAATCTACACCATCAAAAACTGTTATATCTGTAATTACTGATTTGTGATGATTTGAGTGACGCTGTTTTGCAAGCCTATTTCCATTCCCCTGCATTTTTTACCACCCTCCTGCCTCTGGCATGAAGCCAATAAATTCAGCCTATTATGTTTCGCATCCAGTTGAACACCCGTCACTGTAACTTGTCTTCAACGGTCTAGGACAGGTTGGCCAATTAGATCACAGCAAAATGTACATGTAAGTCGTTTGGTGTGTTAGGCTATATGGTGCGTGAGTAGAATAAAAGAGCTGAAAGGTTCCTCCTCCACGCCACAGTCGCTTTAGATCACACAGCTTCAAGGTTGGTGATCATTCAGTTGATTGCTGCAGACACGTAATCTCACCAATGGCGCTTTTTGTCATTACCCATTTCAACATGTTGCACTTATCCACGTTACCCACAAATTTGAATTGGCTTCTTTTGTTATAGGCTGTTGGAAAATCTATCTCGAAACTGATAATGTAAAGCCTATTCTGCTCACACAGCGTTCCATTCATTCCTGTTTCTTCCTGTTTCGAAACCTCCATGTTGTCTCGGGTATGTACAAGAGGAAGAATCCACACTCAGGTCCGCAAGGGCTGCATGGACTGAACTATTAGATATTCAACATGAAATTATTATTATTATTATTATTATTATTATTATTATTATTATTATTATTATTATTATTATTATTATTATTATTATTATTATTATTATTATTATCATCATTATTATTATTATTATTATTATTCTTTTATTAAAACCCCCGGAAACGGTGAAATACATAAATACCATTACATCGAGATATACAGTTACAGGACAAGACACATAAATTAAGAACACATAAAATAACATGGCCAGAGAGCCCACAGAAAAGATCCACAGATACCAGGAAACATAACCGTAGAGCTATAATTATACCTGTATGACACAACATGGTCGGGACCTCAATATACTCTCCTGTTAGTTATTGAGGACAAGGTAACGAAGATATCTTGCATTTTGTCTTGCTTTGTGATAATTATGTTTTACAGCGTGAGGTATTGCGTTACAACTTTTGGAAATACGCTCCATATTCATTGGCCACAAATCTTTGAGACTCCAAAACAGGGACAATTGACTCAAACTAGAACACTGTTAAATTGGTTCATAAGTATATTCGAGACACAGGGAGGTTTCTTAGCAGGTAATCTAGGAACCTTCCTACTTGTTTGATACATTAAGCCCACTGTCAGTGGTGTTTTGTATTGTACCTTCCTTATGTAGCGCTTTGTTCATACACGTATGTGACATTTGTATCACAATCTCTATCTTTGTACTTTTATTTACTTTTACTTTTTTCAAGAGAGGTTCATGCAAGGCATGGCCCTGATCCTCGATTGCATTAACAAAATATGTTTAAAACAAACAATAGGCGGTCATATAGGCTGGTCAGCCTGTTGGCCAATTGCTTTTCCAATAAAATATGTTTGAACCAAACTCATAGTGTTTATGGCTCCAAAATCAGATACTGAATAAAATCACAAGGGGACTACTTCAGTTAATTAGCCTGTTTATTGCTCATGGGTACGTTTCATATAAATATTAACCCTTATAGTGCTAATCACGGCTATAGTCGTTTTCCCATTGCCGTTAAACATATTCTCTTCTCTAGATAACTTTGAAGCCCCGTCTTACTTTCAAATACGTCATAAATCGCCCGCATAAAACATGCAGTTTAATTTGGCTGTGTCTATTCGCCCAGATCTTGTGCAGGCAGGGGTGGGACATGCTTATTTGCCCAGATGTTGGGCAAATAAGGTTCAACAGTGCTTTATTTGCCAAGCTATTGTGCCAGTAAGGCTCAACCGCGCTTTATTTGCCCGGCTGCTTTGCCAATAGGATTTTGGTCACAGCATCTATCTGCCTAGCGCTTGTGGAGATAGGTGCCATCGATATCCGCCCATCTGTTATGCAAACAGGATTCAACCATGCTTTATCTGCCCAGCTGTTGTGTTGGGCTCAGCATTGCTTTTTAGGTAGTAAGTTCCATCCACGTATAGTTGATGGAAAGGATGAATTAAAAAATACATTTTTGTGTGTATAAAAAGAACGTAATTGGTCTGTCCATGCCGCAACTGAGCAGGGCGATAGTTTATTCAGATAACCAGGGGAGAGTCCTTTTTTATTTTTCTACACATAAGTACTGTTTTCTCCTACGTTCAGCCAAAGTATCCCATCCCCGTCTCGATATAAATTTGCTGGGGACTTGTGCCCCTGTTGCAACCCGTGCTGTGGCCAGCTGAAGG